>VWZG01005482.1:0-41897 GCA_013396735.1 Grallaria varia | reverse complement strand
AAATGACATTAAGAATATTCTTGTAGTTTCTTTCATGAGATACCTACTTCTATATTTCACAAGCTAAATTCAAGCCACTTGAACTCTGAGCAGAAAAATAGTAACATCAAAATAACTTATTCCTGACTATAATTTGAATAAAAAAGCAAAATAAACCTTTAAAATCCTACTTTAATAATTGGATTAGATTAAGACTATTTAGTAGTATTATTGCTTAGTATCACTTAACATAGCTTTAAATTATAACAGGATAGAGTAAAAAAAATAAATTAAGATCCAATAAAATTGTACCTCAGGCTGACTGCACTTTTAACTAATGTTGTGCTACTCTTAAGACACTCAGTAAATGTAGTACTGTTTTTCACTAAAGTCAGTGTTAATGCATAAAGCTGTACATTAACCATAATATCTTTCTAAATGACTAGCCACAATTATATCTTTTCACTATGAGTATCCTGCATTATTTTGAACGAAACAAAAGTAATTCATAACCTACATTTTCAGTAAATGCCTTAAAAAAAATCAAAATCTGACAAGAGATATATTATGCATGGTAACAGGGTTTCCTTTAATTTTCACTCATCAAGGGATAAAAATCATGCTTATTTAAGCACAGATGTTAGGAGGTTCCTGTCACATAAAATGAACAAGGGCATTTACTGTAATTACATCAATATCCCTTTCTGGTTTTGGGGCCTTTTTTCTAAGCTGAATATAAACTGTCATCTAAATTCTTTGCAAAGGAATAAAGCAATGTAGTACCAGTGCATTGTTGCAAAAACAGAGATTAATTTTGAAGCAGTTGTGTATTCCCAGGCTACTAAAAATAAATCCATTTAGAGGCATTAACAGATTTTATTTTAGTTTGTTCCCTTTCTCTGCTATATATGGATCAGAAAAGTCAAAAGCTGAGTGATTTAACTGGAAACCTTCATAAGAAATGAAGGCACAAAAAAGATTTTTTTTTTCATGGTGCTAAGACTAAGATTTATTAGATTTATTAGTAAAGTTAATGGTAGCAAGGCTTACATGGACTGAAAAAACATTTGAAAAACCAGAACAAAAGTGAGTTGTAGTAGAATCAGATTCTTACAGTGGTAAAGAGGGTAACACAAAACATCCTCCTATTTCTAAAACTTCTCATAAGAGCCAAAAATAAACACTCAAGAAAGGTGAAGGTCTTGAAAAGTCTTTATCTTCAAATGTAAATACACTGCATCCTTAATTATACCATTAACTGAAAACACTGGGAGGAGAGAAATTGAGAGGAAAGGAAGGGAGAAAAGATGGATGAGAGAAGAATACCCATTAATAAAAGTACTACTCTTTCAACATCTAACTTGAAGTATTTTTGAAATCATTAAAAAAAAGCCGGGGAACATAAATGATGCTACAGAAACTGTTTCAGGCTGACTCCTGTAATTTACTGCACAACCTACATCTCCTTTTTCAAGAGCGTATTTATAAATACCATTAGATAAGGATAAGCTACATGTCTTTTTGTCAGTTTCTCCAACAGGATTTACATGGATTGGACAGAGAAAAATCAGGAAAACCTTTTCATACACATATGAAGTTGCTTATGCCCCGATGTTTGCATATCCCTAGGAAGCAGAACGCAATGTATTGTGATGTAATACATTTAGCAGACTGAGAAGGAAACTGGAGATGATGATGACTTTGAATTATTACTAGGGTCTTCTCATCAGCAACTTGCCATGATTATTTCCTCCTAACATTTATCAATTCACATACACGACATTTCATTGACAAATTATTTGGCAATGAACTTCCAAAGATCTTCCAGAGCTTTCTGTGAATCAACTAGAAGGGAAAAATTGGATAGCTGAACTAAAGCACTGATTATGACTGGATCGGTCCTATGAGTGCAATAAAGAAAATTCTTGTCACATTCTATATCTCCTAGTCTACTGTTCTGACTAAAAGCGGCTCCATATAGACTAATGCTGCCACATCAAAGTTGTTGAAATTCTGTTATTGTATTAGGCTGAAGTGGTTGAAATGGGTCTAGATTTAAATACTACTTACAAATTGGTAAGTGTAGAGAACAGGCATAAATAGAAGTGGTATAGGAAACCTAGAAGGTGGAGGCAGAGTATTTATTCACAATTAGCAAGAGCTGAGAGTACATCTACTATGACCTGAGAGCATGAGGGTTTTAAGAGACCCTTTAAGTTTAACATATTAAAATCAGTAAAATGTTCCTTAACTGCTGAAATGGCAACATGCCTAGAGAACACATAGCACTATCCATTCAAAGTATGTTGCTATCCATTTCTGAGATGCCTGTGGAAACAGAACTGTGTTCATTAATGCCATCCCTGGAATTCAACTAAATATACTAATAATACTTCCTGAGTGGTTCTGATATTTGAAAAACTCAAGTATCAAGGAAGGCATAACTCAGTTTCCACTACAGAACGATCACAGTTGTAGCTGCACCATCAACATGTTCATGTCCGAAGCATGTGGACAATGCAAAGGATAATTGGGACCAATTCTTGTGCAGATTATCACATATGAGCAAGGAGAGATGACTTACTAATTAAGAGCAATAGAACTGTCAATTTCTAAAGTAAGGGAAAAAAGAACAGAAAAAAAACAAACTTTTTTTTTCAAAGCGAGTCGGTAAGTTTTAAATTTCCTGTACTAAACATTGCAGCTAAATAAAACAAAATTGATCTTATTTTATCAAGACACAGAATCCACTTTTGCTGTAACTGCAGAAATTACTACTGTCAGGAGTATATTTTTGAAAGCTATGACTACTGTGAAGTCTGTAACTTCCACCAATGCATTTTTATTGAAACTCAGTTTCTTAAGATTGCTTTGGCAAACAACTATGCTTTTATTAAAACCAAGAATCCAAACAAAGCCAGCTTAATAGAAAAACAAATTAGTCATTTGATAGGGACAGATAAACTAGCCTGGATGTGGTTTTGACAGGGAGCCTGTGTAACTGTCCACGTATCTGCACTTGGTGAAAGGTGATCAGGACTTTTCAAAGCAAGGAAGTGCTGAAAGCTTTATTTTGGCAAACTGCAGTGTTTAGTGAGTTAGGTGGAATATATATTTAGGCAGTGAAGAATAAAGGTATCAAAAGAGAGGATGCTCAAGAGAGAATTCAAGGTCACCTACACAAGGTCAGATGGTGAGAAGCAGAAGGTAGGGCTGGTGAAGGGAGAGAAAATACTATGCCTGACTGCAGTAGTTCTTTGAAATATTTCTTTGAAACTCGACATAAAATTGGTTTCCTAAAGAACTGCAACAAGATTGGCTTTGTCTTCACTCATTAAAACAAAAAAAATTTGTCTGGAGTTCTGTGGAAACCTTCAGCTGGCTGCATTATGACTTACTCCCTGTAAAAATGCATTATTACAAAACTTCTGTTTCATGACCATTTCAAACTGTTTGGAGGATAAATCATTTTTGTGTGGAGGGACAGCTGTTTACAGGACCAAGTTTCATAACTTGCAAAATGTGCATCAGAAAAAGAACTATCTATCTGCTTATAATAGCTGAAGGCAATCTTGTGGAATTGTACCTACTTCTGCCGCCTAATGCTGCTGTTGTAAAGCTTCATTTGAATTCCAGTCAGGCATTCTCTGCTTTGGATTTCTCTGCAGAGCCTTTCAGATATGCAGGGGGCCTAATAACCAGATCAGAAACAGACACACAGATGTGGTGACTTCTCATAGCAGCAAATGAAGCAGTAAGATCTCTTCAGCAATTATCTAGATTTCTCAGATGGAGTAGGCAGGATCAATGGGTATTTTCAACTTTCATCTTTGGTCCTCTGGCTATAAGGAAAGAACACAGTTCCATGACTGCTCTGCCTTATCTTGTCTAGACTCTGGCAGTTTCATATTCCTCATCCTGCTTCATCCCGCTCTTCATTTCTCATTCTCCTATTTCGACCAGTCTTCACTTCATAGACTAAATCTGGGTTCTATCAGACATCATCCACATTTCGAACAAAATCCTCTGCAGTATCCTCCCCATACGTTCATTAACTGGGATGTTAATGGAGATTTGTCCCTGGAGATTTCTTTCTTGACCTCTTGCCACTGGACTCGAAGGACACTTACCCTGACAACACGGAAGGAAGGATGAGAAACACTCTTGAAGAGATTTCCCTCCCAGCTCCAGTATTCTGCCCTATCATACACCTAATTAGGTAGAAGGAAAAAAGCCTTATAGGAAAATAGGGACTTATCTCTGTGCAAAAGCAGGTTTAATTCCTCTGTTAACAGCAATGTCTTTTGGTGTAAATTAATAACAACAAGAAGAAAGATAATGCTTAGTTGAAATTCCCTTCATAACCTCACTATGTGAAAGGGAAATATTCGGCCTGGAAGGTGCAGCCTCTCAAAACAAGGAATAACTGAAATCTTGGTTTAACACAAACCAGCAGGCAATTTGAATGACAAACATCACATTGGTCTCTGTCCAAATTCTCTGTCCGATTTCTCAGAGCTGACACCTTGAAGCACCGTGGATACCTTCCTTCTGTTTCAGTGTTTGGTGACAATTGCCCATGGCCATTAAATATTAGCACCACATTACAGGATTTGTTCTCAGCTGTAAACAAGATACTCTAAGATATCACAAAAACACTATCTAGTGCCTTTGACCCAGAAGCAGTAAGCACTGAACATGAACTTTCCTGAGAAATTTTATCAAACACCTCTTCAAACACTCTAAATTAAAGAACTTTCTAATAATAAGGCACTTTCTCTCAGTATATCCTCAATTTTTTCTTCCTCCAAACCTATCACAAAACATTTCAACATCTAAGAAGTAAGGATAGGGATAAAATGAATGTTGTCAAATTATTAAAGCAGAGCCCAGCCAGGTATCATAAAAAGGAGAGCTAGAAGGGCTGCAGAGAAATAAACTTGTCACTTGTGCCCCATTCTTGACAGATATTCTACATGTCCTTAAGTTTCAAATGATAGTTTTTATTATTGTCTCCTTAGGCAATCTATTACAGTGCTTATCCATCCTTAATGGTAAACTGAATTGCCTTGATTTTTCAACACACAGCTTGTGAACAGTAGTCTGAACGTAGAATAACACTTTGTAAGACATAACTGAGTTTTATGCCAACAACAATATTTTTCCCAATATCAGTATTTCCAGGTTTATTTCAAATTAGTGCAATGCTCAAGTGTCAGGGTTGCAATACCACGCTTAAATTGTGAATATAAAAATTGGGAAGTTTTCAAATATCTTCGCAATATGTCAGTTGTGCACTAAGGTAGAGAATACACATTTAAGTACAATCTTCATTGGCTCACATAACAGTAAATGTTGATACATAAAGTATCTGGTTTTTCTGTAGTCATTCTGTTTTTTTGTGATTTTGCTTCTTCTTTTTTTTCTCCCCCCTGTATAATTTCTGCATTTAAATTAAAGATAAGACAGAAGACATAATGAAAGACTCGAACTAGCTAAGAGAGACTCTAAGTGAGGAATGGCAGTCCCATATAAGGTTTTCAGACTATAAAACCCTTTCTTAGGGCACTAGAGAAAAAAAAATATCCATATCCTTCCTGTCAAATCTTCTCTGCAGTTGCTTTGATGAAATCAGAATAACTTAATCTCATTAACATGCCAATGTTATGAGTTTCACACAGATTAATATTACTGTGTTAATGTGCTACATGGAGGTGATCTCTCAGGAGGGTATTTGGCATGCAGAAGAAGAGGAACATCTGTGGAAGGGGTGTTTTTAAAGTCCTGTTGCAGTTTGTGCCTTCAGAGACATATCTGCCTGGGAATGTTACTGTAGAAGATATGGATGTACTGTAAAAAACCAAAATTATACCAAACCTGATTGCTTGGACATAGCTGGAAACTTGCCTTTCAGCAACAGAAGCTTATCTGCTCCAAAACTATGAAACTGGTTATAATTGTCTGTAGAGGATCAACAGGACTTAGCTGTTTTCTTGATGTGCCTCATTGTGAAGAACCAGCACAAATACCCCACAAATATTCCAGTAATGGAAATACAAAAAACAATTGCATAACTTTACACTTAATTTCATTTTCTTGCTTTTATACCAATTTCATATCTCAGTATTTTTTTTAAACTATTTCCCTAAATACTGGACATACAACACAGTGAGTACATACAGGCTCTAACTTAATCTTAGATCAGGGTTTTCTGGATGATCAGATCACAGGTCTGATATTTTAATCTGAAAAACTGTCATTCTGCACAATATAATTAAGTAGTCACATTATGAATTTTACTAACTGTTCTAACCATAATTTATTACCTATAATGAACATTTTCTTCAAATCTTCCTCTTTTGATGGTGGTGTTAAACGAATTTATTGACCAATTCTAATAGGACACACAGTTCATCACCTCTCACAACCAAAAGATCAAGACATACCAAATACAAAATTATACTTGAGTACTGAAAATACTAACCTCAGTATTTCCCTGACTTCTAAAACATTTTCTCTGACCCAAACACTCTTATAAGTGATGGTACAAACAACATCAGAGACATCAACCATTAATGTCAAACTGGCATAGGAAATCAGGCTTGGTTATCACAACAATGCCCATCACAACATGCCCATTCTACTCATGGAAAACTTATCATATTTCACAAAATTCTGATTTTCAAGGTTTCAAAATCATAGAATATGCTGAGTTGGAAGGGACCCATCAGGATCATCGAGTCCAACTCTTGGCCCTGCAGAGAATACCACAAGAATCACACCATGTGCCTGAGGGTGTTGTCCAAACACTTAAAACTCTGTCAGGGTTGGTGCTGTGAGCACTTCCCTGAGGAGCCTCTTCCAATGCTCAACCACCCTCTGGGTGAAAAACCTTTTCCTGATATCCAACCTAAACCTCCCCTGATACACCTTCAGGCCATTTCCTTGAGTTCTGCCACTGTCACAAGAGTAAAGAGATCGGTACTTGCCCCTGCACTTCCCCTCACGAGAAGTGCCTAAATGCTGTGTTTGGGCATGTAAATCATTAGCCTGACTTTCAGAAGTGCTGGGTTCCAGCTATTACCTACATGGACACGAGTAGCACAGTGACTCTCATCCATCACCCAGCAAACCTAGCAACTCAACACCTGGAAAGCCACCAACAATTTTTGTGGTAGATAAGTTAATTGTCATAGAAGATGAATAGTATGGAGAGAATCCCTAAATAATTTATCTAAGCTTAAGCTATAAGCTGAAAACTGACATGGAAAAAAAAATTAAAAAAACAAACCCAAAACCCAAACAACCCCTTCCCCCTAAAAAACCAAACCAAACAAACTTTATTAAAGTGGCCAAGCATTCAAATGACATTTTTCATTCTTAATTATGGTCTGGTAAAGGCAGATTCAGTTTCTTTTCTTCAGAGATTATACAAACGAACTCCTTAAGGATTCTGAATGTAAGAAAAATGTCATCTTTTAAGAAAATTTCCCTTGGTTTTTTTTTTTTGGTTTTTTTTGGTAGTGGTGGTGTATTTTACAGCTATTTTTTGAAATGTATGCCTTCTAGACATAACAAAGAACTCAAATAAGGCAAACACTTCCATGAAAACATTCTGGCATAACAAACTCATGCACATTTTTCCACCATTTTGTTTTAATTGAATGTTTCCTTCCAGCTAATTTCATTCTCATTCTGATTTCGTAGTTTCATAGTAAAGAATGGTAGGGTTTTCTTTACTCTACCTTGAAACCTACAGCGTATTTTTCCTAGGATATTCAGTTTTACCACAAACCCAATCATATATGATAAGTTTCATATATGATCTAGAAATATATCAAATAGTAGCATGCTTAACATTGACAAAACTCTCTTCTGGAATGGAACAATCTCTGCATCTTTCTGAAGGGTTCCACCTGACTTGGTCACTTAGAGCAACATAAAATAATTGTGAGATAAAGGCGGGTGTGGATGGGGGGTGGGAACCACCCTAAAATCGCAGCTAATTATTCAGACCTGCAGAATTTGTAGGGTGTTTTCAATAATTTACATTTTCACAAACCAGCATGTTTTTATTGCCATTTTTTATTTTATTTCAGATGAACTTTTTTATTAATTCAGTTGACAAAAGTTTATCCAAGCATGACTTGTTAATCTTTACACAATCCACAATGATCAGCAATGGTGTATGACAAAACTAAAAGCTTATTGAGCTTCTGAACTAGTAAGCAAACACACATCACAGAAGGAGGTGAATTTGCTGTCATAAGTTTAGCAGAACCTTCTCTGCCCACTGGTGAAATTCCCATCTTCCTAAAGAATATCACTTTTAAAAATCCTTTTAAAAATACCCGTGCTACTGGCTTATGTATTAAAAAGTAAGTACAAAAAACTAAACTTGCCATTTTCATAGATAATGATAACATATTGATCCTTATTAAGTCTGCTCTAAAATAACTGTTGCTTTTTTTCCCTTTTTAACCTTCTCATCTACATTTCATTAAAAGGATATTTCAGTTTTTGTTTTAGAGTTAGAAACCTTCCAGTAGCCCTTGGAAACATCACTGTAATCAAACTGATGTGAACAAGTTTAACTTACTTAACTGATAATATCTCATGTAGATAAGAACCCCTCTGAAGAACCAATGCAGGCAAAACGGTTTGCTAATAATGACAGGGCATAAATTTTACCTGAAAGTTGCATTTCTTCTACATATGACTGTCGATCAAACTCTTTGCATACAAAAAAAACCCACAACAAAACAACCATGTTCTGTACTCATAATATGACAGAAACACATTTTTCTTTTGGCTCATATTTTGCCCTAGAATCCATACTAACCACGTATTTTTCAACTTTAATACCTACATTCATATTTTAATACCTACATTCACAGGCAAAAGCAAACACATTCAGTAGTTTAGACAAGGGAGGCTTTTTTGTCCCTGAAACACTTGAATAGAATCATAGAGTTGGAAGGGGCACAAAAAGATCATCAAAGCCCAACTTCTGGCCCTACACAGGAGAGCCAAAAGAATCATACCATGTGCCTGAGAACATTGTCCAAATGCTTCTTCTACTCTGGAAGGCTTGGTGCTGTGACCACCTCCCTGGGGAACCTGTAATTTGATGGGAAAAATGCCCAAAACAACAACAAACACAAACAAACAATCAAAACAAAAAACCCCAAGCCATACAACTATTTTCTTTGGGTTTATGAAGAACAATAAAAAGCACAGGAAAACTAAGGTGGGAAGGGAAAGTTCTTATTCTTTTCAAGGATGGAAACTTTAGAACCTGTCACTGCAAACAGTGTTTAACCAAATTCATGGTAAAAAATGTTTTATTTACACCTAATCAGAATTTTTCATGTTCCAACTTGCATCCATAACCTTTCATTCTATCCCAATGCTCCTCTGAGAACAGTCTCGCCCTGTCTTCTCTACATCCTCCCTTTACCTTGCTGTAATCAGAGAAAAGACCTCTCCTGACTCTTTTCTTCTTATGGCTAAAACCCCCTGTCCCCTCAGCCTATTTTCATACACCATGTACGCCCTCACCCTCTGCCTTCTTGGCAATCCTGCACAGAACCTGCTTCAACATTTCTTATACTAGGGAGCCCAAAACTGGATCTAGGGCTCAAAGTGCAGCCTCAAGAGTTTCAAAGAGAACACATGAATCACTTGCCCTATTCTGTCGGCCACACTTCTGCTGCTGCAGCCCAGGGTGCCTCCTCTGCAGCAAGGACAGACTGCTGACTCACCTTCAGTTTGTTCTAAAGAGGTCACAGGATTGTTTAGGTTGGAAAAGACCTTCCAGGTCCTGCAGGTCTTTATCTGCAAAGCTGTTTTCTATCTGTGATTGTGGGTTACTCCCTTCTAGATGCACGAAACTGCATTTGCAAGTAGTTTACAGATTTCAACTTCGTAAGGCTCCACTCAGCCCACTTCTCCAGCCTGTGCAGGTCCAGGCTGTGCCAGCCTCACCTCTACGAGGCAACTGGATTTGTCAATCCCTTATATTAAATATCTACAAAGACTACGATATAGACGTGCACACTAAGAAGCCTAAGTAAGATCTAACACTGACAGCTGTACAGGAAAACTGTAATTGCAATTCTATCTACTTGACCAACACAGACGTAACTGTCTATCTATGTCACAGTGCATTCCATCTGTTTCTTTAATTTTCTTAAAATGAAAAATCTTACAGGTTTATCAATTAGACCTGCACTTTTCTTTCGGTGAATTTGCAAAAATTGTACCCCCTGAGGAAAACGTCAGTTTCCTGGTAATAAAGTGTGAATAACGTATGCATTTCTAAAAGAGAGAACTACACTGAGTAACATACATTCAAAGCAGGTATGCTTTCCTTGTTAGTCAGTTTATTAAATTATACTCTTGCCACCTGTAAAATAAAGAAACTTTAGCATGTTCCTTCAGGCACTCATGCACAAATGCCAGAGAGACTTTCAAGAGACTTTCAATAAAAAATGGCAAATCACTTCTACCAATTTCCGTGGGGAGTTGAAACTCACTTGAGAAAAAATTCTATTCTCTGACCAATTTGAAAACTCTGTCTTCAAAGAAAAGGACCACGCTAGGCTTGAACTGCATTCCTGAGTTTGAACAGCAAGGCTCTATCACAAAAAACCCCACAAAGGCAAACAAACAAACTGCTTACATAAAATGGTATTAAAGAATATGAAACAGAAACTTACTTTAAAGCTTTAAGGATTTATTAACAAGTGAGTACAGTTCTTTAATACGTCCTTAAAATTATCCGACACTGAAGATTGGGATCTAATCGTGCCCCCATACTAAAGTGACTGATAGACTGATAAATCTGGCCCAGAAGGAATAAGCACCTCAGCCAGAGGTATGGAGCAGTATAGAGCACGACTTGGCTCCTTATGGAATGTGTGATGAAATTTTAATACTCAGCAGACTGAGTAATGAACTGCTCAGAGTATGCCAACAGGGAAACACTGTGGAAGGGAAGAGTTGTCCTACTTCACAGCCTAAGCATTTTATTCAGCTCTATCAGAAGCCATTAATTCTGCCTTTGGTTCAGAGCCAAGAACCTGTTCCTAAAAAGAATGCACTCAACTCCTTTTTGGTACAATTCCTGGTGAATATAGTCCCCAATCCTCTAAAAAAATTATTACAGATCAAGAATATGTCAAAGAAACATTCTCAAATCTGGATGAGCACTGGAAAGTCAGCACAGCAGTCAGACAGATATTTGACTTCACGTAATGTTTGTGTTAGTTCTAGGCTCCTCCCATAATGATTTAGAATTTTTGCTCATTTAATATGTAGGGGATAAAGAACAACCCAACACAAACAATAATAGATTTTTGGGTTTTTTATCACTTGCCAAGTCTAAGGACAGATATTTAATTGTAAGCTTACAATGTTTTCTTCTGAACAACAGTATTCCAAGTATTTCTTAAAATGTTTTCAGTTGAAACATTAAAAACTGCCTGCTCATATGTAAAACATTTCTGGGCAAATTACAGATGTCAAAGATTTGCATAAAATCTCCTCCATTATTCTAGATACTAGTTATTCCACAGACAGATTAGTAGTCGAATTATTAAACTTTGTGAATAACTGGAGGGTCAGAACTCACTCTGAGCGACCTTGATATCACCAATGACTCAAAAGCATAGCTTTATCAGTAAGAAAAAAGTTCACAAAGAAAATATTTCCTCCTCAACAAGGAATTTCCCAACCTCTGTACCACTGACTGGAATAATCCTAAAACAGCAGCATTATTTAAATATAGCTCCATATTACTCAAACACAGTTCAAATGCAGCTTTCTCGAAATGCAGTCATACCATACATAAATAATAAAGTCCTTGGGAAACACACTTGACATGCAAATATAGTACTGTACTGCATTGCCAAATACTACCTATTCTGTGCTTAAATAATTCTTAGTAATATAGTTTCTCTAATGCTAACAGTCTAGACAGTGAGAAAGATGATATAAAATAAGATTTTATCTTAAGGGGTTCTCACCTGATTTATTAAGAATGCTTATATTAAAGTCAACTTCATGTACAGCTTTTGCTGAATTAACGAAAGATTTTTCTGACTTCTGCCATTTTAATTGAACTTACATTCAGTATTTTTGTTTTATCTTTGGCATTCTACTGAACAACTATTTCCAACTTACTATGGAAAACAAAAATTTATTTGATTGAGGCATAGTTTGAACTGCTTGAACTGAGAGACAGTTTCTTCCAGTAGCAATTGATACTTTTTGTAATTTTTCTATTATCACACAAAACTTGGTACTAATTTTGGCATGCTATACTTAATCGTAAGTATTCAAAAGACACCAGATTTCATATTTCCACTGGAAAAAAAAAAAGAACACATGCCTATGCAACATAATTTGGTCTTGCTCCTTAAAACTCATATACAATCATCTTTCATTTACTAGGTTCACTGAGAAAACAAAGAATCAGGGTATCAAGAAGCTCAGAAATGCAAAGTCCCACTAAACTGACCAAGAAATCAGGTTTGTTACAATTTCTTAACTAAACTCACCAGCTTCCAAACAATATACAGAACAATTCCTTTAATCGAAGAAAACCAATGCTTAAAAAAAGAGACAAACAAGATACAAAATTGCACAAAATTTTCTTTTTAAAAAAGGAGGTCAAAATGCAAATTTTCAAGCTCTACTAAAATCTCATGCACCCTGGTGTATACTTTCTTTTTACAAAAAGATTATCAAACATGTTCTTGGTGGTAATTTGTAACAACAACAAAATTTACCAAAGACATTAACAATTTGTACATTACCTAATGCTGCTCATGCTTCCAGTTTCTGATCCAAGTTTACATCTCTCCAGCTGGCTAGCCACAATCTGACGTTCAGCCTCAAGTTCTCGAGTCAGTCTCTCAAACTGCAGTTCCTGAAAAAATAAATTAAACCATTTCCTTTGACTTCTCGAGATTAAGAAGGAATTTCAACACATAAAAATATAATTTGTGCAAGAACTATTAGCATCATACCATATAAGGAAGCTTTCTTTTTTCCCTTTTTCAACACATTCATGGTTCACACTTTCGTGGTGACACCTACTCGTTCCTTCATTTACCCTAATGATGTATGTCATAGAAAGAGAGTTTAGCAGAAGTGGAATTTCCAAATACATTAAGTAATCTAGGCCTACATAGTTCACAAAGACCTCTTAGCAGTGTCTTACCAAACTGATCTAACTATGATCACAAATAAGTACAATTTACTTTACTGAAAAAGAGATGCAAAGTTCCACAGATGATCACATGGTGACAAAAGCTTCTGTATCTAGAAAGACAACCCTCAGAATATACACTAGTGAAATAAACTAAACTGAAGGTGTGTTGTTATGGACTGAGCACAGCTCAATTTCTGCATTTAATGATGTGCAGCAGGGAAACTCAAGTAGTTCTGGACATAAGCCATGTTAAAAATCCTACCACTGATTCAATGGGTTTTGTTTTATTCTGTCAAGGAAACCAAACCAGCCCTATGAGGTAAGATTTATCCACAGAGCTTAAAAAGGCATTTATGAAGAGGTTTTGTTTTTATACAAAAGAGGTTTTTTTAAAAAAAAATAAATAAATAAAAAAAAAGAGGTGTAAACCAAATACAAGTAAAATCCCCAGAATTTCTTAAAGAGCTACATTTCCCACATATTGTAGCACTAGTTTTAGCAAATAAAAAACTAAAACACTAAAAGTATGTTTGTTGCAAATTTGCCAAATGTTGCTGTCCTTTTATTTCAGTCATAGCTACATTATGTCTTTTTTCATGTGTAAACAGAAAAAAAACTCTCCCGCACCTTTTCTTTGGGTTTGTTGGAGGCTGAAGGAGAAATATTTTGAGAATCCACTTCTTAAATCATTCCTGTATCCACACAAATCCATCCATTATCTCTCTCCCTCTTTTTTTTTTTTTTTCTTTTTTCAAAAATGACCTCTCTGTAATGCATGAGAGAGTGTGTCCCTTGAATAACTCCCCTGCAAGGTCTTCCTCGGCAGAATAGAAATGGAAATTACAAGAGCCACGACTTATGTCCACCAAGTGCCGCTGAAGAACTTACTATATGAGAGAAAGGAAGAAGTGGCAGAAGGAGAGCAGGATTCAGGAGTCTTCATTCTATCTGCTACCTAAAACCTCCGACCAAGAAGCCATGGCACTGAACTTCTCAAATCTCTGAAATAAGGCAAACCATAACTGAAATGGAAGAAGGGAGTGGCTGGTGGTCATTCTACTTAATTCAACTGGATCTCTTCGCTTCTCTTGCTGTTGACATGGAATAACTTCTGTCCTCCACTACGAGTAAGGGGGAAGTCCATGTAGGTTATCCTTAAATGGCCACCGACTATTTGACAAAGCCTGCTTAATCATGAACTTAATATTCCAAGTGAAACTATACAGAGTACAAGAATACCACTGAAAGTCAGACTGATGTAAAGGCCAAACACCACTGCCTACTGAATTTCAACAGTGAATTAGTAACCAAGAGTTAGTAGCTCTCTGCACATTTTTGTAGTATGCAGAAACGTCTTTTGCACTGTTGTTTGAAGATAGGACCATCAAAAATCACCTAACAATGATCACCTATTTCATATACAACTACTTTACAGAAAGCTTTTCTCTCACCTAGAAGAATCAATTGTCTGAAAAGCTGAATAGACCATTGATAAGCTTTCCAAGAATTATTATGCAAATTCTGGTCTTGTTTGCATAAAATAATACCCTTAATGCAGAACGGATAGTAACAGAAATATTACTAAATTATTGAAAAATCAAAGTGCTACAGTATTTGCTATGCCAGCACGGTTCTATCAAAGCATGCAAGCTCTGAGAAATTCTGATAGTATAAAATACCGAAGTAAATCAAACTGAGCATTATGCTTACTTTAAAAATAAAAGCAAAAGCTTCAACAGCTATTCTGTTCCACTGCATTTTTAAAGTTAGTTGATTCTATCATGCCAATGCACATTTTGGTGCTTAGCATGGCTTTTCATCCAGCCAGTTCACCTCCTGCCATCCCAGGGGAGGCAGGTCAGGTGTGTTCTTTGCTGGGCATGCATGGGCATTTGTTTCACCCACCTAGCAAGAAGATGCAGCTGTACCCATAATGCTGCTAAGAAAATGTAAGAACCAAGGACTTGGGAGTAAATGCTCCTGTCTGTCTGTATTGTCACTTGCCTTTTCCCAGACAAACCAGTGAAGCTTACTGTGTTCTTTTACTCTAGTAGGGGTTCAAACAACATTTCTCCAGCTCCCTTTTGTCCATGCTATCACAAACCAACTAAATACACAAATGCCTCCAAGCTTATTTTACTGAAATACTTCAAAAATAAGTATTATTTGGTTTTTTCTTTCCTTTCAACTGTCTTGAATGTGTATCTTCTCATATATTTTCTATGCTTTGTATTTCTTCAGTTAATCACTCTTGTTGAAAACTTTTCCAGACATTTTGCATTTCCTCAGCTAACATCCTTTTCTCACAATTATTCTGTCTACAGAAAACTCTTTTGCTCATGAGTTCAGTTTCCAAAATAGACTTTTCTGTTCTTCACTCTGTAATTTCTTTACCTTTCCTACTTATTCCTTTCTCTTGCCTTCTGCCTTCTCCCCTTCTTTCATTTTATAGCATACTTCATGATTCATTCTGCACTAATCTCTTTCAGTTCTCCTATACTAACTGCTACTCTAGCAAATGCCCTAAACTGATTGGTTTAAGGAATCTCTCTCTCATTCTGGACCCTCAATGAGGAAACTCTGCTCTTCTTAAGATACAAAAGCTAATGTTTTCTGGTTTCACTCCCACATCATGACTTGAAAAGGGCAGTTGTTTCTACGTTCCTCCTCACGCAGGGAGCAGGGATGTGCTGGATCACTTAAGAAAAAAATATTTGGTTTCTAATGCATAAAAATGGCTAGATTACAAGAACAGTAATTTCATTACTAGTTTAATTTAATTGCTACTATTTCTTAGTTAATTATCTTCTGTCAGGTGCCATCAGAAGTTAGGAATGGAAGGAAGAAGATGAAAGATGGGGAGATCAGATATATGAAGAGCCAAACAATTATTACTTCAAAAATTATCCTCAACATTAAACTTAACAAGCAACTGTGTTAGGTATTCCTGCATGCGATGACAAAGGTGCAGGTCCACAGGGTTGCCTTTAGAATGAAAGATAAAATGAAGAATTTGCATAAGAGTTGTGAGTCTGCTACCCCTCTGTAACAAGAATCTCTGGCAAAAAACCAAATTAATAAGCTTCCTTGTCTTTGTTTGGGAAGCAGTGAGAGTGACTAATATTTGAATAAATCCATATGCTTAGATTTCAAGCAGCTGTCACAGTGCAAGAAGACAGAAACCAGAAATAGTATTTGCTTACATTTGACAAAAATAATCACTGAACCTGACTCCATCATTTGTCTTATTTGTTGTGTTTATAATAATTTTCACCAGTTCATGCCATGTTGTGTTATCTTTACAACCTTCTATTATTTATCTGAATCAAGCTAATCGGAACATCAAAATGAAAAACAAATTCCTACTCACTGATTATGCAAATCTGTTGTCAAGACAATTGCAGAATGAAGAACAGCTGAAATTACATTGCAACATCAAAGTTAAGTTACACAATGACACGTCAAGTGCATCCTCATGGACTGTGCTACAAAGGGCAATAATGCCAAAGCAAGGGCCCGTGTAAAGGCACTGCAAAATCCAATGACCAGCCTGGCAGCCCTGAGCACTTGGCACCATGAGGGGTGTGGGAGTGAGAAGCCAACAGAGAGAACAGAGATCTTGATGAGAGTAATTCAGAGAAATCACTCAAGAGAGCAGCCTGTAAATGGAGGAACTCCTTGATAACTTTATCAAAATGTTTGACAGAGAGTACTTTTTTATCTGCTAGGGCCTGAAGCAATTTAGGTACTTGTCCACTACCACGGTTGAGGGGTTTTTTGGAAAAAAATTTCATTATTCCATAGAATTCCATAGAATATTTGAATTGGATGTGCTTGTTTTTTTCAGCATGAGTTCTTTGTTTAAACTATCCTCTGCAGTCACCAAAGTTTCAAGAAATAATAAGTCTTGAGTGAGGTCATAATGTCACATTGGCCCAGACACTGAACAAGCACAATGGATATCTTCAGGGCCTTCAGACAAATTAGGAACTCCAGAGCTCAGGGCAAACCAAATCAGAGGGTATTTATTTTTTTTTTTTATGCTTTATATCTGCTTGACCACCTGTATTGACCCATTTGAATGTTGGGAAAGGTAAAGTAGGTCAAAAGAAATTTGGCTGATATTTGGAACTCATCTCACTTTACTCTGTCCTTTACAATCTTAAAGTAATCCCTCAGTTCTTTCACACAGAGATGCATATTGATGCTGAGCAAAAAACACAGCAAAATCAGTAGAGACAGTAAAAAAAGCCGATAAAAAAAGAAAAAAAAACAAACACCTAAATTTAAGCTGAAGACCCTTGTGAAGTTTCTGGATTCCCAAAAATCTTTAGGTCATAACATTAAAAGAGGAAAAGCACTGAGCTTTTGATTGTAAATATGCTATACAAAATCAAATTGGAGCACTGGTGATCATTTGAATCTTCAAATACAGGCAAATAACAGCACTGAGGTAGGGTAGGGAATTCCTAGTGAGATGAATAAAGAAAGGCTGATTACACCTACACAAACAAATAAATCATCTCCTGGACTGAAGTCTTTCAAAGGAGCATCTTAAAACCCACAGAACTTCAAAAAGTACACAGGCTGTAGAAATGTACAACATTGGCTCCATCTTGTTGCAAGCTGGTAAACAAGAAAGCATGTACCTCAAACAATACCACAAGAAGTATGTGTATACTGTTATGCACATCTTATGGCATCATGCCTAATTCCATATATTTCACATTGGTAACAAACTATTCTTAACCAACCCTACCGAACACACACAGGTAGCTAAAATCGGAGCACGTATGAAACAGCAAAACCTAGGAAAGTTTAACTTGGCAGGAAACTAGAGATAGATAGCATCAGACATACACCAGACCTGACACCCCATGTTGTAACTAAAAGGAAAAACCAGATGTCTTCATGCTTTCAAACAGGATAAAAAGATCACTAGCAATGCCCCTATCCATCTGACAATAAATGTTGTTCAAAAGCTTCAAAACTGGCCTTTAGAATGTACCATTCAATACCTTCCACTTTCTCTACTTACTCCATAGCCGGACTGTGTTTACACTTGCTCTGTTCTTTTTCTTTTTCACTGGGTTGTTTCATTCCTCTGTTTCACTGAATAACATGGGGGTCATGGGAAAAGCTCACAAAAAGGTAATCGGATGAGCAGAGAGGCAGCAAATTCAGAAACTCAGCGGTGGGTATGTATGCATATTGTGGAATCTTAATGGAGTGATGACTGTAAAAGTTTCCAGATAACATCAACCCGAAGGAAGCAACTCATACACTGGAGTGCAGGAATACCATTCAGAGGAACTTTGAGAAGCTGGAGGAACAGGCCAAAAACAGTTTCATGAAGTTCATGAAGGAAAAACAAACAGTCCAACACAGAGGATGGAATCCCATGAAACAGTACAGCATTTCCACAGAAAGAATCTGGGGGTTTGGTGGACACCAAGTTATAATTCAGCAGTGCATTCCTGTGGTGACAATGGCCAACTGCTTCTCTCACCACACTAACAGGAGAGCCACTAGCAGAACAAGGAAGTGATTGAGGTAATTATTCACTTTTATTTAGTTCTCCTGAAGCTGCATCTCAAGTACCATTTTGGGCCACCAGGACAAGACATGACAAGATTTTGAAGCAAGACCACCAGAGGGCCACAAAGACAGAAGATTAAAGCACACATTGTACAAGAAGCAGATGAAGGAATTTGGTTTGCTTAGCATGGAGAAGAGACAGTCTAGGGAGGATCTATTACATAGAAACATTAAGGTTGAAAGAGATCCCCAAGATTAAAAGTCCAAACTTTGACTGAACACAACAATGTCAACTAGACCACAGCACTAAGTGACATGTCCAGTCGTTTCTCGAACACTTCCAGGGAAGGTGACTGTTTTAATGCTTAACCACCCTGCCAGTGAGGAAATTCTTCCTGATGCCCAACATGAACGTCGCCTAATGCAGTTTGAGACTATGTGCTCTTATCCTCTCACTAGCTGCTGAAGAGGCCAATCACCATCTGGCTACAGCCTCCTTTCAGGTAGTTGTAGAAAGCAATAAGGTCTCCCCTGAGCCTCCTTTTTCTCCAGGCTAAATGACCCCAGCTGCCTCAGCCACTCCTCACTGGACTTACTGTCTAGACCCTTCACCAGCTCTGTTGCCCTTCTTTGGACACGCTCCAGCATCTCAATGTCCTTGTAGTGAGGGGCCCAGAACTGGACACAGCACTCGAGGTGTCGCTTCGAGTACAGGAGACAATCCCTGCCAAGGTCCTGCTGGCCACACTACGCCTGATACAAGCCAGGATGCCACCTGCCTTCTTGGTCACCTGGGTGCACTGATGGCTTATGTCCACCTGGCTGTCAACCAACACCCCCAGGTCCTTTGCCAACGGACAGCTTTCCAGACACTCTGCCCCAAGCCTGGAGTGATGCCTGGGGTTGTTGCAAAATTTTTTTTCCCTAAAGGGGGATTATAGTGAACACATTACCAAGCTCTTGCCAGATGTATGAGACAAAAAGACACACGCAACAGTGACAAGGTGCAATGAAGTAAATTCTGAGTATAAGTTAAAAAACAAAATAAAACACCACCAAATCAAAAGCAAACCCACAAACAATAAAAACAGTAATAAAAAAGAACACCACACCCAAAACCAAACAATACATCAAGAACGGTGAAACACTGGAACAAGTTGCCCAGGTAGAATCTTCATTCTGGGAGAATTTAAAAGGCAACTGCACATCTGACATAACAGTGAAGCTAGACCTTCTAGGAGTAGACCTTCAGAGGTCTCTTTTAACCTAGTCTTTCCAGATCGCAGAACTGATGAGTCCTGGATATTTTTTCAAGTCTTTATATGAATGCTGTTGATTAGAGATCTGTGGCTACCAAATTCTCTGATGATGATGTTCATATAAAGGTATGTTAGACTTGTTGTAAATACTAGTATATTATCAGCCTTAACCTGTATTTCACTAGCTTATTCCTTCACCTGATCTGACTGTTTTTGCACTCCCCTGCTTCTCTACGGGAGATTAGCATGGCATCTAGGCTATTATGCATATGGATTATTTATGGGGTAAAGAACTGGGATGGCTGATTACAGTGCTTAAAAATGATTCTTTTTTCATGTAAGATTACTTCAAAGAAGTCATTTTAATGCCTTTAACAACTTTCATAGAAATCAGACCCTATTTCATTTTCTATTTTTAGGACTCTAACACAAATGTGGTTACAATTGCATTCCATTGCATGTTTTAGCTCTCCAGGCACACTGCCTTGCTCCTCTACAAGTTACAGGCAAGCCTTGCTCTCTGAAGGCTCAGTGCCCAAGTGCCTGCACTTCTGTTCCTAGGGAAATTGCATTATTTCTTCTCCAGCATAATCACCAAAGTTATTCCAATTTCTCCATTTTTCTGTTACAAATTGTTTGGTCCTTTTTTTTCTTTTTTTCTTCTGTTTTGTATTCAGTTTGACTCTTTTAGCTAACTCCTTTCTCCTCCTCCTCTCTAGTTTTTGCATCCCTTGCCAACACTCCTAATGGTTTATCACCCAATATGACTGCTTGCTATTCCACTTCCTCCCATGCAAACTACTTCAGTTCACAAAGCAGTAAACTGTAAATAAAAACCTTGGAGTGTTAGGACAGGATTAGAACTACTATGAGCTTTCTAATGTCATGGGTTTGCCACTCCAGCCTCTGCCCAGCAATTTAAGGAGGATGTAAGATAAATTGACTCTCTACCTTATCAGCTTTGACTTGCTTTAGGGCTTACTGTCATTATTTGTAGAACTCAATGTGGGAGCAAAAAAAAACCTCAGAGCTGGTGAATCTCCTACAAGGAGAGCAAAAGAAATAGAGCTGAAGTAAGAGGCAATAACACTCTTCAGGGATACATTGGCCCAAGCTCATAATTCCCATTTACTTCTCAGTTGTCCAAGCACAAAGGTTTCCTATGTCTAAGTGTAATTCCATTAAGTTTTTGAAGCCCGACTTAGCATATTCAGCATATCTAACATACGAGACAGAACCATGGTCAGCTGCTTTTTACCTTGATTTTCTAATATATATCTGTACAGTAATTTTGTCCTAAAAAGATAACTCAGTCCTGTTGCAGATGGAAGATGCTTTATTATACATATATTTGTATGGCTTAAAGACATGTAAAAAGCTAAGAAATTTAAACAACATGGTCTTAAAATGTGAAGCTTCTAAAAATGTTCTAGAAATTGAAGAACTAAGAAAGCCTTTTTTGAGTCTAACAACATCTTCAGCTTCTAGTCTCCCTTTCTTATCTGATCAGATCTGTGCTCTCTTGGGCAATACACCAAGATGCCAGTAA
Source organism: Grallaria varia (assembly GCA_013396735.1). Taxonomy (NCBI): domain Eukaryota; kingdom Metazoa; phylum Chordata; class Aves; order Passeriformes; family Formicariidae; genus Grallaria; species Grallaria varia. The sequence goes on along the minus strand of VWZG01005482.1, from coordinate 20,353 downwards.
TAGCTACAGACTTGTCAGTACACACAGCATTTGTGGATACCAGTAACACACACGACTTTTTGTGCAGTCTATCTACATGTTTAGAGATCTGAAGTCTTCTCCAGCATTTTATTTATGGAGTTCTCCAGTTCCCAATTTATACATCTCTGAAATAGTTCTCCCTTCCAGAGGTGTGAAGATATGTGTCATGCTAGGCACCACACACAGATGGAGGGCCAGCGGTATAAATCATTAGCTTTACACTTGTCCAGAATGGTCTAAAAGAACAGAGATACTGAGTCCCTTCCTCTTCTCCTGCTTGCCTTGGAGAAATTATTCTGAAGAACAATTTTCTCTTTTGATTTCCCTTGTCTCGTAAGAAAGACTGATTTCTCAGCCTATACACAGACTGTCAGTGCAGCATATCCAAGAACAGACTTCATAATATGAAATAATGCTTGAATTTCTAAATTAATTAGGATACTGGATCTGAACATTACCATTAGTAGCTATTAAAAAGCTAGTCATTAGCAAGTTAGTATGGGATTCAGAAGTTATCTAACCAAGCAAGATGGTGTTGGGGTTTTTGTTTGTTTGTTTGTTTTAAGGACAACTTAGCACATGCAAATTAATACCTATAGGGTTTTGCTTTTTTTTTCTTGTCTTACAACTAACAACAGAGAACCTTGATTTTCTGCACACTTGTGAGATGCCATTTGCTACACTAACTGAATGTGGAAGGACTTGCAAATAAATCAAGGATTACAACAAACCTGTAAGGAAATTAATCTCAAATATAGGCATGTGCATAAACAAAAATTCTAGTATTATAGCAGACAGTACATTGATTAGGCAAATAATTCACTTACTTCTACTTCTATTAAGTCCTAAAGTAAAAAAATCCAAACCTACAAACAGTACAGGCTAAAAAAAATTGAACTCAAAGACTGCAAACCCTTGAGATTTGCACATTTTCTCTCACAGATGATTCTGTGGCAGTAGCAGTTAACTTTAATAGCTTTTGAATATTTCCTCTTTTATTACATCTTTTATTACAAAGAAGAGAACTAGTAAAATAATTAGGCAATTCATCCCTTTTCTGGCTACCCTACAGAAATACCATAGTTTCAGGAAATTCCCAGCAGATTTATATTGTTTCTTATGAAAGAGAAAAGCAATTAGTAATGAAAATGTTAGTTTTAAGAAGTATCATTATGATGTTATTCTCCTAATTTCTGGTATGAATAGCTCATCTTTTGAACAAAGTAAAAAGGTTTTCATAAGGAAATTACAGTCTAAAAATTACTGGTTTGAAAACAAATAGGTAAGGAACATGTAGTTCATGATAATGTTTGTAGTGTGGGAAAAGACAGGTAGGAAAAGAGCTTAGAACTAAGTTAATTAAACAATCATAAACATATCTTTCATGGGTTGATGCAGTATGAGGTTAACAGAGATGTTTTGAAAGATGGGTACAAAGTGTGGTAGTTCTGGGAGTCTTCAATTACCCCAATACCGTTGTCCCCTCTCCCTCCCCCTACAAAAAAAGAAGTAATAGAAAGACATGGCACATAAGATGAATTTTGGATACTATCATACACAGCTGCTTAGGATGACAGTAAGAAAAGAGGAAGTTCTTAACTTGGTCAGGATGGTTTCACATCTTGTAGCTGAGAAGCCACTCTTAGACATCATTCTGTTCTTAAATCCAACATAACCACAGAAGGCAGAACATCTACAAGTCGTGACATTCATAAAAAGAGCAAATACATGGGAAAAAAAAATCAAAAAGTTTGTTTAAAGCTAAGAATGAAGTCTTCACAGACAGTCGGGAAACTAATTGTTGGAAGTATAAGATGAAGGTACAGAGCTAAGGCAGTGTTTCCAGAAAAGATATAACAAAAAATTAGCAATAAAAAATACTTTTTTCTGAAAGTTGAAATTATCTTCAAATGAAGAAAATAAAAGAACATAAACACTGACAGGCTAAACATAAAAAGACAAGGCAGCACAATATGAGTCTTAGGGACAAATAGACCAAAAGCATCAAAACAAACAACAAATATTTCTCTGAATGCAACAGGAGCAAGAATCTGCCTGAAGAGTTTGTAAAGTCCTGTATGATCAGGATATAGAAGGGTTCATTAAAAAGAAACCAAATGAACCCTTCATGAAATGTTTTACTATTTCATGGAAAATTTCCAGGCTAAGAACTCAGTGAGGGAGTCTTTTCAGAGGATCTCCCTGAAACTGAAGTGAATAGGTCATGAAAAACTGACAAAACAAACAGTAGCAAATTGAAGATCAGATGGTATTTGCTCAATAGTTCTGAGGAACTAAGAAATACACAGCTTAAAACAGATATAGTACCTGAAAACTGTAAGACACTGAATGTAATGCCAGTTCCAGTGAGATCCAGAAGACTACAGAGCAGCAAGCCAGACAGTTTTATCCAGCAAATAATTGGAGCCTATGACATGGAACAGAATTAGAGGACTCTGACATAAATATGAACTAGTTATCCATAAGGTTTCTTTATAGATAAGTACTTTTCTAAAGAGGAAGTCAAGTCGAGAAATAAATAGTACATTCTGCCAGTTCAAGGTGTCCACCAGTGAAGTTCTAGTTCTGTGTTGCACACTGTTTAATACATACAAAATCAACTTGAAACAGGTAACAAAGTCTGGCAACAATACAAAATTTTGCAGGACAGTAAGACAAGTACAACAAAAAGAACTTTAGAAGGATGCCTGAAAAAGCAGGACACAAAGCGGGAGAAGATATTTCCTGTAGATAAGGAGGTGAACCTCATGCAGCAAAATGGATCCTAAATTCCTATGCCCTTCAACAGCCTGGAAACTCTTCCATGAGTTGCATATTTTCTCACAGAAACTTCAGGATGACAGGTCTGTAGCTTCCTGGTTCTATCTTTCTGTAGATGGCTTTAATATTTGGGTTTGTTTTGTTTTGTTTTTTTTTTCAGATATATATATAGGAAATCCCCTTACTTCTATGATCCTTCAAAGATTTTAAGGAGGAGTTTTGTGATGATGTCAGACAGCTCAGCATCCTCAGCTGGATCCTATCAAGTCACACAGGAGTTGTACCTGTTGAGATGGTACAGATGGTCCCTCACATAACCCTTCTGTACCATCAGTGGTTTGCCATTTGCTTCGCTGTTTCTTCTTGACAGAGAGTTTTGGCGCCTGACATTATGTGTGAAGACGGGCTGAGTGCCTCAGCCTTGCTTGTGCAATTCTTGAGGAACTAGTTGGCCCTATTCAGGGCCTATTCAGCAGCAGATCTACATCTTTCTTGTACTTCTACTTACTACTAACATGTTCACAGAAACTTTTATGTTATTCTTGTTATCTCCTGCTACTTTGAGTTCCAGCTGAGCTTTTGGCTTCCTAATTGCATCTCTGCAGACTGAAGCAGTAGTTCTATATTCCTCTTTGGGAGTTTGTCTCCTTTTGCACAGCTCTAGTGCTCCTTTTTTTCATTTGAGCTCTCTTAGTAGCTTGGTGCTTTTCCAACTGATTACTTTTTATGTCTGCTCCTCTTCCTGCTTAGGGGGATAGACTGCCCTTTTACTTCAAGAAGTAACTATACAGGGAAATTTACCAAATTCCTGAGCTTCTTTGCCCTGCAAGATTCCCAATGGATCCTTCTTAGCAGCTCCCTAAGTGAGTTGAAATCTGCTGTTCTGAAGTCCAGGTCTTTATTTGATCACTTGTCCTCCTCAAGCCCTTGGCATCCATGCTCCTACAGCCTCCACAGCTGCTGTAGACATTCGTACCTTCAAACATGTCTTTTTTTAGTATGCATTTAGTCAAGAAGAGCATTGTATCTAGTTGGCCCATCCAAGACTGCATGAAAAAGCTGTCCTCAACACACCCTGGAAATGTCCCAGATTGCTTATGCACCACTGTGCTGTTTTCCCAGTATCAGAATACTTGAATTCGCTTTTGAGAACCAGAGTCTGGGGCCTCTTGGAGGTGTAGGCTTCATCTACCTCCTCTTCCTGATCTGAAAACAGGTGGCTTTTGAGTATTAGAAGACAGTATCATATATTCCAGCACTGTTCTTACTCTTTGGTCAGCATACACCTATGGTCACAAGTGCAATTTGTCTGACCAACAACGGCCATTCTTACAAGTGAAACATACATTTATTGCCACAAAATAAAGATACCAGAAAACATCAGGTTTTCCTATGTAAAAAACAGATTTCGTCCGTAAAACATCCAGACTGAGAAGGCGGGTTATTCTTTCAATAAAACACAAAATAGTTTTGCTATTAAGATCTCAAACCAAAAGACTTCAGATTTGTAGTACTCATTGTAAGGAAAACAATGAATGGAACAGAAGAATTATATATACTGGACTGGATTTGTGGTTATAGCTCTGGGAGATCAAACACACAAGCAAAGCTTGCTGCACTCCAGAATTGCCACGCTTCACTAAGACAATTGTGCTGCTTCCACAATTACAGGACAGACTTCAGTTCAAAGACCAGACAGTTGCCACCAGAATGCTGTTCAGGAAACTGTCAATAGACTTAAATGGGCAGACGCATCTCTGCAAGGATGTTCCTTACCAGAGCATTATCAACATTACTGCTATGATCCAACTACAAAATAAGAGAGCCATTGGAATAATTGTTACTTTGAATCAAGGAAAAGAAAACAGGGAGAAGAGAGAGTGAATAAAAATAATGAATGAATCAATTTGTTGCATTACTTCAGCCAGGATATTTCATTGACAGTACTATGAAAGTCATCTGACATTCAAGTTTTTATTATAGCAAAACACAGCAATCAAAACTGTGGGATGAACACAGGAACCTTCTGGCAGTGTTAAGTCAAATGGTTTTGTCCTAGACCTGTCTCATATAATGCACATCACTAAAGCCCCAATCCAAAATGCAGAACAAGCACGTAGGATTTGATCTCCCTTTTCAGGGGAAAAAAAAAAAAAAGTTCATGATGTCACAGTATTGAAAAGGAAAGACAGAGTAAATAAAATCAAGTCACACATGCGTAATTTTAAACGTAGTGCTTTAAGTGAATTTAATGGCATAGAGTGGATTCAAATTAATTTCCAGCCATGGTTTCTGAGCTGTGGTTTTGACCCATAGCTATTCTTTGCCCTGCCCCCTGCCTTAAATCTGACATCTCTTCCCGCAGTGGGAACTTGGACTGGGTAAAATGAGGGCTCTCTCCTCCCCACACCTGGCAGCAGCTGAATGCCACACACATTCACTCTTCTGTGACTCCAGACACCGTTTCCATGGCAGCGCCAGGAAAACCATTCCAAAGTGGTCAGGGAAGGATGCAATGAGAGTCATCCCTCCAGCAAAGCTTCCTCTCAACTCCCTGGACAAGGCACTCTGAGAAACCAGTGACGAGTGACTTTGACCACACAGACTGGGAAGGACTGAAGGCACAGGCAGCACCATGCAGTGTGGAAACCTCCCCTCAGTCTCATGAGAGTAGCTGTGGTTCAAGCCCATGTGATAAAACAGATCGAGTGCCCAGTTGTGTTGGTAAGTGGAAGGAGATCTGCAATGACTGGCAAGTGCTTGGCTTTCCTCCCCTTCAAGAGTGCATTGCCTGTGACTGTATAGTATATGCATTTCTGGCTGTTCCATGGTTAAGGGGAAATAGAGATGTGTACTTGCCATGAACTGAAGCAGCACAAGGGGACCTTGTTTTCACTTCACAGATCAGAAATACCAGATCTGTGGTACCAAAGATTTAACTGGATTCTTCAGCATCTCAGAAGTGTGTATGTGTTGGGATGGTTTTGTCAAAACCTTCTGACTTGCACAGCCAAATATCTCAAAGACAGAAATGAGATGCAATGTGACACTTTTGAATGATCTTTGCTAGCCTGAAATAATGAGAATCTGGAATTGCAATCTCTGCTTGCACAACATAACTAACATGAAAGATTACTCTGTCTGCTTCCAATCCTCAGCCTGCTCACAAAACAGGAAGTAATGCATCAGCACTAGACATAGGCCCTTACCATGCATGGCAGGCATCTTTACAGGATCACAGAAGGGTGGCGGTCAGCAGGGGCCTCTGGAGGTCACTTTGTCTGACTCATGCAGGGCCACCTTGAGCCAGTTGTCCAGGACCATGTCCAGGCAGCTTTTGAGTATGTCTAAAGAAGAAGATACTACAACCTCTTTGGGTAACCTGTGCCATCACTCTCACAGTAACAGTGTGTCTTCTGATGTTCATACAGCATTTCCTGTGTTTCAGTTTGTGTCCATTGCTTCTGGTCCTGCTCACTGAATAGAATGACTCCCTTCTTTTCTCCAGGCTGAATAGTCTCAGCTTTCAGCCTGTCCTCATAGGATAGGTGCTCCAGTGTCTTCATCATCTTAGTGGCCCTTTGCTGGATACTCTCCAATAAGTCCATATCCATTTTTAACTAAGAAGCAGAGTGCTAAGATCCAGTGCTCTAGGTGTGGCCTCACCAGCGCCAAGTAGAGGAGAACGATCACCTACCCTGACCTTCTGGCAACACTCCTTCTAAGGCAGCCAAGGACACTGCTTTCCTTCTTTGACACAAGGGCACATTTCTGGCTCATGTTCAATTTGGTGTCTAATAGGATTCCACAGGGCCTTTTTGGTAACACTCCTTGCCAGCTGGGTGGGTCCCAGCATGTACTGGTGCATGGAGTTAAGGGGCATACTCCTGTCTGAAACTGGCATTTTTGAGGTTACTGAGATAAATATATTGCCCCAGAAGCAGAAAAATTTGACCAGACAGTTGTCATGCACACAGTACTAGGTAAGTTTTTGTGCCATTAAGATTATTCTCCTTCCCAGAATGCTTCTGCAATAAAAGAGAGATTTTCTAGGATTTTTCTCATTCTGACCAGTGTGAGAGGTGTAACTCCTTCCTTGTGCACCTAAGGGCTAGGAATGGGTAAGATGTCCAATTATTTCAAAAGTTATATGGGAGAATATTATTTTTCTGAATTGATCATAGATTGTCCATCTTGTTTTATCTTACAAAGTTCATTCCTTTCTCTTCACAGATACTCCATTTCCAACAACCGCCAAATACTAACTTTCTCTACTCTACTTGAGAAGCTACACTGGATACAGTCCTGAAAAGCCTCTTTGCTGAATAAGCCTGGCTCCTTGGACTCAGATCCTTTCGAGGAGAGTCTCACCAGACTGGAATACACAAGTACCAGAAACATTTGTAATGCTAAACTGTAAGAATAGAAGAACAGCTACTTAATTTTCTGGTCCTGTTCTGTTGTCTATTCCTTGCGTATTTTACATCATCCAATCATATGACAAGCAAAATGTGACATCAAACTGATTATTTAGCAAGTGCTGAAAATTTATAGAGCAATTTCCTCTCTGGCTTATAAAGGAAGAGTACATATTTAGTGTATCAAGTCAGGATTTTAAGCCAAGTTTCACCTCTACTGAAGCTTTCTTGTTATTGTGTTACTTCCCCACTCCTAAAGCTTGATTTCTATTTGGTAAGGACTGGTTTTTCTTATTACATGGCTAGCAAAGTGTATATCCTTTCCAAAAGCAAAGTCATTGGAATTAGAATGAAAGAAACAATTTAATGGGATGCACTCAGTGTAGTCACTCTACTTCATTTCCTCAAACAAGAGACTGCATTGACCAAGAAAGACATTTCTCTGGCTCATGTCCATTGCAGAGCAAAGTCAGAAAGAGACAGAGGGAAAGAAATACAGCATTGCCTCCCTTGAATACACTAATAAGAAGTGGGCAGAGACCTTGCAACAGTGTCTGGGATGTCTTTGACGGAATCATCAGAATATAAAATGTCTCTAACCACTTTACACAATTTTTTTTTTTGTGAAAACTGAACTCCTCCAACAGTGTAATACTACTTAGATATAAAGATTTTGAAAAATTAACCCATATAAATAACCCTTCTCTTTAAGCAGTTTCTACCATTTCTCTTCTACCTCATATTTGACACAGGAGAGGCTCAGTGAGCCCTTTCAGATTCAGTACTTGCATCAGGTACAGTTTCTACAGCCAACCCTAATTGTTTTATGAAGTTTGGCAACTTGATTATTGTCAGGATTGGACAGAGGAGAGCATAACCTCCTGGAGATATACCTAAGTGGATACCATGGGGTTTTTAAAATTTTTTTTATTTTTTTTTTTTAGGATTTTACTTTCCTGCCCTAAATTTACAGAGCACATCTCTCAATCCAGTGACAGAGGTTTTGTACCTGCTAGTAATTTTATGAACACCCCTGCTTTGGGCATGTTTGGTACCATGCTCACCTATCACCTTCCCAGGAAGACAGGATGATAGGTATTTCCACAGCAACTGAGTACACATGGATCTGGCTACAGAACTTCATGAAAATAGCTCACAACTATGTTTTCCCTAAAAAAATACTCTACACTTAGAATCCCACTAAAATGGAGACTACAAAATTACTTACAGTGAAACAAGCTTAAGCTTGAGAAGCAGTCATGTGAGAAATAACACTGAAATTAATGGTTAGCACAAGAACCGTATGACCTAAATTATAATTTCAAATATTTCTAAATGAGAAAGCTTTGGATAACTAAAACACCATGGCATTATAACAACTGAAAATGTTAACTTTCTAATGACGACTGTATGCAAATGATCTAATTACAAACATCAACACAAAATGCCTTGTTGAAAAAGGGGGAACATTTCAAGCAGCTTACGAAGAAAAAAAAAAATTATACTTTGAAAATATTACTATGTATATAGAATAATGAGGCCTCATAACAAATGCTGGATCTTATTTACCAAAATTTTGCTATTTGATTCAGATTTTAATTTCATGCTGCATTAAATGAATAGCAGATAAACCTCCTTCTCTTTAAATGCTCACATCAGCTTCAAAATTATAGTTTGATACAATTTTGAATTAATCTTACAAAGCAGTGAATTTAAATTTTCAAGCTGTCATGATCTAGAATTTTAAGGAGTTCTAGAAGTGGGAATGAAAAGAGACTGGAGCATATAACAGACATATGATGCTCTACCCATGACAACAGGATGTTCTGATTACAGGATAGCTAGATACACCATCACTTACATTTACACATAAATGGATCAGGAGAACAGTGATCCTCAATCTAACAATCTGACTAAATGTTTTTAATAATTACTGATATTTTAATATTCCATAGATCAAGTTCAGTCAACATTCCATTTCAGTAATTTCAGGATTAACTATACTTCTGGCACACACAACAGAAAACAAAAATCAAAAAGTAAAATTTATCCAGTTAAATAAAATTAGAGGCTGGGTTTTTCTAAGAGTGAAATTTGAAAAGTATGCAATTTATCTTCTTTCTGTCTGTGGAGGTCTGAAGTATCCAGACTCACTGCAAGAATACCCTGCTATATGTCAAAGCCAAAAAGCAATTCATACCTCTGTAGCCAAACATAACACTTCAATATGTTTGGAAAGAAAGATTGGAAAACAAAACAAAACGAAAACCTGCAGATAAGACTGCAAAAAGAGTGCAACAGGTGAACTGTTTCACAAGATTAGCAGCCTGCCATAAAATCCTCCTCTGTAAGAGAGCAAACTACAGCGTGACAGTAGATAAACTCCATTACAGGGAATTTAAGTACATGTAACCATGCAGACAGAATAAGCCAAACATCTGCCCATGTTTTTTTCTATACTTTGTTGATGTTGCTGTCATCTGGACACATTATCCACATGTCCCCTGAAACCATGTACTGCAATTTCCATCAGCTGATATTACACCTGCTGAAGAGGGCAGAACTGATCGACTACAGCTTCTCCTGCTGTTGAGCTCAGCCAACAAGCTGTTTGTGAATCCTGCCCATGTTGTGTTAAACTGAGCCAAACTGCTTTGGTGGTTTTTTGAACTGATTTTTTAAAATCAGCTTGCAAACTAATTAAAGAAAAAAAAAATACTGGTTTTTGCAGTTATATTGTGACTTACTGGTGTGTGTTTCAAGACTTCAACTGAGATCAGCATGAGGTCAATGACAAAAAACATAATGAACATTAATTCCATTATAATAAAAAAATTATGTCACGACAAAAACGTGTCTTGAAGCAATAAGGACAGTGCTGCCAAACAATAATGACTGGGCTCCCATCCCGAGACAGACTGGAGATCAATCCCTTCACAATGTTGGTATTTTGTTTTCTCCAAATTCCCTACCAAGATATATTGATTTTTTAGATGGATGAGTGTGTTTGTTTTGGTTTTTTTTTTTTTTTTTAATAAACCGACTCTTTTATTCAGAAAAATCAATCAGAATATGTGAAGTCCAAATCTGCATCTGATTTCTACCTTAGATAATCAAATGGCTAATTATTCTTTTAAAGCTCTCTACGAACACTAAAAATAGAAGTTTAAAGGAAGGAAAGAAAGAGAGGAACCTGCACAAGTAGTTTGTGTAAGAGCTTGGAGAATGTACCTATGTCCAAATAGGAATTTCACTGATTTTATGGACAGCTGTTTTTCAAGAGCCAGTATTAAAACTTAGGTTCTGTCTCTTTCCTGTCTTAGAAATGTAAAGATAAGGCCGGGAGTTCCTGGCACAACAGGTTTAACCATATAGCCTTTTAGAGTTTGCCCAAACAGATATCCAAAGTCTATCTGGAGGACACAGCCAACCAGGCAGATTCTTTGTGTGCTCTGTCCTGCAGCCAACCCTACTGTATGATTTACAAACAGAAGGAAGTTAATTCCACAAAACGGTGTCTGAACACCTTGTCTTTGCAGTTATCCAAACTCATTTCCATTTTAAGGCATTATAACACAGATGCCAAAGAACTAAAAATAATAATAGGAAACAGTTAAGATTATTGCTGTCAGACCTTCCAAGCTGAAGCCATGCAGTGGCCTTGTGATTTCTGAACACATTACAGAAAGAAACAGAGTAAAGACAGAATGACAGCCAAATAATGTCATAGGTTTTCAGTATGCAAAACAATGACTGATAGTGGGCCACTAACAGTAGGATTCAATCAATAATACCTGAAATTTTAAAATAAAAAAGCAAATAAGTAAAGCTCACTTTAATCTTCATGCTTATACAGACAAAATAAAGCCTTATTCAGGTGTATGAAGGTGTTATTTGTGAATGCATTCCCATTTAGGAGCAAATGAGTCCACTTACGCCTAATATTTACCACAGCCATACATGCAATTTCTAACCATTCCAATAACTCAAAAACAACTTAGGATTTCGTTATAAAATAACTTCTATCACAGAATTTCTAATGAAAAATATAACATAGTTCAATACATAATATCAGAAGAGAAAGTACACCCCTAACTCAGAGAAGTCTTTGAGAACTCAGAAACACTCAAATTCATCAGCACAGGATGGCAGGAGTGAACACAGAGAGAAAGTCTGGGAGAAGAAAGAAACTGGCGCAGCACTGCCTGAATCATTGCCATACTTGGTTACCCACTATGCACCAATAATTTCTGGTAAAAAAACAAAGAGACGGTAACGACAAAGAAAATGTTATTGTTTCTGAAAGTTGCATAAGCCACAGAAGACAACCTGCAGAGCCAATGGAAGTAAGGCCACCCTGCAGCCTGCCAGAACAGACACCCTCCCAACTGCCTGAGACTTCCTCAGTGGTCTGAGATCAACCATGGAAACACTTTCAAGTACACTTAAACAGTCCCAGTATGATTTTAACATCTGCCCTAAAGACAGTTTTGTGCTTGCATGTTATATTGGACACACAGTGCTTATTTCACTTGCTGTTGTGTGTTATGGATTATAGTAATGACTATTTTCTTGTTGTTCTTGTATTTCTGAACTGAAACATGGGCTGTATATACTCAAACTGCTTGAAAACAAATGCAAAAATTCATACAGCATCCTCTTCAGCATGTCCTCTGGCACCCTTAATACACCTGCACTGACTTACATGTGCTGTGTTGGAGGCAGCCAGTCAGCAATCCAAGGATCTAGCCAATGAGGGAATCTCACCTGGCTCCCAGAAACACTGGCTGCTTAGCAGACTAACCAAACTTGCCAAGTTCCTTCTGGATTTTACTATCTAGAAAAGCACAGAAGTGCCAACTCAAGTCAAGGATGTCAAGATTTTTTAGGTTAGACGCTGCTAACTTACTAGCCTGGTGCCTGAACATCTGGGCAGTAACCTCAAGTTGCATTGTAAAGTTGACTATTGCTGTCCTCCACTTACAAGCACTTGCAAGGGATGGGGGGCCGCTTTGTAACTTACTACATAAAGTAGCAAGGCCTGAAAGTCCAAAGTATGTAAAATTTTGTTACTTTAAAACAGTAAGCATCTTGTCCTAGGAAACACGACCGCTTCTGTCTCCACGCGTGCATGTGCAGGAACATAGATGACAAGGGAGCCACAGCCAAAGTTATTCCCCCTGTTTTTCCTCAAACATCACCAAGCACATTCATAAGGCTGAGATGACTTGTGTCTTTCCAGATGGCAAGGATATAAATATTAATTCAAATATTTAGTAGACTATTGGTGTTTCCAGAATATCAGTTCAGGTAACATATTCGGCAAAGAGATAAATTTGCATGTGCTCTGAAGCAATGCTACTGTATCTATAGGCAAGTCATCACTAACACACAAATAAACTAACAGAATTAAAAAAAAAAAATAAAAAATCCTGTCACTATAGGGTAAAGAAGAGAGCCTGAAGATACAAGTTTCAGGAAGGTGTTATCACAAGAGCGTATCCATAAAGGGGGATCCTGTAACTTTTAAGGAATGCTTTCAGGTAATCCTGCAAATAGCATATTGCCATGGTCCATAGGAAAAAGATGAACTTTTCCCATTCCACTCCAGTGGAACCTACAACTGAGATGCATACAGTGCCATTGCAAAGGTGCTTTGGGTCTCATTTAACACGTCACAGATCTATAAGCCCTTCTGATTTCATCTTTCCTTGAAACTGCCTATACATATTTATCGCTCTGTTAAAATAAGAACAGCCTTTTTCTTCGGTTGGAAGGACCAACATCTGAGCCAGATGTCCAAACAAAAAATTTAACACCAGCACCATTTAAGAATTCATCTGTTGTTTTCTCCTCCCCTTACCTCCCCTCCTGAAGCTGTGACTTAGCTTTAGGTCTCCGGCATAGAACTACAGCTACCAGGCTGCCAAGTTCTGGACTACTCCCTCACCTGAATCAATGAACATGTGTCTGATTTAGAGCAAGTTCTGAGTGTACAGAAATTTACAATGTAAGCCAGACAGCTCCTAGGACATTAGAAGCAATTTACTTTTGATGTGCTGCACAGATTTGTTATGATAATACTAAATTTAAAAAATACTATTACACACAGTGAAAATAACCCAGATTGTCAAAGTAAAAAGTAGTGTTACTTTCATAGTTTGTTAAGCATAATGTTGTGCGAAACATCACTCTTCAAAGACAGGCAACTTGTGCAAAGAGCACTGGGAGAGTATATAGACGAATATTCCAGATAAAGTTCCTATTTAAATGCAGAGCTAATTTTGACATGGTTAATTTTAATATCACTGTTTATGTAACTCTGCACTCTATGTATATATACATGGGTTTTTAAACAACTGCAGAAGCTTATTTAAGAGGGCCACTGGCACTTAAAAATCCCACTTATAGGTACACTAAAGAAATAGTTAACTTTTTTGTGGTAAACATTTGTTAGAAATTAAGTACATCAGGTACCTAAAGCAACTGCAGAATTGCAGTTGAAAAGCTAAAAAAATAGTAGTTCTTCCATTTGTGAAACAAAATTCAGGCAATGATTGTAAAATCAAAACCAACCAAACAAAAAACCCCCACCAAAACAATAAAAAAACCCAAAACAAAACAAAACAAAAAAATAACACCAAAAAAACCCCTATGGATTGCCAGCACATCAGGATAGCAGTAACGGAAGCCTGACCGCCTCTATAAATGGGTGCAAGACATATCTAAAGCCTAACTCCTATGGCACAAAAGAATGAGAAATCTATACATTCCATTATATTACTGCTGAAGGAAAATTCCCCACCTCTGTAACTACAATTTCAATACATTTCATATTTTGGTACTGAAAACACAGTCTCTGTTACAGAAGCTCTGTTATTTCTGATGAAAATTACAAATCATTGCCGGACTGGAGTATATCGGCTTAAAGTGAACTGAGGCAGAAAAAAAATTATAAAGAAGGAAATATTATTAATACAGGGGTTACTCAATACTCATACGTAGTATTAATCTTGTATGAGAACAATTATATTAAAACAAAACTGCTCTAAATTCTCTTCTATATGTCAGTTCAATTAATAGATTAGGGAATGCAAGCTATTCGTCAGATCCTAGCAGCAGCATATCACTCACTGGGAATGACTTTTTAGACACCTGTGCTTGGTAAAAATTAAACCACAAATATTTCAGTGTATGAAGCTTTATGAATGTCAAGCACATGCCTTTCCAGTGCAATATTTAACCTTCTGTTTAGAAGAGAACAAATATTGTGAGGATGTTATAAAATTATTTAGGAAAGCCCACAGGCTTTTGTAGTTTGTATATAATTTCCCCCCTCTTTTAATCACATCCTGCTGAGTGAATGATTTCAAATACAATTCATATAGATAGAGCTAGTGACGTTTCACCTCCTTCACAGGATATGCCAATATGTGGTGTAGTTTATTACACCTGAAGTTACTTATAGCAGTACTGCAACAGTTTCAGCCAAAGCACTTTTCAGCAGCTCAGGCAAGTCACTTCCACAGCTTCAAGGATACCATAAAGCAACCCAACAGAGACTTACCTTCTGCTAAGTCAGCCACAAAAAGTTCCACAAATTTCAGCAGATCTTGATACCTCATTTTAAACCATCTGAGAGTTTCTTCCGGCTTTGACTGAATATCATTGATTTCATTAGGAAAAAAAAAAAGAAGAAAATACTAGAGACAAATCACTAAAAATACTTCCTCTGACTCAGCAGCCGCAAACTTCCCTCCCTAATGGCACTGAATTTCACATGAGAACTGAGGACA
Source organism: Grallaria varia (assembly GCA_013396735.1). Classification (NCBI taxonomy): domain Eukaryota; kingdom Metazoa; phylum Chordata; class Aves; order Passeriformes; family Formicariidae; genus Grallaria; species Grallaria varia. Next base: position 5,337 of record VWZG01005482.1, on the reverse strand, counting down.
TCTCTCTCCTTGGCTAATGGGAGGGACTGGGCTGACAGTGGCTTTTTTGAAGGACTTCACGCATTTGGCTGAGTATCAGTTAGGTGGGACATTATTAAAAAAGAGTCATAACCCAGCAGCTTAGGGTTGTACACAGATAATAGCTTTGAATGCCAGAGAAAGACAGTCAATGAAAAACAACTGAGCCCCTGTGAGAGTGAGGTGAGAAACAGAGCACAGACTGTACAAAGATGAGAACCCACTCCTCACAGAAAGCTGACATGGAGCCATTTCTATGCTTGACTCTCAATCTGAAAACTGAAAAACTGTTTCCTGTGGTTTGAGTGTGTTTATTTGTTGGTTTAAAATCTCTGCTATCAGATCTTTCTATTGTAATTCTCTTTATTTACTGATGATTAACCATGTCTTGCAGGATAATAACTTTTTTAGATTTTCTGTGTTAAGTTTCTAGCAACAGGCTAACTTTTCCAGTGCTTAAAGGCCGACTTGTGAAAACTAACAGCTCAACAGTCTAAAAGATTAGAATGTTAGCATGAGTAGAATGTTCATGTTAGACGGGGCCCAATGATAAAATACTGACCCTTCCAAAGACAAGTCATTAAACTAACAGAAAAAACCTACAAGTGTGTAATATTACCTCTTCGGTTTTATGTTGTTACCTACATTTTAGTCAACAGCAACCCTCTGATGTTGGAGTAATCTTAATTCCCTATGCAAGAGAATTTGTATCAGGTTTCGGCATGTTACATTAGTAAACTCTGTAACTCCGCCACTTAAAAAAAGCTGAAAGAGTTGGAAACACAGAGAAGAAAACTCAGTACTGGACTGACTCAGCACAGGTAAGAAATCAAAAAACAGCTGCCTGTTACTGTTTAAATAACATTACCAATAAATTTCCTAACTCAACCACACTGCACTTTCAATTTACTACCAATTCCAACTGTGAAGGATTTACTACCCATTCCAACTGTGGAGTGGCTTCACAAAACAGAAATAAGCAACTGCACAACCTAGACTGTAACAGAGATGCTGTTACTTACTAAATAGTCTGCAGGCTGGACAAGTAGCCTGTTCTTTTCCCATCATGGCAGCCAGCATCATCTTCAAGCCACTGACTGCGCAAATCCAACAAAGAATGGCTACATGTTCCAGCTGAAATAGCCATGTGCCAGAACAAGAGCCTATATTACAAAGTAAAGGCATCTTCTGCCCTCCGTTTCAAACTGACTGTTCGGTACCATTCCAAATGTGAATATCCTTACACAACACTTGTGCAATGCTAAGAGAATGGCATCAATCAGTATTCATTTATTTATTACACAATTAAAATGTCTCAATATGTGGTGCGTACCTGCTCAGAGGTAATATTATTTAGAACTCAAGTTTTCCTTAAAGGAAAAAAAAAATAAAAAATTACCAGTATTCATCACTACCAGGAAAACTGAAGCCAGAACAAGAAAAAAAATCAACATGATGAGATCTGTCTGACTGCCTGCTGATCACCAAATGATTTAATGCAATTGTTCAACAGTTCAAAAAGGTAGTATTTCTCTCCCTATAGTTTTAGGAGTAACTGTCAATAAATGCTTATTGCAGTCTCAACAGACTTTCACAGACTTTCCTAGCATAGAAGGGAAAGGTGTCCCAGTTCCTACCTTCTCTGACAACTTCCAAAGCTGTGAAAGTTATTTGGCTCAACATCTTTCATTCCACTGAGAATAAAACTTTTAGAACTGGTCTTAACAGGAATTACATACAATTGTGATAATTCCCTGGCATCTTAAATGTATAGGTGTTTTTCTTCTTGACTCCCAGGTTCTGATTTGCCCCACTGAACTGCAATAAAATCAAGGACTTTTGCTGAATAACTCAGCCATGCACACTGTCATCAGAAAATGTTAGACACAGGGTGTATTAAGCAGAGCCTTACTTCAACTGACATGCAGTTGTCCTTCCAACTAGGTTTTCTTCCAGATCCTTAAAACTGCATATTTTTAGAGCACTCAGGACTGACAGAGATGTGTTGCATGTATTCACAACTGGGAGGACAAAGTTCCTGCTTTAATTTTCAGGTTAGCTTTTTCAAAAGCAAATTACTGGAAGAAACATTCTAAGAATGCCATACAAAGGCCTTGATCTCTGGCAGAAACTATTCATAATAGGATGAATCCCACGCCAAGGGTGTTCTGAAAGGATCTCTTTGGATCTCAAAAGTAAATATTTTAAATTTGTCATTAAAATTTCTACAACAGTTTTATTAACTAAAATAAATAAACCTCCCCCACAAACAATAATCTCTTCCATATACAGATTTAAATGTAGTGATAGTAGTTTCCACCAAATGTATTACATACTTGGACATCTGAATGACCTGCACAGTGTTAGCTTTTTAACTCTAATGCATGCCATTAGGTCAAGGCTTTCCATTTTCTGTTACTTTTGCCTCTCATTGGAGGTTAAAGCCAGTCCCTAATTATTTAAAATACAGATATATCTACAGTGTGTATACATATAAATTTGCATATATGCATACACACAAATACAGCACATTCGTATTATGGACTCATGTATGGAAGGCTGCTTAAAACCTGGAGAGACAGCATCTACTTGAAGTAAGTATCATGCTACCCAAAAAAGTGTGTCAGGAACTTCTGCTTTAGTAGCTTATTAGGATGAATTTTTACTAATGGGAGAAAGATGGTTTATCATATCTCTTTATCAGTCACTTCAGAATTCATCAACTAGAAGACTAAACATGTTTTTTTTTCAGAAAAAGAAGGAAAAAAAATAAATTGTACCTTCTGCTTACAAATATTTTAATGAAGAAATTGCCTAATCTACTGAACATTAATAGCTGGTATATAAACAGTTCCTACCTGTATAATAAAATCACCGAAGTAATTCCAACTTCGCCTTGGACTTCCAAAATGCAAGATGTACACATATGGTTGAATTAGCTCAGTTACTCAGAAATCAGTGGAGTAATACCAAAGATAGACTTGGCCCATTATCTATCTGCACAGCACAAATGAATAATGCAAATGTGTATGCAAAGGACCATGAAATATCTCAGCTTAGCAGTGCATTTAAAATGTATCACTAACTTTCAGCTTCTTGAAACATTTATCAACCACGGGAGGTTCCACTGAGAGCACACGCTATTAGGGACTTCACTGAATTTTTATTTCTACACCTGACTTGGAGGACTTTGGAAAAGCAGACTGGAATTCAGTGCTGAAACAACTTAGGTACTGCTCTGACACCACAGGGTTCACGAGCACTTCATGAGTGTTTCTGAGTCACTTTGATGATCTTCCCACAGTCGAGACCAACTGGGGTCTTTGTGCAGCACATCTTAGAGGGGAGAGGAGGAAGGTAAGTTTCTGGACATGACTTCAGAAGCCACTAAAATTAAATTGTCTGCAATTACAAAGTGACTGAAAGAATCCACAGTAATGAACGCGCTTTAAGACACCACAGTCAACTCAGTACCACATAACAAGTTAAACAGTCTTACTAAAATCAGTCTAGTATAAACTAGTTGAATCAAGTATGAACAAACTTGGATCATTTGTGCACAGCATTTCAACTACCAAGCACTAGTCAGATATTGAATTAGTACCACTAAATTCTTTTTTTTTTTCAATAAAATTTGTTCTTGAAGTAAGTACAGTAGTCTTGTTGGTCTATTAAAGATGGGAACATAAGAAGAATGTGTTGTTTTTTTTTTTTTTTTTAATAGNTTCTTGAAGTAAGTACAGTAGTCTTGTTGGTCTATTAAAGATGGGAACATAAGAAGAATGTGTTGTTTTTTTTGTTTTTTTTTTTAAATGATGAGTACACTAGATTATAAAAAGCCACAAAAAGCCCAGGCATTTAGCTTAACATTGAACAGTTAAAACAGTTCAACCTAGATAATTTTTTGTTTCTTATTTTAACTGATAAAAACTATCTATACCGCAAAAAAATTCCCTCAAAGTGGTATGTTTCGTTCATTATGCAGTCACCTAGTAAACAGTAGTACTCTACAATAACGCATTCCTGCAACGTCTTGAGTCAGGAATAGTACATAAAAACAACCTGCTCTAAAAACTTTTTTGTGGAAGGAAGTACTAGACCCTGGGGCGGGGGTGGGAGGGGGTGTTTGTTTTTACATTTCACATTTTTCATTTATCTACTAATTTGATCTTCTTGGCTGAATTAAACTGTTACCTTAACAAGTATACAGATCTGTATCAGAAAAGGCTTTGGGGACTTTTTTCACACAAGTGACTTCCACATGAAATTAATTTATTTAATCCCTTGAACCGTCAGTCACATTTCCCTGGGCCTTGGGCAGCAGCAGATGCAGGTCATAATCATGCATTATTTTTAATATCTGTAATGAATTTCAAATTAGCTCAACCATCTAAAAAAATCTACCTGAAAAGCTCCGCAAAGTCTTGAAGGTTAAATATAATTATAAAATATGTAAATCCCCTTCTCCCCTATCTAAAACTATAATCTGAAAAAAGAGAGATCACCATGTAGTATTTACTGAGAACATTTTCTGGGATGAAAGAACAAAGCAACAGGTCTATAAGCTCAAAAGCAGGCACCTACAGAAATACGTTTTTGCACAGGGAAGATTAGGCTGTTAAAATATTTTATCTCGGCGGAACGATTGATTTTCTTAATTCTTTGCTCCAGACGGGTTGAAAACAAGCAATAACCGCAGAGAAATCAAGTGTTGCTGAATAAGGACACGAGGCATTTTGGTGAAACAGGACACTAAAGAGTAACATTTACTTTCCTGCCTTTAACGTGAACTCTAAAATCTAGCCAATGTTCTACCTATTTGTTCTTGGGTAATCAGAGCACAGCAGTTTGAAGTCCAAAAACATCCCTAACCCATTCAAAAGTGAGCCTTGAAACAAGTTAAAAAACTCATCACGAAGCCTCACTCCGTCTCAAACAAGCGATCTATCTTTAAAGCTTTACCTTTCGTTACCCTCCTGAGCCACTTGGGCTGCGCCCTGGGAAGCGTCCTCCGCGCCGAGCCGAGCCGAGCCGAGCCGAGCCTCCCTCCTCTGGGGAGCGGCGGCTCCAGCAGCTCCACACTCCTTTTGGTTTTCTTTCCCCTTTCCTTTCACCACTTGCAAAGACAAACTTGATAAAAGGAACCAGCCGGCGGTCCGAAAGCGCGGGCGGACCACAACAACAACAGCAGCAGGAGCAGCGGCGGCGGCGACACCAAAACGCAGCCGCGGGTACCGCACGCTGCGCCCCGGACGGGCAACGGCGGCGGCAACGGCGGCAGCACGAGCGGCACCGGCACCAACAGCAGCAGCAGCTGCG
>VWZG01005481.1:136179-160898 GCA_013396735.1 Grallaria varia | reverse complement strand
GTTCATGACTTCTTGGAGCTTTAAAAAGTTCTGCTTCAGAGATAACAAAGAGATACAAGATTTGGAGGGAGTGGTTCAAACTACCCTACATTAAACGTATGTTCTAAATTACTATCTACAGAAACCTGTGTTGCTCAGAACTATAATGGGAGTAGAGGGAACAAAGCCTTTACTCTTCTCCCAAGGGAACTTCTCATTCACTGAGGGAAAACTTGACAAAAAAGAGTATTTTATATGAGTTAAACAGTGGAGCTACATCACACACTAATTTCACCTTAAGGCTGACTTTTGGGCTGTTGAAACCATGGGATGTGTTAAATGGGATAAAATGTGTCTCCTTGAGTTCGCGAATAAAAAACACAGACCACAAAAAACATAAACTGAGTTGTAGTGTCTAAAGCAGCATTACACTCACTAAGCGTTGTTTTATTGTTACAAACCTGCATAGCCTCAAATCTAGGTTCCCCTTTAGTTGTCAGATTTCCTAATAATCATATAATATATTGTACTGAGGCTTGTGAGGATTTTATTATTCATTATGCATATTATCAGCACTGAGATCAAAGAGAAAAACAGCTTTTGCTACCTGGTTGGATTTCACCTAAACATCAAATATTCTTGCACAAAGACAATTAATTTTGCTGCAGCATAAACTAGAGAGCAGTAATTTGCAGACAAAGCCTGAGATTAGACTACTTCAAACAGAAGATTTTTTTTCAAGATGAAAACCCCAATTATGTTTCAGTGAGCTTGTGCAAGTGTTAATTTTTGGTATGTTATGCTTTGGTTTTGTTACTAGGTCCTTCGAGTAGGGGCATGATTGCTTTGAAACCCCTGGAGAGCACCAGATGACAGAGTTTCAGAAAAGCAAAGAACCTTTCTAAACAAACACACTCCCTGCAGAGAGAATCAGAGCTGTTGATCTTCTCAGCAAAAACACTGCCTAAATGTAGCCACAGTTAATTACATCCTGTTGACAAGAGGCACCTAAAACACCGCTCATTTTATCATCATGCAATAGCATACAAATGACAAGTTTTGACAAGTATCTATTTGTTGTTTTCAGAATTTGCATTGAATATGACAAGTGTACTTTAAGCTAATATGCCTCAGTGCTATTTATTCAATCATCCTTTACTTTTGAAGTTAATTCTAGTTCAGATAAACATGTCCAGATCTGCAGCTTGTGTGATATCAATAGAGGCTTCAGGTGTTAGGCAGAACATTAACACAGTGGTTGTGCCTGAAGCTATCAAACACTTGATTAATGCTTTTAAATCCACCAGAATAATAGAAATGGAAGATTTTGGTTTAATGTTATAAATTCATTAATTGGAGGGAAATTATATCATTGCTCTTTTATTTGGCTATCATAGCTCTCTTCATTAGTTTTTCATGCTGTTGTTTCCCATTTGAAGTATTTATGGTCTTAGGTGCTATTAGACTCTCGTATGAATTTCAAAATATCCTCTTTTTTTGTTTATACAAATATGATTTCTAGCTCAGTGACCAGCATTTGAATGAAACGAACAAACAAAAAAAAACACCACCAACAACAAAAAGAGTTCAAACCCAAATCCTGCTTTCCTGAACCAAGTTCTATTTTAACAGTAATGAAAATATGGGTCTGTGGATTGAAATACAATGAAGCAGTGTATTTAACCACCGAGAGGCAAAACAAGAACAGGAAAGGTGATTCCAGGTAACTAAACTTTTTAGCCTAAATTTATTTTCTTTCAAAAGAGGAACAGAGCAGATAAACACTGGAAACAAGCACATGGAGGAAAGAAGACAAATTAAACTATGAACAAGAAAAAGTCAATCTCCCAAATATTGTGGTCAAGCTAGAACATTATTTTCATGCTCCTTCTGGATATGGACGTTTAAAACTGAAGTATACAGAGAAATTTACCTTAAGAATGCAAATTTATTTCTGAAAGAAGACAGAATACATGCAATTTTTTTTTTTTTTTTCCTGAAGTTTTCGCCACTTTGTGGGTTTGCNGTATTTCTAAGATTTTTTGACATTTCCTTTCATGCAGGTTTGTTTTTTTTTTTTTTTCCTCTTCTCTTCTCTTTATTCTAATTATAGTAGAAACTGATATTGGTAACATAGATGAGTAAATAACCAAATGACTAAATGGTCAAATGACCCGTCTGAGACTAGAAAACTCAGGCTTACTTCTTTTTGACACACAGAGGAAGGGGGAATGAAAGACTTAATAGAAATCTCCCTTATTGTATTGCATGTAAGACAAATAAAATAGAACAAACACTTGAAGAATTTAGAATACTTTACTAATTGTTTCTACACTTCCTTCAAAGAAAAATGTTCAACCCCTTACAGGTGCTTGAATTTGCTTGAGTAGTAGTGAGGTGGAAAAGGATTTAAGGATACTCAGATAGGCTTTCTTACTTGCATTTCAAGAATGCTTTTTTTTTTTCACAGCCTCATATACCTCTTATACCATCATTTCTTTTAATGCACAATCTTCTACTGCATCACCTCCTTTGACCAGCAGCCCCTCCAAAGCACTAAAGTCCTGTCACTTCCTAAGGAACATTATAGGATGGAAAGGAAATTGATACATTAAACTGACTTACTGTGCAACTAGTGATTCTTAGCACTAGTGAAGCCATTATAAAGAAAGATTAAAGAAAACCCTAAACATGGAAAAAATAGTATGGATAAATGTATTAAAAAAAAAAAAAAAATCCAAATGGATCCAGCATGGTAAAAGTCACCTAGTGACAACTTAAGCATACGTACAGAAATCAGAGCAAAATCTCTCCCTGTTTCATGTTATTGATAGCCCAAGCAATTCTATCTGGAATGTAAACATACTGTACATATCTGTAGTTCTTGTGTTTTTATCTTTTAACTCAACCTTATAGTTTCTTTCATCGGTTTTCCAGTACTGTCTAAACTTAAACAATGTTATTCAGCCAGGGACCAGAAAAACAGAAAGGAAAGACAGAATGAAAGTTTGCAATTAAGAAACTAGTTATCTGGTAGCTTAAGAATCTTGAATACACAGTGAATTTTGTTTTGAGTTGCATGCTTATCACAACAGTTATGCTGTGTGTAAATAACAGTACTTAGCAGTTTGCACTTGCCACTAGCACAGCTTAATTGAAAAAGGCTGCCCTGCATTGCCACGCACTGACCTCAAGATTCCAGCCTTCTTTGCTATAGAACATGAGGTGATTCTCCTTTATGTCCTTCTAACAAAATCACCTTAAATGAAAGGTAAATAAGACGGATACTATTCAACTTATAAGTAGCACATACAAGTCTACAATACCAAAAGAAAAATCAGTTTCCCCAAGCATTAGCATTCAACTTGCTCATGTTTTATTGTAGAAACATATTTAATATGTTTTAGCAGAGCATGTTTTTAGTTCTTGTCAGGACTAAAACTATGGTCAAAAATAGTCTTGTTCCACTATTTCTGGAGAGGATCAAACCCAAAAATTATAAAAAATTTTGTTCTTGCAAGCTCTCCATCTAGAGCTGTTGAACCAAGCTTCAGATATGTTTCAGTTTTCAGTAACAACTGAAAGGCATGGATCATTCTCCAATCACATCAGCCTCAGGTAGAAAGAAACGTATCTAATTTTTAAAGAACATATTTTAAAGATCTATTTTTTTGTATTAGAGAAGAATAGGTTTGGCGTTTTATTTTACATTGTTACACTGTTTCTGGTATAAATACAATTGAAACATTTTTCAATTAGCATGTCAGAAAACAAGTTTTTTCAAGTGCCCGAGGGCAATCCTTCTACAGCGGCAATTGTATTGCCCATACTGCAGCTGAGTGTGACAGAGAGGTTGCTTTGGTTGTTTTCCCTTCTGTTTCTCTTTCTGTCTTTTTTAATAATACAGTTCTATTTTAGAAAGATAGAAACAAACAAGGCAAAAGGACACACCAAAGATCTCTGTTAGCCATGCTATAATAACAGGCATATGTTGTCATACAGTTGTAGTTTGCAAAGTATTTCAATTCTTGTTCCTTTAGGACAAGGATCCAGAGAAAACAGAATAAGCAGAAGTTTTTAAAGTCAGTATTTTAAAACTCTTACCTTATTTTGGCTTGCCCAGTATCTGTTTCCAAGCAACAGAAGAAGCCGGAACTAATACTGAAACAGTGATAAAAGCAAACTCACCAGCTTTCAGTTGCTGGCTTCTTTCCTGTTTTTCTAGCTCCTGAAAACACGGTTAACAAGGCCCCTGATAGTTTAGAATAACATAAAAAATTAATATAGTTTTATTCAATGCCTACTTGCATATAAACAAAAGGGAGTTGGCAACCCAGGTGCTTTTCAAGATGGAGATTTTTAGCTGGCCATGGACTACGGGGATGGAGTTTGAAGCAGGAGAACATATGGACCCAAAAGATAATATTGTGGTGTGCAAGTCAGCGTAAATTATAGTAAAACAGTATTGAAGACTCTTCCATGAAATACTGAACAAAGAAATAGGAACAGAATTGCAGACTTAATTATTTATTGCTTCTCATGTGTTGTCTACTCTTTAGATGTCTCCAGGTTAAGCAGGAGATGTTGTCTCACTTCCTTATCTTTGGTGCACTTACTTTCTAAGACAAAATGCAGGAATTTATAGAAACTTGAACAGTACAGAGTCTCCTGAAGTTTCAAAGGAAATACAAGCTTAAGAATTATATTGTAGACTGAGCAGCATGGTGTGTACAGAGCAACGTGGTAAACAGTTACTCCTGCAACACCTTTGCTTTCAGAAAACACACTGAATATTAACAGAAATGTGTAGACATTTTACTGAAGAAATGTTGGGGGTTTTATTTCAGAATATGACAATTTATTAAAAAAAAATTAGTTTTACACATAATGGCTATTTGTTATTCCTCTCACTGTTTTTGGTTAAGGAAATTTATCTTGTGTTATGTGTTACACTGCACAAAAGATAAAACAAAGTAGGCAATAATTAGAGTATTTCCAGCTTAGAGTGTTTCATGATAGTCAGTGTAGACACATATGATATTTAAATACACATATGGATATAAATGTATATAGGATCTTTATAATACATAGGATTTTTACCCTTTAACTAAACCCTGAGACTTCTATGTGCTCCCAATCTAGACTTGATATTTTGATCCTCAGTGATTATTATTGAGTCAGGTTTGTTGCTGGCTTCCGATCGCTGAATTCTGCTTGACATAAGAAAGTTACTAAGATGAGACTACACTTACACTCACACACAAAATGGAATGCAAGGCAACAATGTGATCTCAACTGCAGTATACTACCAATGTCAGAAGTAGACAGATAGGCAGCAAAAGTGCATAAAAATGTTTTCTGAAATCCCACACAGAAAAAAACTGTATATATCATAATCAGACCTCTCCTGCAAAATAAAAATCCCTGGCACTTTATGAAGATTCCGGTCTCATTACCCCAGAACTGTTATTTTCCCAAGTATCCTTTCAAGGGAAGTATTGATTTGCAAGTAGATAATAAGCGTGATTCACACAATTGAGTTTCAAATTTTTGTATCACATCATCTGGTATTAATGGAAATAATTACATTAATTAGCTGTGCTTTCCCCACCTGTTATGGCTTAAGTATTTCAAAATATTCAACAAACATTTCTCTAAAGTCTTGTTTCCAAGAACATTCCCAGAACATTTCAGGAGTTTGTCCAGATCAAAGAGTTTTTCAGATTTAGTTTTATTACATATCATACAGTTTCCTGTCAAGTCCAAAAGACATTAACTTGTCCCTGTAAGCAGGTCATAAGATCAGTAACAAATTTGCTGGGGAAAACACATAGATAAGCTTCTGCGTCTGGCTTCTGAGCTGGAAGATTCCTGTGGAGGAGGGTAAAATGCAAATTGTATCTCGGAATGGTAGCGATTTATCCTTAGGTGTTTAGAGATACTGACAGTATTTTTTATTTATTTTCATCAAACTAATTTGCATCTTCCTTGGCAGTGTTCAAGAAATTCATATTTCATATGAACTGAGAGCCTAAAACCTTTTGTAAATACACTAATATTAATCAGACTATGTTAACTTAGGGAAATGTATTAGATTTAAGTTCCCAGGTGCTGGCACTGGAGGTCTACAGGATGGTCTCTGTTAGTAGAGGTCAGGGCTGCCCCATAATGGACAAAGATTATTCTAGGTGGCTTGCAGGGTACAGCTGAGCACCTAAGCCAAACTGGTAACACCTTTGGGAAAATGCATTTAAACAATGTTGGGAGAAAGAACAAATAGGGAGAGAAACAATGGAGAAAACAACAAAGTCTTTGTAGGATAAGGTGCTCCAGGCACTGGAGAAGACCATGGAGAAGACTACAGTGGAGCAGGTTGTCCCCCTGCAGCTCAAGGTGGACCATGATGAAGCAGATACTTACACTGCAGTCTATGGAGAATGCCACAGCAAAGCAGGTGGGTGGATATTCTTGAAGGAACTGGGGCCCACAGAAAACCCATGCCAGAGCAGGGAAGAAAGTGAGGAAATATGCTGGGTTTGCCAGGGGTAGAGTTAATTTTATTCACAGCAGCTACTATGGGGCTGTGTTTTGGATTCACACTGAAAACAGAGTTGATGATATAGAAATATTTTTGTTATTGCTGAGGAATGTTTTAACAGTGTCAAAGCCTTTTCAGTCACACCTCACCCCACTGAAAGGTGGCTGGGAGTGCATAAGGAGTTGAAAGATGACATAGATGGGACAGCTGAAATCCACATCATGCTCGACATATAAAGCCGAGGGAAGGAATAGGAGGAAGGACATAGATGTTCAGAGCGACAGCATTGTTCTTCTCGAAAGTCACTGTTACATGTGATGGAGCCAGGCTTTCCTGAAGATAAGTGAAAATCTGCCAGCTGATGGGAAGTGGGGAAGGAATTTCTTGTTTTGCCTTGTTTGCATGCACAGCTTTTGCTTTACCTATTAAACTGCCTTTATCTCAACCCGCAAGTTTTCTCACTTTCATCTTTCTGTCTCCCCCATCCCACCAGGTGGAAGACTGAGGGAGCGGCTGTGTGGGGCTTAGTTTTTGTCTGGGTTTAAACCACAATAGGTAAGAAGACTGAGAAAGAAACTACTGCATGTTGACTGAAACCCCCTAGCCTTCAGTGCACCTCTGGGTGGAGGCAGAGTCATGTGAAATAAGGGAGTGAAGTTGATTCTGGAAGAGGTGGGAGGAAATTTAGAAAGTTGTACTTCATCTTTCTTTCTCATGACACAAATCTATTTTACTCAGTACTAGATTAAATTATTTTTCTTCAAGTCAAATATGTTTTGCCTACAATAATAATTTTTAAGCTATCTTCCTATTTTTATCTCAGTGCATGAGTTTTCTCATCCTATTTTGTCCCCTTCTCCTACTGAGAAGGGAGAGTGAGTGAGCATCTGGGTGGGTGTTTGGATGTTATCCAAACCTAAATCATCACAGGGGAAAAAAAGCCAGCAATGATACTAACAAAAAAAGAGAAGATAATATTTGAAAAATATGTATTTTTAAACAGTGGTTTAGACTCCAGCAACAAAAACAGAAACTCACAAAATGTCAACCTACTTTCACTGACTTTAATAGCCCCTCACACTCATATAAAGGACTTTTACAAAATTCTGAATAATTGTGCTTCAAAGTGGAAAACTGAACCAAAAACAAAACAAAAAAAAACCCAAAAAAAAACCAAAAAAAAAAACAAACCTGTTGGAGAAGAAGGGTCAAAATAGTCAATACAGGGCATAGTAGCATAGGTTAGCATCACACTGCCCTTTTCTGATTCCAGTGGAAACCCACCCTCATTGTTATGTAATTGTCATTGGCTAGAAAACCTGTAAAGACAGCAAATTAATATCAGATGAAATTTCTGCTGCCTTTATTAAAATTGCAGTTGGGACACAATCCATATAATTTACAGTCTGCTCAACTTTATATATATGCATTTTTATGAGTAAATATATATATATACACACAAAATAAAAGTCCTTTTCTGTATCCTAAATATTTATTATTTAAACATGATGCAAATTACTGTTAGTTAGGTTGAGTTCAATGAGTTAGTTACAAACATCTTTAGAAGATGTATAAAACTGTTTACTAGACACTTTATATGAGAGTTTAAAGTCTAAAACATCTTTGATTAAATGATCTAAAACTTATTCTTATGTGTTATCTTATGAATACCCTGTCCTTCAGATGAAAGAAAGTGTTTCAAAACTTCAGTGTTTATACATTTTAAGCAAAGCTGGCTTGACGCAATTTCCTGCCCTTTTTTCCACTTTGGTAAATCCATTTCATTTCCATGTATTACCATGGAATAAGTATACTCTGCGAAAGGTAAGAGACCTCCAGGCATCCCCAAAGCTAAATTCATTGCAAAGCAGGCAGATCTAGAAATGTGCAATGATTTATTTTATAGTCCTCCTGCTAGAAAACTGTGTCGACTTGCTTTTCCCCTCATCAGAGTATATACCTCAAAACTTGATTGATTAGAATAAATTGACATCACAGTCCTGTGCCTCTTTTGTTTTGTATTGTTTTCTTTGAAGGAAACCAGCCTTTCTGCAGTAACCAATGAGTCAGAATCAATCTATAGAATTTCAAACTCTCAAAGACCCTCAACTTAAAACTTTACCGTCACACATTGCAGAAGCAACCCCTTTACTCTCATGAAACATAATTTAAAAATGGATGCATTTTAAAGCCCATAAAACAAGTTATACAAATGTTCTCATACAGAGATTAATCAAGCTGTAAGAAAATACTTCAGATGGACAATGTGAATACGTATAGGACAGGAAAGACTGAAGGCTGTTGTTGTAGCTGTGGTAGTAGCTACAGCAATATCAAGCAATAAGTAAGCCCTTGTGATGTAAGTTGAAATCACCTATATACACAGAGAATGGCAGTTTAGTAATACCAGCTTAAATATATGATTTTTTTAGTTGTTTTCATGGTTGGAAATTTCTTTATAGTTTGAAAATATTACTAAGAACTGTTAGATGTTTCGTAAGCAGTTCTGTAGCACATTTATCTCTTCACCTTATAGTACTTCCACTTTCTACAGAGGATGCTCACCTCACTCAGACAAATTAGGTAGTCAGTTATCATACCTCAAATTTAATGTTAAAAATTGTTCTTTTCACAAATGACAAAGCACAATATTTACATTGCTTAGACTTAGCACTCTAGTAGGAAAATGTATTCTCCCAGTGTTTTTGATTAATGGAAACTGTAAATAGTTAGGACTTGGGGAAATTGAACTCGGTGACCCACAGAGTGACAATTATCCTCTTGATTCCTCAAAGGAAGCATCACCTGAGGCATATTACATGTTTGCAGAGAAACAGTTTCCCATCATCAACACCTATTGCCATTTGGAATGTTAGAGATTACCTCAGACATTCATGTTGAATTGTCACCAGACACATGGGAACGCTGCCTTTATGTAAGCTTGGATACCTACTGCAGAGCAACTGAATTGAGCCCATTTGAAAACTGCAGGTTAGACCACAAAAAGCATGGTTGCTTTTCCTTGGTCTTCCATTTGAGCAATATTGTAGTTATGAGGTCACAAGGACAATTCGCCAAAAAAAATTAAGAAATTTATTGACTCTACATCTTCTTCAGAAAAAAGGAGCTTTACATCCTCTCTCCTGCCACTGTCTTTAGAGGTTAAATCAATTCCAGATTCAGTTGTCTGCAATAGAGAACTGGGATTCAGCTCAGTAACAAAGACATGTAAGTGTGGATATCTACTGATAAAATGGTGTCTCAGCTCTTACTAATGCCAGCATGGCCTAGTTGGAGAAGCTATCAGAGCTAGTCAAGAACCAGAAAACTCCCAAAACACCTGAACTTAAAAGGTCTCTCTGAATTCACAGGGTTCAGAACATGGACTGCCATCTCCTTAGTCCAGAAGTGTGGACTACCATCTCATGCGAACACACTGGGGATGTCTATGTCAGGGCACTGCGAGGGTCTGCTGCCCTCCAGGGTGGCACACTGAGGGTAGCCATGGTAGGTCCTCACTCCAGGGCATCTATCCCACAGCATCTAGCAAGGGAGCAGGGCTGGAAGTGGGCCGGGGGTGTTGACCTGGGCCAGTCCAGAGTCCAGAGTGGTTTCGTGGGGAAAGGGAAGTGCCAAGGTTCAGGCAAGAAGTCATGTGGACTGGAATCAGGATCAACAGGACCCATAACCAGAGCTAGGTATGTAGCTATAACATAGCTCATATGGTGATTAAGCCTAACAGACTCAACTTAAAAGCTTGTCCAAATCAAAATGAGTGAAATGCATTGGGACTTCTTACCAGAGTTCTGCAAGGGGAGCCTCCACTGAAATGTCTTTCATTTCTTTCCTCAAAATGGCTGCTATCAACTGTCTGTATCTGGGACTAAAAGATATCCCAGATAACTGGGGCATACTCTCCCTCACTCCTGTTGTTCAGCCAACATGCAGATAGGAATGTAAAAGTCATAGGAGCAAAGGAGTGCTGTCTTATAAAATTCTAAATATTGACTAGGGGTGGAATGATAGGATTCTGATTTAAATATATTTTATATATTTTACATTAAGAAAATGCTAAGCTTCTAGTCAAAATAGATGGAAACATCTAATTTTCTCTGCAAGTCAGACAGAAAGTAGAGAGAAAATACACACTCAGACAAACATGCATATATAACATCTTTGGTTGCCTAGGATTTGGGCTTATTTCCCTTTACCATGGACAAGCTTAGTCTTTTGTGTGAGTTGACATGGATTTTCTTGCTGGGGTGAATTGCTGTATTTTAAATGATGTTATGTCTTTATCCATACCTTACCAGAACTACGTTCTCAAGGAAAGAAGGAAAAAATGAGTGCATTTTTTCGTGTTTATCTGTAAGTATTTGCTTCAAAAACCTTTAAAGTAGCAAGCAATGAGAGATAACAAGAACTGGTTTGTATTTTAACTAAACTGTATCTCCCTTTCATTTTTCAACATCTTCATGAACTCTCTTCCTTTGATTTGGGAGTAATGCAAAGTGACAAGATAGCCTCCAGCCATGCCAAGCTAAGCCACCAGTTTCAAATGATAAAGTATTTTGCAAAACATGTTTAAAAATGCATGCAAATGTTCAGACACAATGTACCACCTTTTACTGCTTGCAAACAAACTGCAGTGAGCAGAGCTGGCCTTATATCCCCATATGACACACTGCCATATTCCTTGTTACATTTTTTCATGCATCTATGTATAAGGCAGAAATGTCTTGTTCTCCAGTCATCAATAAGTAGAAGATTGCCATTTAAAGATTTTGTCTCCAAGATCTCCATAATGTATGAACCTAATTTTTTTTTATCCCAGCAATTGGTGTGGATGTCATCTGGTGCTGTGGTCACAGATGGCCTTGACAGCAGCAGGTGCATGAGAGCAATGTGTGGTGGTTGAAGAGAGCACTGCAGGTGGCCAGCACAGACACAGGATCTTGTCTTCTCAAGATAACAGGCTCAGTAACTCCTTTTGTTGTTGTGAGACCAAGATTAGGGTTCTCCTAATAATTTTGTCTATCCCTCAAATACAGTGAAGATTAGTACAGATGCATAGTGTCACTACTAACCTACAACACTGAAGTTTACTATTTTGAGTCAGTCTAAGAACACTGTGTGATCAATACATCAAAAAGTGTTTAATATCCACCTTTTTCCATTAATTCTACCTAATGGACCTTGTGCTTAGTTAGGGATTCAACTCTGAAATCTATAAAGTAGTCTTAGGTTTACATATACGTAAATATATATAATCAATATCTGTTTAGAATCAAACTTATCTGAACATGTCCATAAGGCAAAAAGTCCTCTAGTTTCTCTGTTGTTGATAACAATATAACAAAACTGCTGTTGATATCTCTCAAGAAAAGAATTGGCTTTAAAAATCAACACAATTCAAAATTTGATGTGGCTGTACTTCTTCTTGATTGAAAACTCACTGATATTGGCTAGGAAAATTCCATTCTTTTTGAGCCTTTTCTAATAAAATATTTCTCAGTTTAAGTTATTAGGTTAAAAACTAAACAAACACAGATGCACAAACTAGAGTGATTTGGCTGATTAGGTGGTAACTCATTTCATTATCAGACTAAAACAGTTGAAACTAGGAATAGAGTTCTGGTACAAATTTACTTTCATGCAAGGAAAAAATTATTTTGATTTGCAAAGTAAAGTTATTCCCAAATATTTTTGTGGCAGAAAAGACAGCATTTCTTCACTGCTCTGTGAGATAGTTTATTGTTAATTCAGACAGTTAAAACTTCAACAGGAAAAACCTTGTGCAACCAAATCAGTCACTCCAACATCAGCATGATGGCAAATGTTTTTATTCCCTGACATACTGTTACATCGCTCACAGCAATGAATTTAGTCAACTTTGCAAGTGATTCTTCATAGAATATCTCTTACCCATCTAAAATTAACTGGGTTTGGGCATGCGAGGAAGGACCAAGCTAGGAAAATTCCATTCACAACAGTTGAAAATCAAAGACTTTAACAAGGGGTTTTTTGTGGGGGTTTTTTTGGTGTTTTTGTTGTTGGTATGGGTTTTTTTTTGTTTGTTTTTTGTTTTTTGTGGTTTTTTTTTGCTTTTCAGTCTTTCTTGACCAAAAAATTCACAGGAAAACAATATTGTTTGTCTGTTACTCTGTTACCACTGACAACTCTTTCTGTGAAATTCATCTTTTTGTAATATTAAAACTACATCCAGGAAAAATGAAATTATCTGAAATTTCAGGAAAAAAAATATAGCCTCAAAAACTTATATCCATGTAGATGCAATATTAGTGGACTGATTTTTCAAATCAGTGACTATGTAGGAAGTATCGGTAAAAGAAGCCAGGCCACTAAGTTTGTTGTGTATCTTTTTAGTTCCTCTCTAATACACAGCCTATGTGTATGTAAAAAAAGTAATTTTTTTATAGCTTATATTCTTACAGTCTTATTAATTATTTCCAAATTATTATGACTGATGTTAGAAAAAGAGATATTTTTGTCTGTGTATTGGCCTGTGTTGGGGGAGATTACTTTCAGATCTCGTCTTGTGAAAAATCCAAGATTCATGACTGACAAGTTAAGGATTAAGTAGCCAGGTAGCCCCCTCCTTGTGCTCAGAGACAAAGAAGAAATGTGCTTCTTCAGGCAAGAATAATCAGTGGGAAAATGAAAATGCAAAAGAGAATTTCATGTTGCTTTTCCTACTTCAAGTAGTAAGGATAAACCAAATGGACAATGCAAAAGTGTTTCTAAATAAAATTATTTAATTTTTTCCAAGCAAGTTTATTATTAATTATCTTACTTTCTGTAAAGAGATGTATTACACATGTGTTGAAAGATTAACATGTCCTAAGACATTTTACTGACAGGTAAAATAAGCCTTGATTTGTACACATTTATAGAATGACTTATTTTCTGCATACATGTACTTTGTGTAAGAGTCTGAGTTTGATTTCTTTATTGCTACATCTTCACCAATGAAGTCATACAGCATTATAAGAAATATGTTCCAAGCTACAGACAAAAATTCAGAGGCACACAGAAGCTCATTTGAGTCAGAAAATGTTGTTAGAAAAAGCTGAGCTGTCATGATGAGAGATTAAAACCTCAGCTTTATACAAAGATTTCAGCAGGGGAAAAAATAGATAAATTAAACCTGAATTGATTGTTAAGAAGCATCAACCTGAATGTATGTAGAGAAACTCAATAATGGTGAGAGCAGGAGGGTTTCAGAAACTGTGAATGATTTATGCTGAAAATGGCACATTGAGAATGTGCTATGTACATTACTGAAAATTTTGAATCAAACATGACTAGTACTTTTACATTTAATCCTTGCTCAAAAATATTGGGACGGAGGGCAGAGTAGACAGATTTGTTACTTAAACTTTGTATAAATGTATTCTAATTTGAAAGTGGAAATAATTGACTAATCTGTCAGGAAAATTCATTTAAAACCAGAATGTGACATTTAGTTGCTCTTTCAGTGGTTAAGTGGAAACATGCTCTTGTTGATGTAAGACCACAGCACAACTGCACACCTGTAAATTCTACATAATTGGGGCCACAGTCTCTATGTGAATTGTTTTGAACTGCTCCATCATTATTCAGAAGTAACAATGGCTCGAGTCTTGAAAGGTCAAAAAAATTTAGTATGAAATTTCAATTTCTCAGTTGAGAAGAAAGCCAGGACACATCCACAACTCTGCAGGTTTCTGGTTTAATTTTCTCTATCAATCCAATCACTTTCCAAAGGGAGCTTGGCATGTTGGAAAGTCCCAATCAGAATGGGCTGTAACTACGTAGTGCTACATTTGGATAATGAAAGACTCTCCCACTTGAGTAATAAACCACATGAAATGTGGAAATCATTGTTTGAAAAAAAAGAATACTATTTAATTAAGAAGCAGAAAATATTCCAAAGACATCCTGTAAGATTCTCTGCATGTATGGCTAAAATTGAACTCATTAATTTTGTTTATGAATCTAAGCCTGCAATGTTTTTCTGGAATACATGTCACTACCTTAGGGCGCAGAATAGCAATAGAGATGGGAGACAGAGTCTCGGACATGGGAAAAGCTTGAGCAGGGATAAGAGATCTTACTCTGTATAAACGCTCTAAATCAACTACTTAGAACTAAATTCTTAAAGATGCTTGGGTACTGGAACATGCAGGTTTGACCCTTTAATGTCCAGTGCAGAGGTATTTAACCAATAACCTAGAAATTGTCTACAGCCTGATGAACTAATAATAACTTTCTCCCAGGGAATGTATTTCCTTGGGAGAAGTAAATGTAAAATCAAGTATCGTGTTTCTAGTTCCCTTGCATATAGTCTCACCTAAAGAACAGAAAAGAGAATACTCCAATAAAATGACAGTCAGCAGCAATTTGCACTGTGTGTCCTGTCTAGTTTTGGGAGTCCCTGGGAGGACAAAACTCGACTGGTCAATCCATCTCATAGTGACAGTGGCAATCAGGTTTCCAGAGCAATTTTCTGTGTATGAGCAGTGATGTGCCTGCATCTATCTGGAGTGGAAGTACTTCTGACATATTTTGGATTTTGGTTGCTCTACAATCTATCTCTGTTTTGAGTTATGACTCTTTTTTGTTGTTATTGTTGTTCCACAAGTTTTAACAAGTGAAAAATACAGCTAAAGAAGGATTATGATTATAGCATCTATTTATTTCAGAAATAAAAAATCTCAAGTATTTCCTATAAGTAAGACTCAAAATACTCAGCATGTTATTTAAATAGGACACAAGTTACCTGGGTAGCTAATGGCATAACAATTACCCTTGCAAACAAGCACTACTATATTCATATAAGTAAGCTTCTTCACTGTAGAAGCTAAGGATCTCACATTTGATCAACAGTATTCTTGGCTCAGCATGAAAAAAAAAAAAAAAAGCTTATGAAAACACTGATCTTCCTTTAATACAGCTGTTTTAGTAATTATGGATGAGTTATAATGCCATAGGAGGAACAGAACAGGCAGCAAGACATGACTAAGCTTCATTTACTAACTGGACCCTCTCGGTGGGGGTTTATTAGCTGAATGTTGGCAGACACTGCCTTGACTGCTCACCCTGTGCCTTCCTGGCAGTTCTAGGTCTTGCTTTCCTGTCACTTGTTGACCTCTTGCCTAGCCACAGGCTCATGTCACTCAGGTTGCCCTTGAATTGCTGCTGACCACAACGCGTCCTATTGAGGCACTCACAGCCCTATCAAGACAAAGCTGTAACAGTTCCATGACATACAGTATAATCAGGGTAGCAACTACAGGAGAGAAATCATAAAAATTTAGAGTTACTGATGAGTTAGATAGTTTGGTCTTTCTGGTCTGTTTTGGGGTTTTTTTGGGGGTTTTTTTGTTTGTTTGTTTTTGTGGGGGTTTTTTCAAACTCACTTGGGAAAGTGAGGTTGGTGGGTTTATTTTGGCACTAACTTCATGTTTTGGCTTATAAGAAACTAACTTTAGGTGACCTGACTTTATGCTGCTTAGCTACAGGCTGCTGAACTTAGATGTAAAACAACTACATCAGAAAGAGTTAGACTCCTCTGTGACAGCCCAAAACCTGACATATGTGCAGATAACCTCACCAATCTACTTTATCTCCAGAGTAGATTTTAGGGCAGAACACTTCATGACTAAAACCAGAAGAAGCAGGAGCTGAGAAAACCAGAACTAATACTGCAATATTTTACTTTGAGACTGCCTGTGCTTGCAGGCTGAAGGAGGCTGGGGCACAGCCTCAGGCACCTCACACAATTAGTCCTACTGCCTACTTGTCAGAAAGTTTCTTGCTGTCTGGCTGACTGTGCTCAGCAGCTCTCTCCCACACAAAGCAGGGTGAGGAAAGCACATACCAGAGGTTACTCACTGTATATAGATAAGGCCTTCCTGTTCTGGGAAAGGATGATATTAACTCAAAGGATGTTCAGTTTGGCTGCTTGCAGGTCATGGAAAGGGTCTTAAGTGTCAAAGAATGGCACACCCTGAACTACAATTCATTGTCCAGCGCTGGAAACATCTTTCTGTTTGATTTTCTGGAAGGAGCTTGCAGAAGGAAAGAAACTAATCAACAAAAAGCGACTCTCAAGACATCATAATAAACAATTGCTAGGTAAATCTAATTTCAAAATAATCTAATTAAGGGATTTGACTTCTGTTTTGGCTTGTGGATAGTTTTCACTTCAGAATATAAGGCAGGATTCAGTTACCTTACACATAGGCATACACATTCATTTCAGAAGAACCTGGGTCTCCCATGGGTGCTGTTTCTTTTACTCATGTTCCACACAGGCACTTTGGATATTTGAGGTCTCCCAAGCGGCACTGGAATCTCAATGGAGGCAACTAAACGTAGCCTCCTTGCCCAGCTATTTATGCAGTAGCACTTCTGAAAGTAATGTATTGCACACAATCAATCTGAACTTGCTTTCTGTCTCTGGTGTAATACAAGATGTTACATCTCCTTCTCACTGTTTTCTGCTTCAATATTGTCATATTTGCAGGGGTGTTAGGTCATAACTTAAGGTTAGAAGAATAGTTCAGCTATCCGGGACTGCTTCACTCACAGATCTCAGAGATACCCACTTGTAAATTATTCAATAGCATCTATTGTTTCCTTTTATCTCACACCAAAAAGGATATGACTAAATGAAGGATGAAACTTCTGAGATAGCATTCTTTCTTGTTGCTGACAATTGTTCACCTTATTCTGCCATACCAGATAAGATATTCACCTCCTCAACACCTGTCTCCACTTCCATACCCTTGAATATCAGTAGGAAAATCTGTCACTCCTATTTTGTCTTCCCATGCCCAACTGATTTTCTCCTTGTGTTCCTGACATCATGTCCTAGACCACACCCTGCTCCTCAGCTGACACTTAGAGGTGCTGAGCTCAGTAGTTCTATTACAACCCGTTTCTGAAGCTCCAAGCTTTACTGGGTGTTACACTTGAATTTCAGGCTTCAAGAGATTTCACCCACACAAACCCATGTGAAGCCTTTCGTCCTTTGGTAGCAGGAGTTCACATTCAGGGAAAAAATACACATTTTTCTCTAGGAGATTTCTTTTAATTTGGTGAGAATACAGGCATTTTGGCAAAAATGGTTTTACAAAAATAACATGCAACTTTATAAAAGCATTGCAAGAGATTACTGAGTCTGGCAAGCATTGCTATAGTAAGGACCCTTNTCCTAGACCACACCCTGCTCCTCAGCTGACACTTAGAGGTGCTGAGCTCAGTAGTTCTATTACAACCCGTTTCTGAAGCTCCAAGCTTTACTGGGTGTTACACTTGAATTTCAGGCTTCAAGAGATTTCACCCACACAAACCCATGTGAAGCCTTTCGTCCTTTGGTAGCAGGAGTTCACATTCAGGGAAAAAATACACATTTTTCTCTAGGAGATTTCTTTTAATTTGGTGAGAATACAGGCATTTTGGCAAAAATGGTTTTACAAAAATAACATGCAACTTTATAAAAGCATTGCAAGAGATTACTGAGTCTGGCAAGCATTGCTATAGTAAGGACCCTTTGTTACACTCAGCAAACACAAAATCCATGCAACTTAAGTGAAACACGCACAGCTTACAGAAAATAACTGTTAGTTACTCACAAGAGGGAGAAAAGAAAATGGAAGAGAGATAAGGAGAAGAAAAGAGTAAGGAGAGAAAAAGAGGAGGAAAAACACAGTTACCACTTAGATCACATGTTGACAGCTTCAAGGAGAACAGGCCAGGGCCAAACAGAGACCTCCTGTGCGCCTTTTTATAGACTCTGACTATTGTGGTCACTCCCTCCAGGTGGGACCTTTGGTGCACTGAACACTCACTGTCCCCTTGGCCACAGTGAGGGTGCCACAGCCAACCAGAGGCTCAGGGGTGTGGTGTGGGTGTGTTACCAGACAGACCTTATTGACTGACCAGTGTCCCATGTGGCCTTCATGCCACGTGGCCAAACCTCTGCGGCCGTCTTGGCTGACCATGTGGACGCTGCTAAAGGTCTGCTCCCCTCCCCTCACACACACACATGCACACACAGCCCCGCACATCCACAGGGTGGTTCTGAACCAATAACAACTGGTCTGGTGTGTAAAAAGTACCTGTACTCAGAGATGCAAAACAGATTGCAAGGAAATCCTGGGCCTGTTGTTTCCATGTCAGGAGAAACAGGGAGGTGATAAACACTGTATGAAGACATTTCTTCAGGTGTCTGAATCACAGGAGAAACAAGAATAATCATCTGGGATGAAACACCTTGCCCTGTCCACCTACATAGTTCTGTGAGCAAAGAACTGGTCCCTGGAATAATTATAATCCTACGAAGATCATAAGCCAGAAATGAAGGCAGGCACTGGACAAAACAAAACTGTCTCCTATCCCTAAGATATCTGAAACCAGGTATCCAACAGAGAGCTAACTGCGAGGTATCTGTGAGCTGAGGTGAACACTCACAGAATCCAGGTGAAATCAGGTGAGGCCTCCCAGCTTCTGTACTCCACAAAAAGCTCCTTCCTTATCTCTGACCCTCTGAATAAGTAGGCTACATGTGAGCAACACTGAAATGTGTCAGAAAAGAAATCATTACTTCTGTCCCATTGCATTAGTTTCCAAGTCAGGAGTGAGGGATATCTGCCTAGGCACTAACACAGTTGACCTAGATAGAAGAAACAAAGTATGTATTTCAATGCAATTTTTGCTTTAAAAGTTTCAGATGTGAAAAATTTAAGGAAAGGAATTAAAATTACATTTAAGAGGACCAAGCCAGGACACACCTTCAGAACATTCAGGAACTAACCACAAAAAAGATGGTTTTGTTTTAATAATGGAAAAACTAGTTCTTTCTTTTCAACAGGAAAGATAGAAAGAAAGCATATAAGATAGTTTATGCTTTTTGATAAATTTATGACACTTAGAAATATGTACCAAAACATAAGCATTGGATTTGGAGGTGTTTTTTGGCCTTTTTAAAGGGTAGTTCATTCATTATGTCTGCTTAGAATATTGATAATGTCCTGAATTTGTCAATGACACACAATGTCTCTCTCTTCCTTCTTAAACAGATTACATTGCTGAGAGTTGCATTCAAATCTCAATGCTAACTGTTCACATTTGAACTTATTTATCTCACCAAAGAGAAAGGAATACATATTTCTCTCTTTGTTTCTCATTTTCTTCCAGAAAGAATCAAACTCTAAATTACAGTATGGTTACAGGCTTCTAATCAAAATTAGGAGGAGTCTCAGATGCAGAAGCAATCAGGAACATACATTAACCTCAAAATAAAGTTTCTTATTTTTAGTTGATACTAATAAAAAAAATCTGTCCATGAGCAGTTAGCAATCAAACAAAATAAGCTTATTGAGCATGCTGTTTATTAAGAATAGATTGTGATTTATTCTTCCCATGGCTTAGAGATGAAAAGCAGAAATATATTAGTATACTACAGTAGAGCACTTCTGCTGATTGATATTTAGCTGTTGGTTTCCTTTGTTGTGTATGGTGAAAGAAGAGCTTCTCTTAAAGTACACCAGAATTACTGACTCACTTTTGGATTTTTATTTTTTATTTATGTCACTTCTTCCCACTTAATAATTAAAAAATAACGTATGATTATCTTTACTTGTAAGTCATCCTATCTCCCAACACATAACTAACATAAAGTCTAAGCCCTGCCGAGGTGCTATCTAAACTGTTAAATTAGGGTTTAAATGGCACTTATTTCCTGCTCTTATGCAGTCTCTCTGCACAGAGGGAGGGAAATCAAAGGCAATTTTACTTAGTAAGATTAGAGTTTTATCCAGCTAATTAATATTTTGCAATTAAGAGACTCTTACTGTTAGTCAGTGATCATCCAGCTGGGCAGTTTGCTTCTCTGGGGTTTCTTCTCTTAACTGATGTTTGTGCAATTAAAATAGTCGTAACTAATAATTTAAAATGCAACAGTGGATTTCCTACAGGACCTATACCTTAGGTAGATCCTATACAATTGTCCTAGTTATAGTGGCTGGAACCAATTTATCACTGTGTGAATGTAACTGGAACTGCATATTCCATACCCTCTCTGCCATTTATCATGAACTGTTAACGATGCATTGTTTGCAGCAGCTGCCCAGGACACACCTGACACCTCAGGCTATGAACTGGGTGCATGAGAAAACAGAGATAAGAGGGTTCCCTGTCTTCACACCAATGATTCAGGTGTGATAACTCCCCTCTGCGAATCATTACCACCTTCACACCCAACCTGAGGGGTCATGTCCGCTAATGGGCCATCGAGTAGACCAAAGTATCCTGTGACTCACTGAGTAAATTGCCTATTGTGAAACTCCTCACAGAGGTACTCGGTGTTCCTATCTGAACTGAAGCATATATAAGCTTGGGGTTTTGAGACTTGGGGCACTCACTCGCTTGTCAGACTGAGAGGAGGACCAGAACCTCAACAGGACTGCAACTACCACTCTCAACCATTCTGCGACCACCAACGTTCTGGAAGGAAAACAGGTTTTCCTTTTCTTTTTGCTTTGGACTCAGGGGGACCATGTGGTGCTCAGCACAGGGGCTGGTGAGCACCATACTGTTTGTGCCCCAGGGGGCTGGGTTGTACAACTGGGTTTTGAGGGCTGAAACCAATTTTCCTTTGTATCAGTGAATGTATTGTAATCTTTTTATTAAATTGTAGTTCTGACTTCTAAACTCTTTTGAGTTGGATTCATTTCTCCTGCTGGTTTACTTTTAAATCAGCACAGCAATCTTCTTAAGTTTTATATTGGAGTTGAAAATTATGCAATGGACAATGGATTGATAAATTAGTCAGGATGTCTGCCCACAAGGCATGAATATACAAAGGATCTTGGTTTAGAACCCTGTGAGGTTCTTCCAAATGTTGTGTTAAATGTAATTCAGATGCATTCTATAAAACATTAGTATTTACATCTATGATGTCAGCTTTTCAGGAGATAAATAGAAAAGCAAAGATATAGAGACATTGCTTGGGTATAAGCCCTTGGGCAACTTGTCGCAAGGAGAGCAGTTTCAGTGCATCGATGCCTTACTGCTGTCTCTGCACTGCACTGCTCTGGCCACTGAAAAACTACCCACTGTACTGTGGTGCATTCAAAACGAAAATGACAGGGTTAATTGTCAGCCAGGTTGTAGGGGGTAAGAAAAGGAAACTATATTTTATTCCTCAGGACACTAATTCCTTTTATCTTTTGGGGTTGTTTTTTTTTGGGTGTTTTTTGTTGTTGTTGTTGTTGTTGTTGTTGTTTTTTGGTTGGTTTTTTTTTTTTTTTTTAGATCTTAAACATCTATATGTTCAAAGGCTGTCAGAGAGGTGAGATGAGGAGAGAATAAATATCTTTGGCCCTGGCCCCATTGGATTATACAGCCTAGAAGTGGAATTTTTCTGTTCCTTAGTAAGTACACTTTTAAAAAAACCAAACAAATAAAAAAAAAACCCAACTAAACAAAAAGCCTATAGAGAAGCATTCTTTCAAAAAACATAGGGATAAAATATGATTTCTTCAACACATAACATCTGAATTTAAAGGTTTAGATAAGGGTTAGTATTAAAAGAGGAGTCCACCATCCCATTATTTCTGACACTGCTTCATAACGTCTGAACCTTATTCCCCTTCTGCTGACTTTTCCCTGAGACATATTACTTTCAGGCTGAAAGACTCTAAAAAGCTACCCACTGGGCACTTTAAATGGCCAGGTTTGAGGTGGAGAATTAAAAGAGGAAAAGTGGAAATTATAAGTTGTTATTCATTTGTGTCCCTTAAAAGGCCATTGTGATGCTTGAACAAACTGGTAAATATGTACATTGCATGTCTTAAACAGTCAATAAATTATAAATGGCATTTTTTACATCTCATGAGTCAGAGAAAATTTGGGAATATACATTCTTGGATGACTGGACTTTTTAATGTATTTCTCTCTTCCTGGTGTTCATAAAATAGAGGGAAGCCCATAGATTTTAAGAAGTGTGAACAGAGGTCTTTCCTCTGTTCCCCATTTCCAAGCTATTCTTTCTCCCACCCCACTGGTGAGCAGTGGGACTATTGCACTATCAACATCTTCCCTGAGTTCAGTTCAGTTCAGCCTAGCCTTCCCAGTAAATTTAAACAGTAATGAAAGGGCTGATTTATCTTTTCCTACAGATTCCTCTTTTTATTTCATTATGAGAACAAAAGATAATAGGGAGTCTTGAACTCTGTAAAGGCAGAACAACAGTTGGTCTAATATTTTCCCTTACGTTATTTCTACTGAAATTTTTCTGTAAGTCAGTGAAATTTGACAGCGAGAAACTCATCTCAGAGTACTCGACAACACAGCTTTGACTACGAAAACCCAGTTAGACAGATACTTTTTACTTGATTGGGTCTTCCATTTTCAATATAATGCTTGTAATTCCTGGATTTTTTACTTAAAACAGAATCAAATCTATTATAAGGAGTTAAATCAAGTAATTTAATTTATATTTTGCTGTGCTTTTACTGAAAATAGAAAAAAGGGAAAAAATAAATTTATTTTATCTTNGAAAAAATAAATTTGTTTTATCTTTCTAAATCTAAATGGAAAATTGTCAGATGGGGTAGACTTTTGTTAGACTGAAAATATCTTTATTTTCATAATTAATTCTGTTTATGGAAAGAAAGTGCCTCTAACTTCTATACCTGGTTACAACTTAAAATTCTAATGTACTGGAGTATTCACTGGAAGGGAACACTAGGTTTGTCTAACAGTTTTCTTCCTTGTTAAGCAATGTGTTCTCAGTTCCTATCTAAAATTGTCTGGTTTCAATTTGCAACCAGTGGAGTTTGTTGCATTGAAGATTCTTATATTATTTTAATTCTGTTCTCTAAAGCAGTTATAATCTATGACCATGGCAACATATAACCTTAGCCTGCTGCCTGTTATCAGTTCTCAAAAAGAATATCAATTTGTTTAGCTTTATCATTGAAGCTGATAGATGTAAATGGCATGGAGTATAACAAACTGTATTTGTCCTTTCTGACAAACAAGCACATCCCAGAAGAAAACTTTCTCAGTCTTCTGTGCTTAATTGTTCTGCTGAAAAAGACAGAAAATAATTTCTTTTACAAAGAATTTCTTTTACAATTCTTTTTCATCAAGAGCTAGAGAATCTATCAGTATCTTTTAAGACAAGTCATCTTTTTTTACATAGTAACATAGAGATCTCATTTTCCTGTACAAACACAAAAGAATGGTATAGAAATATCAACAAAGTGAAAGTTCCTTTTATCTGTACTAGGTTTAGGTGCATTTTTAAGAGACAATAGATTCATTCTATCTTTTGACTTTTAAAATCTAATGAGGGAAAGTATAACAATAAAAAAAAAAAAAGATAAAAGATAAATAGTTAAAACTTCCCTATAACAGAAAGGGTGAAAAAACCCAGTGTGCATGGAAAGTGTTTTTGCGGAAAGTGACCCAGGATTAATTGGATTGTCTCTTTGTAGTGAAGGCAAGTTTTACTTGTAATTAGAGGCCTGTCTGAAATAAACTGATTTAATTAAATCATTCCTATTGACATTTTCCTATAGATAAAGATTCACCAGCGAGAGACCACAAATGAAGTTTCACTGTGTGTACTTTCTAGGAGAACATACAATATTTCAAGGAAGACACCTTTCAGTCCCTTCTGTCATGATAGCTTTACTTTTTTGGGGTACTTAAGTGGCCAATGAGAGAAACCCTGGTCTTTAATGTAATGCAGAGGTCATATGAGGTATGACTATAGGGCTCTTTTCTGTTCTCTGGCATCTAGTCATAAAATGTGGAGAAGTTTGCAAGACACTGTAACATGAACCTTCACTAGCTTCCAGAATATGGAACTATAGCCTTAATTGTCAGTCTACTGACATCTGGCTTTCAGTCCTTAAAGACTGCTTGCTGATCTATAAAAAATGACAGAGTGAAAAACCTTGCTTCCAAATAGCTTAAAGTTAGTATATACTCTTAGACATAGGGAAATGCAATATTGTGTCTCATGATGCTGAATTAGATACCAAACCTTTTAACTTTGGGTCCTTGTGCCTGAAAATTGAGAGCTTTTTCTTTCTACTTTGTGGATCTCATTTTTCATGTCCTTTGGTTTTATTCCAAGTATTTTAAGGTCAATATTTATTGCCAGTGAAAAAAAAAAAAA
>VWZG01005481.1:121116-136168 GCA_013396735.1 Grallaria varia | reverse complement strand
AAAAAAAGGAAATAATCATGTTGGACAAGAGATTTTTTTTACAGGAGAAAAAAAAAAAGCAGCATAGTCATCCTACATTATTTTCTTATCAGCTTTATGACTTTGTAATAAACTGAAAAACAAGTTACTATGAAATAGCATAACTGTTTGATCCATCTTCTGTGTTACCAGTATGTTTTATTGTGCACCTGTTCAGAATAAAAAAAGTAGAAGAGAAGCCAATACCTATTTTATGCCATCCAGGTATCTTATCGGAGCAGACCAACATGCAGCTAAAGAGGCATGACCAGGTCGGCTTCCTTTCAGCTAGTTTGGCATGAAAATTTCTCATGCAATGAGAAAACAGAGCGAGAAAATTATACTTCCAGATGCACACTAAAATGTTTTTAATCCTCTTGGTACTATATTTTGGATAGTATTTTGCACTTTTTGTGATGCTATTCAATACTTCCAAACATTCAAATATGAAATATCTAATATTAAAACATTGTTTTATGTGAATGTTGTGATATGGTTTATGGAACCTATAAGGTTGTATTGCAATTGGATTTATTATAGATCTGAGTCCTTATATGTGGTATATTCAAGCCATGATGTCTTTCTCTTTTGTCTATCTAATCTATAGAATAATGAAGGGAATGATTACTATTCAAACTTGAAAGGTGTTTTTCCAAGGGTTTGCCTTGGAATTTCAGTCAGATTTAAATAGAGTAGGTGGGACAAAGGGCAAAAACATTAACCATCAGCAAAGAAAATGGTAACACAACCACTGCCAAAAAAAAGAAAGAAAGAAGAGAGAGGTGAGCTCTTGGTTCAGGAGCTATATTCATAACAACATCTGAAAGAGCAGACACTGAACGAAGCATAGCAATTTACCTCTTTAAAGGTGTAAACACCCACGTGTTGAAAAATCCTTTTACCAAAATAGAACTATTACAATTGTTAAGCTGCACTTCTATGAGATTGTTTTTTCAAAACTTGATGTCTTTCTGTCCATCTTTCTTCAGTTATGTTTGAAGATAAATCTCCTCATTCAGTATTATTATTCCAGTTTAATGAACCTCAGCAGCATGATTGAAATGATAGACAAGTAATATGGTTCTGTTGTAGGTTATTGCTGGTCAGAGTGTTTGTTCACTTAGATTTTTGTTTTCTATTTAGTGACCTAAAAAATGCAAATGTTTTCTGGGAGCTTTATCATGTTTAAAAATAGCACAGTGCAGACATAAAAGAATAAAACAGCCTCACTTTCACAGTCACAGTTTAGGATGTAATCAAACAGCAAGTTCTAAAGGAACACCTGCACTGAAACCTTGCCCACCTCCTCCTACTTATTCTTCTCTGGCAGCAAGCCTGATGTGGCCTGCCAGCTCCCATCCGCAAGCAAGGACAGCTGCAAGAGAGAAAGAAAGCTCATCTTCATCAAAACACTCTTTGAAGCTCTTCTGAGGATAAACATTCTTCATTTATTAACAGCTTAATGCTTTGATAAAAGCTCACTTTGTTAAGTAGCTTGCCTTTCAAGAACTGCCCACGTAGATATTTGCATGAAGTTCATAAGGACTTTAGGACAACATGGGATTGCCGGAAATATTGCTGAAGTCTTAGAAATAAAAATAGAGACCATATTCGTCCTAGAAAAAAAAGGGAAAAATCAAAAGAAACTTATGTTCAGCAGGCTTTACCATTTTCTGAATTATCACAGTCCCCTCTGTATGAATGTGCCCTTATATGTAATGCTGAATTTGTGAGTGATTTTGAGGAAGCCAATGCAAAGGGAAGTTTAACAGGCTGAGTGCTGTTGTACCTATAAGAAAGCAAAAATATGAAAATTTCAAATCCGGCACAACTTATCATAATGGTCCCTTGCACACTGGGCAAAAAATATGCAAAACACAAATTACTACCTAGTCATGAGTCATGTAACTAACTAGTTTGGAGGTCATAATTTTTCCAAACTGCAGTAATGAGTTACTAAAATTCAATATGATGAGTCACAAATAACAAAATCTTATATGTTGTAAATCACAGTTATCTCTTTCCACAGTTGCCTTTAAAGTACTGCTGCTGCCTTCTTATCAGAGTGAAGCTGAAAGGCTTCAACACCTCAAAGTGACTATGTAGTTGACTATCCAATGAGACTCTTCAACAGCATGAAATAAGCCTTTTCATTTCTTATTAAATTATTATTCCTTTTTATTCTAACCTGGGTAATGGACCAAAGTAAGACCAGAAAACAAAATACACAACCTACCATTGACAAAACCTGAAAGGACAAAGCACTGAGGAATTTAATTGAAGTCTGACTATAAGAGGAGAAGAAATGGGTAAAAAATCTATGTAGTATGTTGCTGTCAGTCCACAGGAAGTCAGTGAAATTAGGGCCACAGAGATGAGTAAGTACCAGAGCATCTTTCACATGAGAGGAGGTTGAGACAGCTCTTTTATCTCGATGAGTGGTATATGTCTTGTCAATGTGTGTACATTCCCAGTAGGGCTCTAAAGAAAAGGAAACCAGGCTCTTTTCAGTGGTTCCCAGTGGCAGGACCAGAGGCAATGGGCACACACTGAAACACAGGACATTTCCTCTGAACATCAAGAAACACTTTTTTTTTTTTTTTATTGTGAGGGTGATTGAGCACTGGCACAGGTTGTGCAGAGTTTCCATCCATGGATGTCATCAAACTCCAACTGGGCATGATCCTGAGCAATCTTCTCTAGCTGACCGTGGTTGACAGGAATGTTGGACTAGATGATCTCAAGAGGTCACTTCCAGACTGAGCCATCCTGTGATTTTGTGGTATGTCTTGCGGCTTGAGAACAGTAGCTAAGGCCCGGTAATGCTATCGATCCAGCATGATAAAGAATGCTGATGGACTAAATAGCCAAAGAAATTGTTCCTGGATGTTAGCACTTCATTACCTTTTGTTAGGATAAGTATAAATAATATAAGATTCAGATACGTGATAAATAAGTACTTGGTTTCAGCTATAGTTTAATTACTGGGAACTGTCTCAAACTTTAAAAGAAACATATTGATTTGAAGAGATTTCTATAGAAAAACATAGTTTATGACATGGGATTTTCAAAATAGGAGATACTTTTGATGTATATTGATGAATTTAATCTTATCTATCCTTATTAACCTATTGCTGACAGTGACTTGTTAATATACTTTAAAACATGATTGATCTATTTAGTATTGCTTCTTTCTTTTTCTACTGAGTAAAGTGAGATTGATAGGTAATAAACTATAAAATTAAAATTTTACCCTGTTCCCTTCCCTGTACCTGCTCCCTCAAACATATTCAAGTTTTTCATATATGAAAAAACATGATCTGCTTGGAAAAGTTGCACCAGATTTATTTAGTTTCATAGATTAAAAATACAGTTAATGCCAGAGATGTTAATCTTCCTCATACCAGGAATAATCCTTGGTGTTATAATAAATATCAATATGAATGAAGCTTAAGTTAAAGTTTAATGGATAAATATCTTTTGAGAAAATCAAAACATTAATTTCCCAGACAGATTTCTTATCTTTTCCTTACAAAATACAAATAATGGCAAAATATCTGATTTTCACAACTAATACTGCTACTACTACTTATCAAAAAAACCCACATTTTTATTTTTTTTTATCACCTAAAAGACAGCCTCAGTGCGAAAACATTATAGAGTGTCTTTTCCTTCCTGAAAGGAAGTATCATAGTTAATTTAAAGCTTTCACTCAAAATAAAAAATCTTCTTCATTCAGCATTTAAACAGACTTTGGGTCTACTACAGATGGAGTCAACTCCATCAGTAATTCAGCACAATACTTGTATTTTGCTAATGTTAGTTTTGGCATGAGTCCAAAGAGTTTCAGACACCTGGGGAGAAAAATAAAGCTACTGAAGTAATTTATATGGTAAAAATCTAGTCTGTCTTTCCAGTGTGAAGGAAAACCTTGAGAAAGTCTGAGACCTAGTGCATTTTTTCCCTAGAAATAGTCAATGTTTCTTAATAAAATAATACCTCTAGTAATACCTTTAACATTCTTTAAAATCATGTGGTCTTATTTTTGTAGTATTTTATTTGTAATTTAAGAATTAATGCAATTCAAAATTAACAATTCTGCTGTCACTTGCTTTGGGAGATGAAGGGGAGATATTTGGCTTAAAGGTCAACTAGTAAACTGTTAGCTAGAACTATATTCAAGGAATACACATAGACATAAGGAAGAAGGGAATGTGTTCCCTCTGTGTTTCATTTAACATTTAATGGAAGAGCTCTGCATATTGCATGCTTTGTTTTTAGTGGGCAGCAGAGTAAATCAAATGGAAAACACAGATGAGAAAAACAACCCTGAAGCATTTCATAGATTTTTCTCTTGCTCCTCAAAACTTTCATGAGGGATCTGGCAGTTTGGACCTAATCGGAAGGATCGGAGTCCATTAAATGTCTTCTTTAGCCAGGTATTTCGCAGAATGTATGCTATATTTTCTATGACTAGAGCACTATACACTAGCAGGTTTAAGACGCTTAAAGTACCTTTTATGCAATAAAATGTAAAATTATAATATCAGTGTTAATCATTGTTTATTACACTTTCCATTTTTCTTATGTTTGTGAATGACAGGACATCATGTAAGGGTTTCATACAGATACAGCTCAGAATTACAAGGCAATGTAAGAGGAGGAAAGAAGCCAATGTTCAATAAAATACACAGGTAACATGTAAATTCAGATTTAAATTCAGATTAGGCAAGGCAGTAAAGAAATAAGGGTTTCTAGGGATTTTTTACACTTCATAGGACTAATAGTTAAGATCAATATCTAGAAAATATTTTCTAGATTCTATCACTCTTAGCAAGTGTATGTAGAGTAGTTGAAGCAAGACTTGCAGATGTATGTATACATATGCTGATGATCCTCTTTGAACCTTACTGACTTCAAAGGGACATTCTCTGTGAGTAATGTTTCCTGCTAGTGATTGCTTGAAAGGATTGTGATTTTTCATTTTTAAGATGCAGAAAGGATGCAAAAAACCAAAAAAAAACAAAAAAAAAAAAACAACCAAAAATGACTGATGGGTAGCGAAAAAAGAATTATTCATGAAACTGTTAGAGAGAAATATGCATTACTTGATAACATCAAATTTTCCTTCGACACAACCAGAGTTTATAGGGCAAGAATATTGCTTGAATTAACAATATAACAGCATAAATCTTTGTGATTTCTTACTAGATTGGTTCCAGAGTATAAAATTTTTCAAACCAGTAAGTGTTATGGGAAGAGCTTAACTTCCTTCATTTCTATTCCCAGAGAAGGTCTGTTTAGTTCAAATTCAATGACAAACCTGCTAGGTTTGTAGTTGATTGAAAATTTTACCAGAAGTGTATCAAACGTTTCATAAACAGATCTAGAAAAGATGGACTGCTTCTGAAAACCAGCCTGAGTTTGAAGACAGTTAATAAAGCCTACTGACACCCCTTTTTACATACAGATGGCTACTTTTATACACTTTTTCTCTCTATTTTCCCTCACTTGTTCTTCCCTAATTGCTCTTGATTGCTCCTTTTCCCTCTTTCTGGCTTTTCCTCTAAGCACTCCATAATGTTCATAACAAATGACCATAACACCCTTAAACCACTCCATAATAACCTTTTCACAATTACCAAATTTTTTCCCTTGCAACCCATAATAAGCCCTATCTCCCTTTTATCAGAAGCCCTCTTTGGTCTACAAGGCTGGTTGTCTCCCCTCAGTGGATTTCCTATCCTTTGACAATCTGAGGAGCCCCTGATTTGGGTGCCCCACTTGCCCTCACCAGAGTACAGGGTTTCCGCTGCCCATCACTGCTCTTTCTGGGTCTCTCCACGTGCTGTGATTAGTGTTTAGGGACATAATCTTGCAGTATGACAGAAGATGATTGTAGGAGGATTGTCAACAATGGAAAACGCCTGTAGCTCTGCTGTGTGAGAGGCTAGTTGTCAAACATATCAGAAATGTGACACCAACCCAGAAAAAAAGCATGATCAAAGACCTTGAAACGTGTATTTTCACAACATACTCCACCAAATTAAGCTACAGTAAAGGCCATCACTCTCTACACAATGCACTTCTTATGGGGCAAGAAGTGTAAAAACTACACGTCCCTGATCTTTTGGGTTCAGCTAACCACACAGATATGTGTCAGTGTCATCTCGTAATCATCACTCTTGATCCAACATCAGGCTGTTTATAAAGACAAACTTACATTATAACCTTGACTTTGTCACAAATAGAATTCTTTAAGACAAATATTTGAAAGTAGCGGGATTTGGGGGATGATAGCATAAAAAACTACTTAATTGTATTTTATTTCATCAAAATCAATTTTTAAAGGAAATTTTAACTCCTCACATTCTCTGAAATACATACTTATTTTAGAAATAGACATGCAGAGAGGCTAAAGGTAAGTTTGCTGAGTCACTATTAGAATTGAAGTTTCTCATAAAAAACTTAGTGGGGAAACAATTGAGGGGAATATATTAAACAGATTATAGCAAGGCCCTGAGATAAAAGCTGGAGAAGGGTCTGGTATATAAGTACAAGGAGGACTGGCTGAGGGAGCAGCAGTTGTTTAGCCTGGAGAAAAGCAGGCTGTGGGGAGAGCTTATAACTCTCTACCTGAAATGGGGTTGTAGTGAGATGGGGGTCAGTCTCTTCTCACAGTTATGAAGTGACAGGATGAGAGGAAATGGCCTCAAGTTGTACCAGAGGAGGTTCAGATTAGACACTAGAAAAAAAAAAAATTCTTGGAAGGGCTTGTAAAGCATTCAAACAGACTGCTCTGGGAAGTGATAGAGTCAGTATCCCTGGAAATGTGCAAAAAAACTGCGGATAAGGCACCTGAGGACACATTTAATGGAGAACATGGTGGTAATGTTGGATTGATGATTGGGCTTGATGACTATAGAAGTCTTTACCAATCCTAATGAGTCTATGGTTCTATGAAAACTGAATCTTTGAGATCTGGATTTCCCCTACAGACACTCCTGATACATGTGCATGACACAGTGTAGCTTTCCAAAATGAAAGAAATTTTAATCCTAAAGAAATGGCGCAAGTATGCTGCATAAAAATATATATTCAAAATGTAAATGTTTAACTGTTTACAATTCTAGTCACCATATTCATTGTCACCTCAAACCAAAGGTCAAAGCCTGTTATGTTTGCAACGGATGTAATTCTTAGCTTAAAAGTTTTCTTTTCATGTCAGGTAACTCCCGAAAGAAAAGGAGTAGCTTCACTCTTAGAATGAAGAAAGGAAAATGTGAGAAATAATAGTATTAAAAATAAGAAAATACTTTAATTGGCAAGACAATTTTGCAGTGTTCTAGTCATTAGACTGAGCTCTATATTGAGTGGCTTTCTGTAAGGAATACCGTGAGATGAATAAACAGACCTAAATTTAGAAAAAATCCCCAACTATTAATTTTGTTATCTATGAAGAATGCTCTGTATAATTCAAGGTAAACTACAATTTGAATAAAAAGATCTAGAATGAAAGAGTAAAAAAAAAGACTCAGAACAACAATATAATGATTTCAGTACTGTTTATATTTTGTTCTCATGTCACTGAAATATTCCAAAAGTCTTTCACTCGTTTCCATTCATACAGAATTCCATGCTCAACATTTGAAATTAAATTATATTATGATACACAGACTGTCCGTATAAAAGGAAAAGGGGAGAACAGAGTGGGACTGGACCAGACAAGAAAGTAAAATAATGATAAAAAGATATTAATTAATAATTCAGGAATTACTAGTATGTGACCTTCATTCACATTGGACAGAGTATGTACATGTTCAAAGATGAGCAAAGAAAACTGCCTAACTGAAAGTAAACAAATTTAATTAATATATTTCTAAAATTATCTTGAAAATCTCTTTAGAATTACTGTGATTTGTACTTGCATCTAAATATTTCTGTTCTAAGTTTTTTCAGCTGCCCTAATTAATTTATGTCACTCTAGAAATTGCTTTATATATTCTTTTTTCTAACAAATCAATTCATCTAAAAATGTTATCAGTTAGGCAATTACATAGATTCAACTTCAATTCAATTTTCAAAAATGCATGTCTAATACAATATTTATGTGGGGAAATATTAAATTAGTGAGATTTGCATAGTTTTAGTATCTCTGGCACTCAACACACGAAATTCAAATAACAAACCCTCAGTTACTTGGGAAGTGAGTTTGTAATAGTGAAGTAGAAATAGAAGAGTTGAAAAAAATATTTAAAACTATTTTCTTCACAGACATGCCTTGTAGGGTCTTAATAATTGTTTGAAGAGTCAAATAAAAGAAAATTTTACTGCAATTGAAACAAAAATGTGACATAATATTTTATACCATGTTAAGAAACTATGAATATAAATATAATAAAATACAGATTTTCATAATGTCACCACATTTGACTTATCTTGCATGAAAAGGTCAGAGTCAGAGTAATTTGTAAGATTCAAATGAAGTCTCAAGACATATAGGGCAGAAAATTCAGTAGTTACTTGGTTATATTAAAAGGTTACTCGTTCGTAGGAAGAAAATGTATCTTCAGCTTTGACATATGGAGTGTACTATCACAAGAGGTGTTCTTAACTGAAATTGCTCCTTTAACCAGTAAGTTTTTTGGATACATCAGGGTAGATCAGTGCTATAAAAGAGATTTTAAAAAACAGTTTTGTAGCAAAAAACCAAGATTTTTTCATGCCTTATATTTCAAACTCATATTCCCGTGTCTAACAATTGTACATTATGTAAGACATGGAAGGTAGGGAGAATTACTTGTTTTTAAATATCTGTATTTTGTAATGTGGGATGTGAACTAGCAATCAAGCATTTGAATGCTAATTTTATAAACATAAGTGTCAAATAAGCAATAAGATATTTGCCCTATAGGGCTAGAGTTGATTTTAGTGAAAGACAAATTAATGGAAATAAAAATAGTTGATATTATTATTATAAAAATATATATTTTAAACATTTACATAAATTCAAGCTCTGTTTTGTAAGTTGTGCTTATTTTTTTTCTCTTAGAAACAATTATTTCTTTTATTTAAGAAATTAACTGCTTCTACATCTGTCTTGGGAATTTCCTCCTAAGCCCACAAGTTGCTATAATGAGCTAGAATTCTGATATAGTATTAATACAACATCAAGGAACAAATTCCCAAAGAGAACTAAATTTCATCTCTTATTACTAAGTGAGTAGAAAAGAAATAATCACGTAATGTATCAGTAATACGATGTGCAACAGATAAAATTCACTTTTGTTCATTGTGCCTCCATGAACTTTACGGTTCCTAAGTCTTAACATGGGATATTACAAAACTCTTTTTGATTTGCACTGTACTGCCCTGCCTGTTTTAACTCTACAAGCCACTGCCTGTATTTTCAAGCTCAAGAAGAGATTCTGACATTGAAGCAGTGTTATCACAGGAAAGAGTCTGGAGGTCAGTGAGATATTCCAGCCAACAGGGACAGGATTCAGCTGTGCAGATACAAAATATACATTGACCCAGGATGGGCAGATGTGACATGGGACCTAAGGAGTGCAATCTGAGATGGTCCAGCATCAGCAGCTCTAGTAGAGTTTGGGACTTTCACTGGACGTACTTATGGAATTTCTAGTGATGATTACAAGATCTTATGCAATTAACACTCACATACATTGCTGATACATAATTTAAGTATCAAAAAATGTCATTAAATTCTCAGTCGTTACAAATGCCTGTTGTAATGAGCTTAACCATGCCATTATACAAATAAAACTAGATTTTATTTCTACTTGTTTTGAATTTCCTATTTTGAAGCATCTCTTATCCTTGTATATGGGATAGAAATGTTTTCATATGTATTCCCTATTACATATATTTTTTATAATGCACATTTACAGCACAATATCCATGACTTCTCCAGCTTATATGCCTCATTTTCAGTGAACACAATCTCACAATTTTTTCCGTCTTTCTACAGATGATATATCAATATCTGGAAAGAGCTGAAGAATGAGAGAGAAGAACGTGGGAAAGAAAGTATCAACAAGCTGATCTTAAGCTATTACTAAAGGAGATCATAAATTAATAGAATCATAAACTTTCACTCAACCAGAGCAGTCATGGTTTAATTCCAAACATCAGCTGAGTGCCATGCAGCCACTCACTCACTTCCACTCCTCGTCTCCTCCAGTGGAAGGGGAAGAGAATTGTGGCTGAAATAAGAATTTAATAATAAAAATTAAATAAAATAATACTAATATTTATAATTATAATAATCATAATAACTGTAATGAAAAGGAGAGGCACACAAAGAGAGGGAGGAATAAAACACAAGAAAGAAAAGTGATGTCCAGTGCAATTGCTCAACGCCTGCTGAAGGACACCCAATCTGTCCTGGAGCAGNTTACTAAAGGAGATCATAAATTAATAGAATCATAAACTTTCACTCAACCAGAGCAGTCATGGTTTAATTCCAAACATCAGCTGAGTGCCATGCAGCCACTCACTCACTTCCACTCCTCGTCTCCTCCAGTGGAAGGGGAAGAGAATTGTGGCTGAAATAAGAGTTTAATAATTGAAATTAAATAAAATAATACTAATATTTATAATTATAATAATCATAATAACTGTAATGAAAAGGAGAGGCACACAAAGAGAGGGAGGAATAAAACACAAGAAAGAAAAGTGATGTCCAGTGCAATTGCTCAACGCCTGCTGAAGGACACCCAAATCTGTCCTGGAGCAGTGATCTGCTCCTCTCAGCCAACACACACACATGCATACACACGGTTCATATACTGGCCATGACTTTCTATGGTGTGGAAAGGAGGATGTCCAAAGAAGGGCAACGAGTCTGGTGAAGGGTCTGGAACCCAAGTCCTATGAGGAGAGGCTGAGGGAGCTGGAGTTGTTTAACCTGGGCAGGAGAAGGCTCAGGGGTGACCCTGTCACTACCTGAAAGGAGGTTGTGGCCAGGTGGGGGTTGGTCTCTTCTCCCAGGCAACTAACAATAGGACAAGAGGACACAGTGTTAAGCTATACCAGAGGAGATTTAGGTTAGACATTAGGAAGAAGTTCTTCACAGAAAGAATTATTGGGCATTGGGATGGTCTGCCCAGGGAGGTGATGGAGTCACTAACCCCGGACGTGTTTAAGAAAAGACTGGATGTGGCGCTTAATGCCATTGTCTAATTGGCAAGGTGATGTTAGGTCACAGGTTGGACTTAATGATCTCAGAGGTCTTTTCTAACCTAATTGACTCTGTGATTCTGTGAATATCCCTTTGACCAGTTTGGGTGAGCTATCTCAGCTGCGCTCCCTTCTGGCTCCTTGAGCAGCCTCTCTCCGGCAGAGGGAGGGAAACTGAGAAGTCCTTGACTTAAGGTAAGCACTTAGCAAAAACTAAAACATCAGTGTGTTAACATTATTCTCATACTAAATCTAAAAAACACAGCATTTTACCAGCTACAAGGAAACAAATTATGTCAGTCAAATCAAGATAAATAGTTGTGGCAAAGAGCTTAATGTCATCTGCCTTGAATTTTCAGAGTCACTCATACAGCGCTTTCTCATCTGCTCAGCTCATTGGATACAGAAAAAATAGCAGAGAGAAGTAGAAGTGGAACCTTCACATCCCATGATCTCTTCTTCCTCTTAATCACCCCACCCGAGGTGGCAATGGCCAGCAAATTAGAGATTGCAGTCAGAGCCAAGTAAATAGTCCTTCACTGACAGTACCTGAAATTACCATAATAAATCCAATAGAGGAAGTGACAGAGAAAAAAGCTGTTCTGCCTACCATTCCTCCAATAGTGCTGTGATAGGACGAGACACTAAAGCAGAAAACTTATCTCTTCTTCAGTTTCCACTCGTACTTTTTTCCCCTTCATTCCCATTACCAACTATTAGTGGTGTATTGTGCCCTGTACATATACCAGGTGGCTCCAGTGCCCCTATCTCTGTCACACTCCATGTAAGTGCTGGAAAATTAAAAAGGAAAAAATAATGAAAAAACATTTATTTATCACATAAATCTGCAATAAGTTTAGTAGTGCATTTGGCTTATACCATAGTCAGTCACATGTTGTTCTTTATGTTTGTTGTTTTTGTTGTATTTTGTTTTCCTCTGATTAGAAAAAAGATTGTTTTCTTTAATTGTTTACTAGTGGCATCCTAACCCAAAGGAGATGAGGAAAGCAGGTCCACAGATTCTCATGGTCAAAACAGAACTACTAAAGTCTGAGGGTTTGCAAAACATTGCAGTTTTATTAGTGAATTATACACTAGGCATGGAAATTGGTATAAGATATTCCCTTTTCTTATAGTATAAGCACATGGCAATAGCTATTGAGTAAGGGGTAGAGTGAAAGAGAGAGGAGAGATATTAGTGTGAGACAAATAGACAAAGAAAGAAGATCACCAGTCCTGACTCCAATATTGATCCAGATGATGTTGTGTCCAGAGTTCTGGGGTGCACAGCCGAAATTCATAGTAGTTTCCTGGAGATAATTTACTTGCATTCTATGCAAATTAGTTATCATGCGCAGATCATTCTCCTAGACCATTTGGGAAATGGGTCAGAGGGCTTCAGGGGTCTTTGGTGATCACAATCACCCTGGGTTGACCTTTGGTCAACAGTCCATGCCCACTTCTTGACTCATTCCTGTGCTTGCTCTGTACTGTGTTGCGCTTATCTCTGTGCGCCAGAACAAGGATGTTTGTCCCAGAAAAGTGCTGCCCTACCTCTGTATGGCCCCCTTCTTCAGCCACATGCTGCTTTTTCTCACAGTGCACTCTCAACAACAATCCTGGATTGGCTTCACAGCTATCCGGCCATCAGTGTTTGGAACATACACATTAGCTCCTTATCTTGTAGGTTTCTCATTGCGCACTGACCATGGAATAGCTAAGACTTAATAACTGTTCAGCAGAAATAAAGAAACTCATCAACCACAGCACTGGAATCAAAACTCTTTTCCGTCATGGGACATAGCTATCACTAGTTTAAAGAACTTCAAATCAGTCATTCATTTACTGAATTCTGGAAAGCAAGTAGACAAAATGTGATTCTGTGTGTCAAAACTAAGTCACATAAGTACAATCTCACTAATGAAAATCATGTTTTCTACTAGGGTCAAGAATTTGAAAAAAGTAAATTAACAAGATATTTCAAATTGTGGAAGCCATTAAACATGCCTAATATCAAACATTTTAGGAATAAGGAATTTGTGAATAATTGAACCATTAATAGTAATACAAAGGTTAATGTGGCTGGAAATGTTAAATCAGACATTAAAAAATGGAAAAGAGAGGGTTTTTTAGAGCATTAATTTCCTGAAGCTATAATAGAATGGACTATGTCAAAAGGCTATAACGTGGTTTCCCTCATTGTGTTACAATGGAAAACAAATTATTTGAATTTCATCTTCCTCATCCTATTATAAATCAGAAGAAAATGTATAGAGTCAATACAGTTTCTCTGGGGTAAAACTGGGAACACTAGAAGTATTATCAAGATGTTAACAATTCAGATGAAATGGTATAGTAGAGGGAAAAGATATTCAAGGAAGGAAACAAACAATAATTTTAAATCATAAGTGTTTGTATACAAAAACTATGGATCTCAAATCAAATTTGAAAGTATTTTCTCATCATATTTCCTTGTCACATCTGTCATTATTCGCTGGTCTTGTCCTTCTTCATGAAGTTATTTTGCTTTTATAGAGATCTATACCCACAGATCAGAATTTCTACTCTACACCACATGTGCTCACTCCCACACAGACCAGTGATTGTCTCTGCTGTTCCACCACCACATAGGACCCGGGGAACAGGGAACTCATTCCCACTGCTGGATGTGCCAGGCCCAGCTGGGGGTCCAGCATCTTTTGGTATTATCTCCACTGCAGATGCGCTTGTTGCACTGTGACTGACATACAGGGACGTGCTTCTGCCCCACACTAAGGGAATTTTTTTTAAAATAATTTTTCACTGTCCATATTAGACTGACAATCAAAGTCTGCAAAGGCTTTTCTTATCATATAGCTTCAGGACAATCTCTTTGACTTTCTCTATGTTTAAAGCCCAAGATCAGTTGTCACCAGGCTTTTTATCACCCTCTGATTTTCCTTCCCAAATTTGCTACCAAAATCTGAGTTTATGCATTGCACAATTTTTCTGACGTGCCTTTGTTTTCCAGATCATCTACATTAATCTAGGCAGTTAGAGCTGGTCAGATGTAGTCAAGGTCTCCTCTGTCAGGGAAGTGCTTTCGGGTAAGCTTCACCCCATGACACTGTGACATTACAATTGGACTTTATGTCTACAGATGAATTTGTGTTCAAAACCTACTGCAAAAAAGAAGTATATAAATGCATGCCTTTTGCTATTTATACATATAATTTTTCCAGTATCCTTTTTTATAACATTTTCTGTACTTCACT
This sequence comes from Grallaria varia, assembly GCA_013396735.1. Classification (NCBI taxonomy): domain Eukaryota; kingdom Metazoa; phylum Chordata; class Aves; order Passeriformes; family Formicariidae; genus Grallaria; species Grallaria varia. The sequence goes on along the minus strand of VWZG01005481.1, from coordinate 121,694 downwards.
CTTCAGTGAATGTTTAAAACCAGAAAGCTTTATTCTGTTTGTGTCATCCTTTAAAAATTCTTCCAAAAAGTACTTTTATCCTGATTTGTTTGGGTTTTGTGTGATAAATATTTAGTGAGGAGTGGTGCAATGTTTAACATGGATAAAATTCCTCTGAAATTAAGTTTCTATATTTCACTTTCCATGTTTGTTGTAGATTAATCTCCCACATTAATCTCAAAAAAAAAAAAAAAAAAATCTCTTCTTGCAAATAAAAAAATCATATTTTTTTCATGATTTATGGCAGCCACTACAGTATGAATAGTGAGAATAGGATTCCTCCTACTATTAATTTATAAGCCTTTAAAATCCTATGGTTAATTTGAAAATCACAGATGTAAGTATTACGATGTTATAATCCACAGCAGACATTTCAAAATGTATACTATTCATCAACATTTTGCAATAATAATATCATCTTAAGATAGTTCATTTGCTGCAATTATTTTTAACTATTTTATAGAATAGAATAGAGAGATAGATAGATAGATAGATAGATAGATAGATAGATAGATAGATAGATAGATAGATAGATAGAT
>VWZG01005481.1:93580-115871 GCA_013396735.1 Grallaria varia | reverse complement strand
TATCTTCATAAGTACCTATGGATATATGCCTGCTTGCTTCTGTCTTTAGGAGCATACAAAAACTTCACTAAAAATTAATTCTGTTTAATTTTTAAATATGCCTAAAATACAAACCATATAACTTTATATATATATATATGTTTTCATGGACCTGTACATGTGTACTCATATACACAGATGCACTTAAATTGACACAGGGGTGTATATCCTACATACAAATTCATTTGATATATTTACCTTATATTCATATGTACCATTATGGAAAACTGAATGAGCACCTTAAAAACTGATGCTTCTCTCTGAGCAGTATTATTGTCCTAGAATGCCCTTGAAAATAGATAGAAAAATTTTCCTTGCAAGAAATGAAATAAGACATAAAAGAATATTAAAAAGAAAATCCAAATCATTTCAAGGGGGGGGAAATAGCATTTGAGAAGAAAACTGATTCTGAATGAGATATGGAAGAAATTTATCAATTTGAATCTTTGAAAAAAAACATGAATAGCTCAGAAAGGGATGAAAAGCCTAACATTTATTCTGACGTGATAAGGATCAGATTGGGAAATTCAGCCTGAATGTTACTCTTAATGCCACTCACCACTCATTTGCTTTATTTCATCAAAATTCTCAAAGAAAGAGGATTGGGAAGAATAAATGCTTCAGAAGCAGTCACTTCATGTCTGTGCCTATACAGTGACGGTATGAGATAGAGCAACATAAGCAACAGAAGTGAGTTCAGACAATTGGAAGATATTTTTCCTAGATTAAGAGCAAGTAAGTATGATGGGTAGGAACAAAAGTTTAGCTGAGGTAGACACCCTTGAAAGAAATGAAGATTTCTTCAGCCTAAGCTAACTAAAGAGGCCAGCCCTGAGAAGGTAAAAACAGAAAGAGAAGTGCTGTAATCCCTTTCATTTCTAACATGTCTTTGGTCTTAGAGACAGCTTCAAATGAGCTTAAGAAATAGAAACCCATAAGCACCTGGACACAATATTATCAAGGGATAAAGAAAACCAGGACAAGAACAGGAATGAAACAAGACCTTTTAAAATGTCTTGAACTGCTACTCACTGTAGTCATTTTAGGTCTTGTAAATGCTTTAGTACTAAGGAGAAAAAATTATATTTTATCTTTGAGTCAGTAACCCAGAATTGTTGTTCATCTATAGTAGAAAAAGTTTTACTTTTTTGTATTTACAGAAATGTCCATCACTTTTAATTTAATTACAAAGAAGAAGCAATAAGCAAAAAAAATATCCACATATCAAAGTCATGTCATCAGCAGTGCTCATGCTTCATGTTGCAAGCTAATTACTTTCTCATGGTATAGAGAAGACTCAATAGCAGAGTATGGTAGGAAAAAGCTGTTCGATGACTATCAGATTTCAGACTGCAGAGTAACTGTATGTTTCACAAAAAACAACACTAGAAAGTTAGTTTCCCCTTGCTAGTCAGTCAATGGATTTTTAAATAATTACTGAATTAAATTAGAATAAATAAAAAGAAAACTGAAAGGTGAATGAAAGATAAAAATGAAAGGGATAAGAGAATAGAGAATATATAATCTTCCTCCTAAGCAACTGTAAAGTTATAAAGAGAGGGCTGAGGAAAAGATACATAGCAGATGCAGAACAGCTTATATTGAGAGTTTCTAGAAAAACCTTTCTTCACAGCTGAGTGTGCATTACTAATTTTATAACAAAACTTTGGTGACAATGTTGCAGTAATCCCCAAATTAAGCACTACCAAACCAGGAAGGACTACAAATTAGGGTTCACTTTAGAACCAACTATGATCAGAGTGACAAGGGTTAATTTTCTCTGTTAAGTTTCTCTCTTTGGTCCTTGTTCTAATAATATGGCATATAGATATTAAAAAAAAGGTTTTGACATAGGCATTAAATTTCATGTTCCTTAATTTTCAAAATACACATGTATTTTTTCCCTCTCTTTTCAATACATTAAAAATATTGTGTTAAGATTCTTTTTCGTAACTACAAAGAGTTAGTATATGATTCTTCAAATAAAATGTTCCTGTCTTGATGTTGTTTCCTTCTCTGCCAAATAATAGGCAAGAAGAGAGTACTTTTGTGCTTCTCCAGGTGCTCTTTGGAGTGGTCACTGAGAACCCAATGGAAAGAGTTAACTATCATGTAAATCCTACTCTAGCAGTGATGAAATGTTCTTAGCTGCTAAAATACAAAGCAGAGTGTTAATATCTGGTTTTTACCTACACAAATTAGGGTGCAAAAGAGACCATATGCCAAAGTCAATAGTGCAGGTTCTATTTAAAAGCAAATGTGAGATAGAGAGAAAGAGATAGAAAGAAAAAGAAAAGAGAGAAAGGAAGAGGAGAGAAAAAGAGTAACAGTGAGGCAGATTAAGTAGAAAATATCATTACTCTGTAGATCCCAGCAGTGTCCCATTGATCCTCTTCATCTGGTCTTGGTGGTGATGGTCCTGCAAAGCAGAGAGTTCAATGGATTAATTTACACTCAGGCTAGATGGGAAATGCCCAGGTACCTTCCCTGGGTAGGAAGTTTTGCACTGTCTCTTGCAACAGACTTTGGACCTGTTGCATCACTTTACATCATTCACAGTCCTCTATTAGAAGGCCTCAGGAATGAGTCTGGAGAACGCTTTGGGGGTCTTCAATGTGTATGACCGCTTCTCAACTGCCTTTCATCTGAATGTCCTGTGTGTATGTGACCTTCTCATGGTAGGGGAAGTCTACAATCAAGGCAGTTCATGCAAGGGAGAATGGGTGTTTACTCGCTCTGTCTTATGCAGAGACATTTCGCCATTACATACCCCAAAAACCATCCTCCTACCCCCTAGAGCTGATTTTCAACACAGTTGCTGAGTTTGGCTTTACATTCGTCTCCTCAGCCTTGTCCAATTCACCTTAGACTCGGGATAATTTGGACAATAGTACCACCTTTACCTTATTTCTAGTTCCTGTCAGGTGGCTTAAGTCATAGTCCAAGTCCTTGAAATCCAGGAGACATATTTGGGCAGGGAGTGAGCTTTGGTGGTCTTCTTTCCACAATATGCTACAGTGGGCAAAAGTCTTTTTTAACAATGGTTAAGCCATTAACCGTTTTCAGTCTTTCACACAGAACCAAATGTAACTCCCTTTTTTTCTTTTTCCCCTATTTTTTTTTTTTAATCTTGGATGCTTTCCTAAGCAGCAGGTGGATGGCCTCAATCTGCCACATGTGAAATCAGAGGGAATTATCTGATATAAAGGGAATTATCTGATGATAATTTAATTCCAGTTTCCTATCCCTCTGTACTTCAGAGAAATACATGAAGATCATATCTAATTAGTGAATTCGATCCTCCCTGTTTAGCACTGTGCTGATTTGTATACATTATTATGGGATGTAAGCTTCCCCTAATGAGAAGCCACAAAAAATAATATCAGGTTATAATGGAATTCGTTCTCTGATGTTAGAGATTGAATCAGCTTTCCAATATTTTAAACACATTTTTTTCATTCTCCTGCTGAGGAAAAATATCTACTTTATATCTATTTACTTCAAACCTGATCTTCAAAGGATGGGTGTGTAGCAGCATTTCTGTCACCCTCAGTATGAATTAGAAGATGACAAGCTTGACCTGCAGTGGATTTCAGGGCTCAGAGGAAGATTCCTGTAAAGCAGTTAGGAATCAGAAAAAAATTAGGTATCTGAAAGAAAGCTGTAACAAAATGTGAAAATAAAAAGACATTAAAATAGAGCAACAACAAGTGGAGTATTAAACATATGAAAGCTCTCTTTCTTTTTACTCTTTTTTCATGTATCTCTAGAGCTGTATAAAAATCACATTTTCATGTGTTTCCTCAAAAACACCTCGACTATCATGCCTCTTGGTGTTTTCATAGTTTAATCATTTTAAATCCACTGATCAAAACTCTCTGGGCCCTATTTTCTGTGAGGAATTACTTTTGAACTATTTTATACATTTCAAATTTTTGCATATTCCTGTGCAAAATTCATCTACATTAAAGAAAAATAAGGTCATTAATCAGAATATTTGCAACAGACAGCAAAGATTTTTATTAGGATGTGGAGGTGTGGGGGTGTGTATAATAGGAACAAGAGAGGAACTGACATTGAATTTCGAGTAATTTTTCATTTGATTATATATAGTTTAGTATTAGAAATGTGTAAAGTACTAACGGCTTCTGCATATGCATGATTTGAAAGTAAGATGTTCTGTTCAGAGTAGATTGGTCAAGGACTTATTTAATAATACTAAACAGTATTTATTAAGGATATCTCTTTGTTCAGACATTCATTTAGCCAATGTTCCTTTGCAAAGCAGACTTGTTTCCTTCATGAACCTAATTAGATTTTCTAAGTGGCAAACAAAATCCACATAATAATGTTGTCTTCTTGAGCAACTTGCTGTAACTCCCTTAACAATGTATGGTGGCACCATACAATGCCAGAAGCTCATTACATTCCAATGGGCATTGCAGTGGGAAGCAAAGAGTTTGTTAACAGCAAATGCTGAAAGCACTTCTAGTAGGAATGAGTGATTCTGCTTGAGAGGCATGAAAAGCAGTTTTGTGCAAGGAAAGAACAGAAGTTGGATTGGAGTCTCCATCAGATCCATGGGAATGTGGTGCTCTCAATGCAACAGAGTGCATCCTACCAAACTGCTCAGAAATATTTGTCAGGGTCAATTCATTAAATCTAGTAGCAGTATGACATTGACAGGTTGTGCCCTCTACAGAGGGCATAGGAAAAAGTACGTACAGAAAACATGTTTCAGAATAAAAACAGAGAGTCTCAGAAGAATGCTTCAATGGATTATTTATATGCTTTAATGTGTGGTTAAGACTGTTGCTGGATAAATATCTTTACAAATGTTCATAAACAGAAGATGAATATAGCTCATTTTATAAATAGGGAAAAAACCTTGGCACCACTGCAATATGGGTGGTCTGCTCAGAAGAAGGAAGAATATAAATAATATTCATTTTACTTTCATAAAAGCAAAATCAACCCACTCACATATTTTCATATTTAGACTCTAATGTCATGCATATTATTTCAGCTGATATTTTACATTTATTTTGTACCTTGAGAAATTACCATTATGTGAGGAGATTGACTACAATTAAGTTTGACCTTCCTCTTTACTGTACAATCTATCTTATATGTGGCATGGAACTCAAATACAGGAAAAGGATTTTCATTTATATTACCAGACTAGGTGGAAGCTGAACATCTTCATAAAACCCTAATATTTTCATATTGTCTTTGCAAAGCAGCTCACATGACCTCTTGATATTTCTGCTTCCTCACAGTCCTGAAAGTTTCCTTGGTGTCGTTAAACATGAATTCATTGATCAGAGCAGAGCAATACAGACAAGGGAGCACACAGCTCAGATCGTGTAAGGTTAAATGCAGTCTATGTATTAAAAAATAATTGATTATCTCCTATAGAAAGCTTTGGATGTCTCGTATAATGAGTTCTAAGTGGAACACAAATTCTTGAGAGGCAAAAAAAAAACTGAAAGAAAAATCTTGGGAAAGGTTTTATCTGTTCTTATAACCTTAAATCATATTGGATAGACAAGTTTATCTGTTTTGGAGTGGCTTGATCATATTTTGGCTTTTTTTTTCTCCTCCAAGGTATTGACAAAAGGAAATATTGTACTTTTTTTCCCCAGAGAAAGTTTATTTTTATGCACAGAGCCAATTAAAAAGACAAACTTTATATTAAGACTTTAAATTTGGGCTGATAAGATGCATCAACCGGGGACAGTACTTACGTTGGCTTTTTATATTAATATGAATTCCTCTGCTCTTATATTGAATTGAAGCTGAGAATAAATCTTAAAATGGAAAGCCATAGAATTTACTTTAGATAAGCTTGGGATTCATATTTTTTTGTTGTTGTTGACCTATATTACATAGCTTATGCTGTCTCTTTAAAAGATATTCAGTGATTCATAAATTTTCTTCAGGGAATCTTTGCCCTCATCTTCTTCAAAGACATATCTATCTACGCGGAACAGTAAATCCCCTTGGTGTAATAAATAGTTGAATTTTATGCTTTAGCATAAAATGACAAAAGTTACTAGTTCCAATTACCCACTCTTCTGAAAATATTATATCCTTAATCGGCAGGTTATATTGATCAATTTCTCATAAAGTACTTACAAAAACATGGTTTTTCTTAGACCATTTAAAAGGCACGATAAAACCAACATGGAAACAATTCAGAGCAGAATTTCTTAGGATGTAACATGGGTAATGTAGGTGTAATTTGAGTCTGGTTTCAACTGAAGGCACATTCACACTGGCCATTTACATTGATTTTTTTCTTTTTTTTCTTTTTCCCACAGTCTACAAAAGAGCTTCTGTTTAGTTTCTTGCAACAGCCAGTAAAATAGAAATTTCCAGTAAAAATATTTGCACTTAAGAAATAACAATTAAAGATCTATCCATGCTGCTAATCCATGCCTAGAGCTGTTTTCATGAAGAGTTTTCTCTTGACAGAATGGCTCTAATTAGTTCAAGATATGTAAGAATTTTTTATGAAGTTGCCCTGTCCATCTCCTTTTTTCCTTTTTTTTTTTTTTTTTGGATCAAAGCAGAGTTGGGCTACCAGCCTGTAATACAATTCCAAGAGGATAAGAAACAAACCAATTTCTTTTAAAAGGAAAGGATGTGATTAAAAATAAATTTGGTTAGTGACTATTTTGGTTTGATCCTGCAAATAAGTGATCCAGGCTGGTTGTTTCAGACTATATTCCAGACCATACTGAGAATTGATATTCCAGTTAAAAAAATACCTCCAAAAATACTTCTAAAAGCAAAGAGATGGACTGTACCACATTGTTTTGACTCATAGCTGGCTGTCATGTCCAGATGCCTAGTCTGATCAGAGAAAACCAGATGTTTATCTAGGTGGAGAAACATGTTCTTGCCATTCAGTTAGTCCTTGAGAAACTACCTAAGCCACTGTAGCTTTTTCCTTCACAGGAAACCTGTTCTACATTGGGTTTTTTAATATCCTCTAGAAGGAACATATTGTCCTCATTAGGATACAATAAGGAGAGCTTTGCTGAAGCAGTTTCAGAAACAAATTTAGTCCTCGAAACGTCATAATGAGATGTTCCTGCCACAGAAATGGAAATAAAACCTGAGGGGAAAACATGGAATGTTCCCTCCGAAATAAAGCTAGTTATTTGGTACACTATTATGCAGCCATCCTTACCTCTCACAAAAAACCACCCCAAACCACCTTGGAATTAAATTGTCACACACGAGCAATGAAATAACTAAGTTACTAAATAAACAAATAGAAATATACAGCTTTGGTAACTTTCTATTTGGTAGAGAGAAAATTTTTTTTTTTTTTTAATTGCAATCTACTAAAATGTTATAATCTCAGAGGCAGTATGTCTATTGATGCCTACAATTTTCTTTGGATGGCATCCTGAAAAGGTGGAGTACAATGAATGGTCCATTCTGATACATAGTCAGTCCTTTGACCTTGTATATCAGCTGGTGAAAATAAGTGAAAATAAATGTAAAATTTAGTGAAGTGTATAGGAAAAAAGTGCAACTAGAAAACAAGACATGAATCATCTCTTCAGCTGGTACTAAATGCCCCCTAGGTGAAAACAAATGCAAACAAAGACAACAGTTTTCATTATTATAGAAGAAGCAAAAATTGTACAGTGGAAATATAAAATATAAAAGCACAAAAACCCCAAATTAATTTTGATAAAAATTAAGAAATACCAATTTTCTGAAATTTTTCCGCTATGATATCTGTTTAGTAGATGGAAAAGCACTGCTCAAGATGTTCTAAATGATGCACAGCTCATGATACTTTCTAAAGTCACATACCCTTCCTCAGCAGCCCAGGACCTGCCAGCAGCTGCCCAGCTGCTGGAGGTAAGCCCAGTACTCAGGCTGGAGTCATGGATGCCATTTTCCCCTCTGCAGTTTCAACCAGTATCAAAGCTGAGAACGCACCAGAAACAGGGACATGAGGATGGACACACAGACACAGATACACCCACCAAGGACATTGACATGGTTGGTCACATACTGATGCAGACAAGGCACTACCTTCCACAGCATAGCACAGCCAGCCAGCTCCCATCTCCTTCTCCTCTTTGGCTGTTACAGACAGGAGTTCACTAGTCCAGGCACAGACACACATAGGTATGCACTCTCAGGTCACCAGCGCACACACTCATGGATGCCACAGACACTTACATGGGCAGGTTTTATGTTTCTATATGTTTGTCTTCTTTCTTTCATCATCATTCCAAACTGACCAAGTCCACAGACAGATAAAATTATAAAAAAAAAAATAAAAATAAATAAAAAAAAATTAAAAAAAAAAATTTTTACACTCCACGTATCTTTACCAATTAATGCATCTAACCAGGTCTGTTCTCATCACTACCTCTCTTACCATCTCTTGGACAGGTTTATGCTTTCTGTACAGCCTTGCTTATTGTTTCCTCAATTTTATTATCATGCCTTTTTTCATTAAAAACATCCTTGTCCATTAAGAAATACTTTGACCAGATACCCTTAAAGGAACAGTCAGTCTTATTCTACATACCCTCACAGCACCCATTAGTAACTTAATGTACAAAATCCCTAAGTTTGAAAATACACCTAAAAGTCTGAGTGCACATGTTTTCCCTAATGGTGGATATTATATAGCTTATCTATTCACTCAGAGACCCAGTGGAAAGAAGTCAGACCACTTTTAATTTATACCCTGTTACAGAACTCTCCTGGTTTAAGAAATGTAGTCACTTTCATTACATTATTCTTAGATGTAATTATATTAGACAAGGACCACTGTTATTTCAGCAAGTGAAAAAATTGCAGATGGAATATATCAAAACAGAGCACATCTGCTGGTTACCCCACATCCCTGAGGTGCTTCAGATTAGATTATCTGGAATTCAGTCTTGGATTCGTCATCAGGAAAGTAAATCTACTACATGACATATTCCATGAAACTGAAGAAATATACTTAGTTTAGTAAAGCTATGGAGAAAAAAATATTCAATAGATTGTTTTTATTTCTTGCAATACAGCACTTTCAAGTGCTCTTATTGTTATGGATAAGGTATAAGAAAGGCAAAAACCAAGGTCAGTTAGCAGTTTGGTTGTTCTCTAATTTAAGAGGGAAGGGATTTTATCAAGTCTTTACCTGATTTTACATTAGCTGATATGATAAGAATTTGTCATGAAGCTTCTTGGTTGCATCAATTTGTTAGTATGCACCTCTTACAAAGTAACATAAATAGAAATTATGTTGATCATCACTTTTTTCAGTGTAGCTCTTTATGGTGACAAGAATCAGGTCAAGATGTATGTTCATTCTCATTCCTCCTCATATACATTCATACATTCCTTTTATTTCTACAGAATGTCAAACCCATATTTTATTTTCAACCATTCACTGCTATAAATGCTATATGAACCCCTACTGAAATCAAATAAAGCATTATTATGTTAACATCAGATAAAGAGATTTGACACAATTGATCCTGCAGTTCTATTAGCCTTACTGTAATGTTATATTATCACATTTAACCTCCATCTTTCTTTCTCCAAATCAAATAATCTAAACCTTCCCATCATTTCACTGAATAAAGCCCTTACCCCATCCTCCTCACCAATAAAAATTTGATTTATTATTTAAATTTTGTCTAGTTCTGAAATAACACTTTAAAATGTTACATGAAGTGTTTAATGTATGGACAAATAACTGACATACTAATGAAACTATAACATTTCCTATATTCCTGTATGACATTTACCTCTTTCTTAACAATGTTAACATCCTGTTCATGCTTTCAGTCAGTCTTGTTCAGTCAATAGGGTTTTTCAATAGCCTATTGTGGTGTCTCCATTTTCTCTATGAAGGATACAATCCCGTCATTATGTCTGAGAGATTTAACTCGTTAGTGCCAATGTGCGTAGACTGTTGCCTCGTTACTGCAAGCGACCTCTTCCAGCGTGCAGCGCTTAATTTATTTGTAAAGCACATTTCATTCAATATAAGCATGTTTTTTTCAATGGTGGCTATATATACAGAGACAAAAAAATAAAACATTCATGTTTAGCTGTTCAAATACTTCAGTTTAGAATTGAAAAAACTTAACTATTCATATTAGCTGATAGTTAGATTCTCTTTCTAGTAGAATTATAGTTTAGAGATGCAAGTCCTATTCTGCTCTAGCTCAGTTTTCTCACTAGGCCAAGGAACAAAAGTGAGCCAAACAACTGCTGAACACACATCTTTTTTTTTTTTTTTTTTTTTTTTTTTTTTTTTAATACTGTAGTGACTCTTTGTGCATAATAGATACACATAATTCTACTTTATATTTGGTAGGCAATTAATTTTTGTATGTACAAATGAAAGTGAGACAAGTCAATGATTAAGGTAGTAACAGGAAATGTGTAAGTATATTTTGAATGTCCTCCTTGACCATTGATGGAATGTATGACATTTCATGATCTCTCTATATTACAAAAATCTCATCTATGTTTTAAAAATAAACATTAAAGAATAATTGAAAACCTTTCTGGTTTTAAGCCAGGGCATTAAAATTTGTATTTTTCTGATGTGCTAACTTAAGAAAATAGGAGACTAAAATTGTCTGAAGTTTAAGATTATCCATCTACTTTCTGTTCTTTTGTGCAAGTCCTACTTAAATGCATTAAGGTGTGTTTAATTCAGTTACAATCAAGAATGAGAGTAAAGTAATAGTTTTTGAAGAATGTTTTTAAAAGTATATCATAAATAACAGGCTTTTTAAAAATTTAAGACAAGTAGACAAAATAATAAATACTTATGATATCAAAACAGCTTACCTCAAAGGCTGTTCGTTACTAAGTATCATGAATCTATTCAATTACATAATTGCAATGTTTTAAAAAATTATACCTAAAGTGAAAGGAATAACATATTTATTGATGTTGAAATGGTAGTGAAGACAACAGTTGTTGATAACATGATTGCAGGGTCATTGGACTAGATGATCTCCAGAGATCCCTTCCAACCTTGACAAGTGTGTGATTCTTTATTTGAAGACTAAAGCTAGCCACAAGTTTTTTTAATAGCTGCAGCAATAGATATAGAGAAACACATTTAGGCAAAGATCCTGCTATAGCCTGAACAAAGAACTTAAATGTGTTAGTTTTAATTCATGCTTTAGTTTTATGTCAGGGGAAAAAAAAAAATCCCATTTAAATGTATAAATAATTATTTAAGAATTTATTGTATTTTGTTAAAGTAAGATCATATCTATAAAAGAACTTGGATTGAAATTATGATTGAGGAAATAATCTGACATAGAAGCATAGAATCATCAGGTCTGGAAGAGACCTTCAAGATCATCTAGTCCATCCATCAACGTAGCACCACTGTAATCACCCCTAAACTGTATCCTCAAATGTTGCATCCAGACACTTCCTGAGCACTTCCAGAGATGATGACTCCATCACCTCTCTGGGCAGCTTTTTCCAATATCTAACCACTCTTTCAGTGATTTTTTTTTTTTTTCTATATCTAATCTGAACCTTCCTTGGCACAGCTTGAGACCATTTCCTCTCATCCTTTCACTTAAGACACAGCAGCAGAGACAGACTCCCACCTGCTACAACCTGCTTTCAGGTAGTTGTACAGAGCAATGGGGTCCCCCTGAGCCTCCCCTTCTCCAAACTAGACCAATATCAACTCCCTCAATCCCTCCTCATAAGATATGTTACTAGACCATCACCAGCTTCATTGCCCTTTTCTGGACATACTCCACCACCTCACTGTCCTTGTAGTGAGGGGCAAAAAACCTAAATGCAGAATTTAAGGTGCAGCCTCGCCAGTCCTGAGTCCAGTGGGGCAATCACAACCCTAGCCATGCTGGCCACACTATTCATGATACAGGTCAAGGTGCCATTGGCCTTTTTGGCCACCTGGGTGCAGTGGTGGTCTTGTTCAACTGTCTGTCAGTCAACACCTCCAAGTCCCTTTCTGTTGAGCAGCGTTCAAGCCACTCTTCCCCAACCCTGGAGAGCTGCATAGGGTTGCTGCAGTTTATGTGCAGACCTTGCACTTCATCTCATTCAGTTGTCCTCAGCTATTCAACCCAGCCTGTCCAGAGTCCTTTGAAGAGCCTTCCTACCATCCAGCAGACCAACATTCCCACTAAGATGGTGTTGTCTGCAAGCATACTAGGAACTTGCTATTTGACCTTTTTATTCATGATTTGAACTTACTCATTCATATCATCAATAAAGAGGTTAAACAGAACCAGACACAACAGTGAGCCCTGCGGAACACCACTGGATTAAGTTGCATTCACCACCAGCCTCTGGGCCTGGCCATCCAGCCAGATTTTCATTAACCAAATGGTGCATTTGCCTAAGCTACGAGCAGCCTTACTCCACGGGAATCCTGTGGGAGACTGAAGTCTACACAGATAACATCCATGTCCTCTCCCTCATGTCATCCTCTTGATCTTTCAGCAGAAAGCTGCCGTATCTAGTGGCCTTAAATATCTACCTGTTCCCAACTACATTAGCATGTGGAATGCAGAAAAGAAATTTGCATTACAATACCTCCTTCTATTCTCTTGCTGGAGAAAATTGTCCTAAACCAGCCTCCAAAATTTAGTTTTCTTTGAAACTCAACTTAAATCCATAATATATATTAATTCTCTTCTTTATATGAGCAAAAACAGAAGTACAACTTTCTAAGCAATGATATCTTTGTCTGCCCAAAGCACGTCTCAGAATCTATTTCAAATACATTTTTCTTTTTCCTTTGTTTTACATTTAAAAAAGAAATAATTTAAATATTCTGAACATATACCTCCTGAATGCAATCCATATCTGGCCATTGTCTATAGAAGACCTTCTTAAATACCTACAGACAAATTCAAACTTGTTTCATCTGATTAATCATGTCTCATCATCTTATGCCACTCCAAGATGTAAATGATATCACAATTCCCACCATTTAACTCCAGAGAACACAGCTTTTGCTGCAACTTTTAAGATAAATTGTTACAGTTTTTACATAATCCTCAAATTACTTGTGTAGTTTGTTGTAGTTTCAGCACGGTCTTCAGCACCATCTGTGCTGTGAATTACCAGTCTGGTTTGTGCTTTTAGCCTGCCTGTCAGTCTAAGAGGAGAGTAGAGGCAGTGTGTATAGAAATTATATCTGTCCTAGACTTGGTTATTTTAACTTGTTGAGCATCAAAGCCTGAACAGTGATGAAGACTGTGTTCGCACATTCAATTTTGTTTCAAACTAGATGTGTCTTCTTTGGAGAAATATTGACAATTACACAAAATTTTCATTAACATTTGCTGGTCTCTGTGTGATTCTTGGTCAGAGACAGGACAGAGATAAAGTAGCAGAAGTATCAAGGTCTCAGTGCTGTGCTGTCAATCCATGTTATCAGACTTAACATATTTACCATTACGGCAAGTCTAGAACAAGACTGCTAATTTTTTAATGCAACTAGGAATAACATTGTCATACATAAAGTAAGTTATTTTCCCTCCAAATGACTATATGTGAACACAATATTGGAAAATGTTCATATTTTAATAGCAATAATATTTAATGACAATATGGATGAAGAAAAAACCATGTAGGACATGGCAGAATGGACAAAACAAATATGCCAGACATTAGATTAGGAATTTAGCAGGACCAGGCCAGGTTCCCATTTGGTTTAGTTTCCAAAAGGACAAATGGAGAAAAGTTTAATCTTTCATCCTATCTGGTCGTTCGAGACTGAGGAGTAGAAACATTTTGCTCAAATTCTCACTAGGCAATGCAAATATTTCTTCCATGAGTTCCAGTCGATAGATCTCTATCCAAAGGTGAGCTCTTCCTCCTCTGTTTTGCGTGAACTTTCAGAAGGGAACTTCACAAGGGAGACAGGCATTTCTTCATTTATACTGCTGTGACTGATCTTCTGTAAGATTATATTGGTTGTTTATTGGCTCGGCTTAATTCAATGGGTACAATCTGTGCAAACCTCACAAGACTGAAAGCAATCCCATAAAACAGAGACTTTCTCTACAGAAAATGGAGGTTCCTTGTTTGAGCTATCTGTATCTCTTTCCAGAGGAACCGATCTGTTTGCTAGACAGGAAACCTCCATTTAAGATCGCTGCCTTGCTGGAATTGGACGCTTGGACTTCAATAATGCAATATGAAAATGCAATGGGATAACTGTGGCCATACATTTTCCTTTTTCTAACAAGCCCCTTTATACTAAATAACTAAACAGTAAAATGAAAATATTTTCATTTTCTTCACCAAGGTTCAGTGAAACAAATCTTTGTTTTAGATAATACAGATGTGGAAGTAGTCATCCCCTTTTTAGATAGTTGATTTTTAAAATCCTAAATACAATAACACTTTGGTTATCAGCTTCTGGATCTGAAATAAGAGAGGGGGAAAAAGCTGGGTTTTTGCACTGTTTTTCAACATTTACATTCTTGACACATCTTACTATGCAATGCAAATTCAAGATGGATTCCATGATCCCCACACATTTGAAGTACAATGTACGTCTTATTCAAGAAAATTTGATCCGCTACTTTGGAAAGTATTTATCTTATCTAAATCCAAAAAAATTTGATTTCTTGTGAAGACTGAATAATTCATCTATTTCATGGACCATTGAAAACCAATTAAGTTGATTATTCAGATTCTTTTAGAATATTTTGCACTTCTTTCCCTCCCCCTCCCCACCACCTTCCCCAATGCTTCACTCACTAAAATGATGCAAATACTTACCTGTGGCCAGGAAATGGGCCTGTGGCATTATTTCATCATTTAAAGGGAAAAACTCAAAAGGGTTGCTATAAAGATTGGTGTTTTTTTTTTTTTTAACCAAATTGGATTCTATACAATTTTTAAAGTGCAAAAATATGAAGAATATGGGATCAAAAGGTTGTTTTGTACGTATGAGTAGACGTAAGAAAATCCTATTGGAGAACATGCAAAGAAAAACAATGTAATTAGCAGATGATGTTTTTTCTGCTGAATGTTATCATCAAAGCAATCTGTTGTTTTTTTTAGAAAAAAAACATGTACAGATGGAAGAAGTCACATGGAACATCTATTTTCTACGCACCCACTCAAAAAATACCAAGGATGTACCATGACAATAAGTCACTGAAATTCCAAAATAGTAGTGAGATGATAAAAGGGCTAATTAGGACTAGAAAATCACATGAAAATCTAAGAATATAAAACTATTCCCAAGTAACTTTCATATTATCCTGTGTATTTCAGTGGATATGAAAGCACTATTTTTTAATACCACCTAATTATAGTACTGCAAAAATGACAATTAAATCAAGGGCAACTTTTTGACGTGAGAGTCATCAAGCCTTGAGTACACTGCCACCACATTTCAGTGAGTGGTGATGGGGCTTTGGGTCTAAATGGATCTTGTTTCAGTCTAAAGTCAACTGTTTTCTTCATCGCTGCTTGATCCCCAAGAACCCCCATCGGCTGTTTCCAGATTGCAGTCCTCACTCAGGATTGCTGTTAAGGCTGCTTCCCTTTGTGCATTCACCTCTCAGCGTGCTCAGTCATTTGTGGAACCATCATCACTGCCATCTCCATTAAGTATGAAGGCTGTTGATCATCCCTTGCAGCAGATTCTCAGCAGCAATAGGTTTTCTTCTGTTTGTAAGCATCTAAGCCATGTTTAAAGATCAGCCTTCTGCCCTTCTTGACATGCGCTCCTCAATAGCCAACACAAACAGGTACACTGATCACCTGTTTTTCTCATACTATTACTTCGACTATTTTAGAAGACATCTTTTACAGTGATATCATATTGGAACTATTTGATTTTCATCCCGAGGAAGAGGACTCTGGATTTTCACAGCCAATTCTTTCAATGGTCTATATATACATTAGTTCAAGCACAGCTCTTGAGCATAGACCAGGATGCACTCTAGGAACATACTAAAGTAATTGCAAATTCTGGTCATAAAATCCAAGAGCACATATCTCAAGGGTGAAACAGGTAGTATTCACATGCTATGGCCCCATGTCTCAACAGGAGTGAAGAACTAGGACGGATTTCTCAGAAGTATTTGTAGGAATCAGCTCTCTTTTGTTGCTCATAACAGTCTTGGATGCCTCCTCTGAACCATCTGACAAAGAAAACCTGTCTCCTAGAAGAGAACTCAGCAGAAGATGATAGTTAGCATGTTGAGGTAAGGTTTTACTTCTCACAGGAGAACTTAGTAACTACAACTTCCTTTACACCCTACAGCATTCAGGATGCATGGTGTTGCCTGATTTCCAGGACCAGTAGCCGGATAAATAAGGAGCATTACCTTAGGAAGTTTTTCCATTCTTAGTGTAGTGGTATGAAATTCAGCAAATATGTACAGAAGGTCTGTTGCAAATGAAAACAGAAAAATCTGGCTAGATGATATGCTTCCAAAAATGTCTCAGCAGAGACTCACTGAACTGCAACAAAAAATGCCCTGAGGCTCTATCTCATTGAACATAATCTATTCTAGGATTACAAGAACTCTTTGTATTAATCATTAAGAGATGAAGGGTATCTGCAGGAGCTAAGACTCTAATATAGAAACTAAGATTAGGAGTGAGGGACAAAAACGGTCACTAATGTATTTATTTAGAAAAACAGAGTTAGAAAAAAGGGTCCAGATCTGGCAAAGGTAATAGGACTGAAAAGTTACAGGAAAGAATTGGAGGGTAAGGTCATGTAGACAGTGCGTTGAAATCTGAGATGTACCTTTCTGGTTGGACATTCTATGTATCAATTTTCAGGGAACTTTTTGTTGTCCAAATTCAAGATAAGTGTCCTTTTTGCACCATTTTTATTTTATTTTTTTTCCAAAATATTATTGTACATCATCCAGATATATTTTTTTTTCCATTTTGTCTGCTCAAAGATCATAAATTCTGTGAATTTCTCACATTTTCATAATTCTTGGTGTTTTTCTTTTGCTCTATTTATGCTGCTTTATGTAATTAAATTTAATGAATTTGAACTTTTTCAGGATCTTTGATCCTAAATAATTTTATTAAGAACTTGTCCGCAAAGTTCATCTTAAACTGAGCTAATAACCCTCTTTCAAAATCATTTTAAGTTAAGCTGTATAACTTGGTACAACTCAGATATTCTGAAGTCTTATTTCAATACCTGTTACGTATGGGTTAGTAATATCTTTCATTAGGCTGAGCTAGAAACTAGCATTTATTTTATTTTAACTGTAAAAATACCATAAACATACCTTTCACTTTCACTTCTGACATTTCTCACCTACCTGTTTTAAAGATTTCTGAGATACCAGCAATAACATTAAAAAAACCAAACAAACAAAAAACCCAAAACAAAACAAACAAACAAAAAATCCCCCAAAAAAACCACAAAAAAACCCCAAACAAAACCCAGCTTCTTTCTTCAAAATTACTTGAATTTTCTGGTTTGTACTCCATGGTTACATATGGCACGACTGTCACTTAAAGAAAACAGGAAAATAGGAACCCCCAGGATCAGTTACCTAATAAAGCCCCTGCAACTGTACTCTTTCCAGGCTACATTTACTCATTCTGTTCTGAAAAACTATTTTCTTGTTTACTAGAGTCACTGGTGGGCTTTAACTATTCTGGTTTTGAGAGTACTGACACCAGAAGGAATGAATGTTATCAGACATGTAAAATACAAAATGTTTACATGCTTTACATGGTACAGAAAATGTTCACAAAATATTTGACTTCTGGGGGTTTTAGATAACAGTTTGTAGAAGGGTTTTTTGGTCTTTAGATTTCTAAAGGGCACTAAGTCTTGGAAAAATGCATCTGGCTTTTTTTTTTTTTTTTTAGTAGCAATTATCATTAGCTTTTTTCTGAATAATTTTGCCATTATGAGTGTACATACTTATCAACAAATTCCTTTGATATAGAAAAGCACATGCTTATTGAAATTGGTTTTACATTTTTAACACCTGAAATGTCTTTCAAAGGAAATGTCTTTTGAAGGATGGAACAGTTAATCTCTAGGAGGAATGAGCTGAGGTCTTAAAGATAAAATCTGATTATGTATCAGGGAATTATGTAACACTAGGGAGGCATACAAATAACAACATTAGATATATAATAACAGAGAAGAATAAAATAAAAACAAACACCAATAAAATAAACAAGCAGTGTCCCAGTTATGCCAGTGTTGCTCCTTCCTACTGAAAACCTTATAGATTATGGGAGCAGTGGGAATAAAAATTGTTGTTACTTCTACAGTGACTACCAAATTATGATATTTTGTTAGAAAAATTATTTCTGATACATGATGTACAATATATTAGCAAGATATCAATAAATAGCTTTACCACATTAGTCTACTCATTAAGCATACATCTTGTCAGAGAAGTGGAATTTAAAATAGAGCTAAATAATGTTAAATAAGTCACATACTCTACTAAACGTTTTATACAGTCTGTATACCGTCAATTTGTATTCATACAATCCTACCTGTAAGAGAGCACACAGTATTATAATATGGATTTTTTTGACAGGAAGTGAAAATTTTGTGGCAAGAATGACTATATATTTAGAGCTTTTTCTGAGTAGGAACCAAAGCAAAATCCAAAATAATTATGTTTTGAAGACTGCTACTAAAAGGGACTTAAGTTTTTCTACTTAAATGAACAATATCCAATATATTTGAAGAGGGAACATCCTTCAAAATGAGGAAAGGACATAATTTTTGTATATTCCAAAACCAGTTTGTAGAGTTTCACTTGCTTTTAGATGTCATTCAGGAAGCCAGTTGTCATAAATTAGTAAGGATTTAGACCTCTATCAGAATTCTAGACACGAGGGATCAGATAGTCATCAGCTTTCTAAGACACAAGAGTTCTTCTGTTGAGAAGAAGGAATTTGGAGAGAGGGTTGTTTAGTTACCTGGAGGGGGGTGGCAGTCATGTGGGGTTATTTTTCTCACAGAAGACACCTAATGATTATCATTTAGTACAGTTAAGAAATTCCTATGCCATGCTTTGGAGCAGTATACAAGAACTGCCAAGATAGATCCATCTTAAACTCTTGCAATCATATATTTTGCTGCAACACAATTCATAGATGGTATCCCAAAAAACTGTGCAGGCTAAGCTCAAAATCTTCTTCATGAGTGTAGAAACACATCCTGCATCTATGTAAAGTCACAAATGTATTGTTAGTGTAATTGAAATAGTCTAATTCAAGAATCATTATTAGTCTATATATAATTGTTATTAAAAAGACCAATGCAGTTAAAATTGTTATATACTCACATAGTTTCTGTATCTTTTGCTGATGTTAATGCTCTCGGTTTTTATGTTCTTCCAAGTGCTAAGGTGGGTGGTATCATTCAGTTGATAATGGTGATATTGCAGGGAAAGTACTTCCAAAAATTAGGCAAGATGGAAAAGGCAATAGAACCACCGAACACTCTGTACAGTGCAACACATGGGCCTGGGAAATTTTATGAAACTCGGGACATATCAAGTAACTGTGAATGGGAGGTTTAAAAATGATTGCTACTATCAAGACTTCATCTGTTAATACTATTCTGTGCACAACTTCTGGCAGATATATTAAAGAAAATAAATTCAGAGATGAATAAGCACAAAGAAGAGTTAACTGGCACAAATGCCAAATGAAGATTTCAAAGGAAAAGTCATACCTTATGAACTTCACTTATATGGGCAGGCTAGTATAGAAAGAGTAGGCTTCATGGCGGAATATATTGCTTTGCCATGTGAACAGATTAAAACTCTCATATTCAAGATAACTGTGTTAGAGAACTGTTATTCAAATTTTTTCAACTGTTTTGTTTTAGTTTTAGCTGGTCCAGATAAAGTCATGGGCCTTGTTGTTGTGAGGCAAATGGTACCCTACCTTTGAAAGAAAATGATAGGTCTTGGAAGTCTATTGATCATAAGAAAACGATGCCATGCCTTTGAGAGTTATGAAAGAGTTTCCAACTAGCTACTGCAAACCAGCATTGTTGTAGGATCCTTGTGGTTACTAGCTGCACTGTCCCCTCAAAGTCTCATTAATATAACTAAAACTACAATTTATTCAGCTCTTCTCAAGTTGTTTCAAAGGGACTTGTTATGTGCTTTTCCCTTTGGAGCACTAATTCACCCATTCAGTTCATCAGAGCTGCAACACTGAGAGGGAGCACAATTACATACCACCACAAATTGCTTAAGTACCTCTAGAAATGAGGATGCCCTTTCAATTTGTTTAAAATAATCTGGATTGATTAGCGGCTCAGAGAAGTTCTTAAATATTTATGAAAACTTTTTTCTTCTATTATTAAAATGTAAATAATGAGTTTATTCAGAGACACTGTGGTTTACTTGCAGGCATGTGGATAATAATCAGCTAAAGTGCCTTGCTCTGCTACTGTTCATTTTTTTTTTTGTTCAAACCTGCACAAAGTAAGCGAAACCAACATATTTGTTCCATAATTAAACAGTCTTATGCTGACTGTGTCTATTAAATAACAGCCTTCTACTTAGAAAGGTGCTTTCTACTTATTAAAGCCTCTGTTGACCTTTTGACTTATATGAATAACTTTCCTTGTTACTGGTAGGATTTTATCAAGAAGGATCAGTCCTGTATGAAGGATTGTGCTTTACTTGCGTGCTCGAAGCTCTGCTCAGTCCCATCAAGGGATGCCCAGCCCTTTAATTGGCAGCACGGTAGGAACATGCGAGATGCAAAATCTCAGAGAACAAAACTCTCACCTTGGCTGCCAAACTGACCATGCTGTTCAACTGTTCAGGGACTTCTCATCTTTGCTGTGAGACTTAGTTTCTCCAAAATAGGTCTGGCATTGAAGGGCAAGCTCAGTGCAGTGTCAGCATGAAGTTGTAAGTGCCACTTGGGGTCAGAGCTGGGCATCTTTTAGACCTTTTATTTAGCAACATAAATATGCATATTGGAGGTTGTGGATATACTTGAGTTCCAATGGAAAACAAAATATTTGCTGTTTTCTTGATGCAGAAGGTGCACTATTTTTTCCCTGTAAATACTATGTTTATGGTATTTACATGTGTTGAATGATGCATGTATTAGTAAGATTTTTCTGTGTTAGCATCATTGGTAAATAATAAGCAATTAGAGGTAACAGAAAAAATAATGTAGAACCTTAAAGAGGGAAAAAAGTGAGAAACAAAAAGAGAGATAAAAACTGAGAGAGGAAGAGGGAGGAAGGAAGGAAAGAAGGGGAAGGAAGGGAAGGAGGGGAAGGAAGGGAAGGAAGGAAGGGAGGAAGGAAGGGAAGGAAGGGAAGGGAGGGAGGGAGGGAGGGAGGGAGGGAGGGAGGGAGGGAGGGAGGGAGGGAGGGAGGGAGGGAGGGAGGGAGGAAGGAAGGAAGGAAGGAAGCATTCCCTCTTTAGAGGTAAAAACCATTACATGTCTACCAGCTTTTGATAAAGTGAGAAGGGTGTTTCTTTTAGCCAGCTGACTAGCTATCAGCCATCATTATTCAACTGCAAATAATTCAAATGGGAGACATAATACAGACCTATGGAGTCTTTTGGGTTTTTTTTCATGTTTCTTAACATAGATAGGCATCAGATGAGGAAAACATATTCATTCTCTCCAGCTCAGAGGAAGGACTATACTCTTTTGCTACAATGTGTTTCTTAGCTTCATTTTTCTCTGCTGTGTTTATTACCACTGTTTACAGATTTTAGGTCCATAATACTTTGCCTTTTTGTGACATATGCTTACTAAATTACTAATGACAAGTGTTAAATACAGCAAGATTTCTCTCCAAAGCTTCTTTTCATTGTGGCTTTTTTTCTCTATTTCTTCTGTTTATAATTATGCATGTTACAAATATATTAAGCAGTTTAATATTTCATTATTTTTTCTGCTGGTTCTTGAAAAATACTTTGTATAGTAGCCTAAAATAAATACATTTTTCTCAAAATCTTATTTTAAAATCCATCAAACAACAACAATAAAAACAAAAATTCCAAACCTGTATTTCAATGGAAGATTTATAAACAACTTTTCTATTGCAATGGTATATTGAGTAATCCTTGTATTTTGTACAATTAATTGTACTTCAGAAGCAGTCTTCAGCATTTAATATTATCTTTCATTGCAGTCTGTTGAAGGAAATAAAAAAATTAATGGAAATTATTTAAGTTTCTGTTGGTTTCTTTTTCTGCTGTTGTTTGTTTTTTTTTTTTTTTTTTCTGATGGGAGC
>VWZG01005481.1:66767-83323 GCA_013396735.1 Grallaria varia | reverse complement strand
TACGGGAGAAGTTTCACTCCGCCCCTTCAGAGACTCATTTCTTTAGAGATTTTGGTTACAGAGTTATTTGTTCTGTTCTGGTGTTTTGGATATATATATACGTACATAAATATACTCAGTAGTTAAGAACCGTTATCTTTCCTTCTACACATTTTCCAAATTAAAATTTTGTTTTACAACTAAAAGAGGCATGGACAATTTGAGAAAGGAATTCTAAATTGTTTTAGTTTACTCTAAACTAAGACAGAAGCCAAACACCAAGGCAAGTGAAAGGGGCGGAGAAAATTTGCTGAAATAGCACTAAAATGACAAAATGAGAAATAACCCCTTTAACAAAATAATAAAAAAAAAGGAAACCGAAACTCAATAAGCCCCAAAAAACAAACAAGCAAAAAAGGCCACAGAACATCATTGCACCACACATGATGCCAATTACAGCAAAGCAGAATAACCATCTAAAATTGAAAAAAGGGGGAAAAAAATAGCACTGCTGCTAAATTGAGAAGACAAACATGTGGCAAACGAAGTTCTTATATCTGGTCAGACTGACTTTGTACGATGAAAAAATATGGAAGGAAGAAAGATACTTTTTAAAAGCCATTCAAGCTGTCAGCTGAGATTCATGTGTCATTTATAGATTAATATACATCAATGAACTATACATTTTCTGGAAAGTAGCCAGCTAAAATTATCTCTCAGTGATGACATAGAAGGAAAAACTGCTCTGAGAATTAAAGTACTACAGGAACTTGCATTTTCTATAATTTGTTTATACTGCTTTCAAAGCACTGAGTACAAGCAATTCTATTATCTTCATTAGCAGTAAGTAGACAAAAAAACAACCAAAAAAATTTTATCTGTAGAAAAAAAAATTCAAGGGAGGCTCACTGGGGCAAATCTTCATTTCCATAAATAGGCAAAGCTCCATTCACCTCAGTGGAGTGATTTGTTCTGTTTCAATAACACAATCAGGAAAGGTACCGTGCCCTTGCTTGCACAAACTAAGTTTGCTTTGCTCCTTCCATTCTGCTTCTATATTATCTGTTATTGTGGCATAAATATCCAGATCAAATCAAACCCACCTTTCAATCTCTTCTGTGATATAAGAATCATAAAGTGCAAATATACTCTAGTTAATGAAGGCAATTTTCTAGGTATGCCACTGGTGTCACATAGGAAACATTCAAGTTCTTCTTGTGTTGACAGTAATATATTACAGTTTTAAATAATTTTTTTAAAAATCATCTTGCTCACTTTCAAGCCTCGGATTAATATCATGCCAGATGTGATTTTTCTTCTTTTGTCCGTTTTGAGGCTTAAATTTATTTTTCAGCTATAATTTTATGATACACCAACTACTACATGTTTTTTTCCCCCTGTATTCTCTTTTGAGTTGTATTGAAGCTTTTAAGAAAGCATTTGCATGTAAGTGAAGACATAATTTGGGTTTGTTAATATCATGTTATGAGTGATTCTGGTTTGTTAGGTACAGTATTTTACTCTTTTTTTATAACGTAGTTTAATTCTTTTGGCCAAATGAGCATAATTTATGAATGAGCCACAGGGCAAATTGAGCAAATTTCTAGTTCACTTATTTTAGTCTTCTTTATGTCTTATGTTGTTTAAAAAATAGAGCTTTGGCTTTACAAAGTGTAAGAAATCACGGTCACTCTGATATCATATTTTACAAAGACAACCAAGTTTTATTGTTTTATTTCTGCAAAAAATATACTGAAAAATATCATTATGAATACAATTAAATGAAAAATTTCTAGTGTAAAAAATTCAATGATTTTATCATTCCCCCTTCCCTCAATTTTTTTTTTTTTAAATAGAGTAGGAAATTCTTACAAGCTACTATATGTTATTTAAACGTGAAATTAATCTAAATGGTGAAATAAACACACTGAAATAAGCGGATTCATATTAAAATTTAAACAACTGAAATTTAATTTGCATTTTGTCTAAACTTGTCATTTTTTTACTTCTCTCACATGTCAGCCATCTCCTTTTACTAAAAATTAGAAAACATCAGAATTATNAAAAGCAAAACTCCCAACCCCCAAAAAACCCCAACACCAAAAAACCCCAAACAAAGTAGTTTTGTTAACACTGGGATATATTATTTTTTGGTCTCAGAGTGGTCTGACTAATAAGATTTTTCCTGGGGCTTAATTTTAATTTCTGGATGTGTTATTCCAATAGTACTTTATCTAGCAAAGTGGTCATAAAAATGGGTTTTATTTTGTAATAATCAATATTGCTCCTAATTGTCAGTGACAAATTGACAAATTTATGACTCCAACTATTATGTGATTTATAATTAGAGACTTTAAATATGAGTAGCACTTCTGGAGAATTCTTATCATTCTTAGTAAATTTTCTTGCTAGTTTTACTACAAAACTTGATGGCAATGTGTTTTTTGGACAGATGAAACTAAATCCGGCAAATTCATTATAAATATTAACTGCAAATTTTTTTGCTGTGGATAAGCTAAATTTTGAATGTATTATGAATATGACACCAGCGATTATTTTTTTGAGCTTCTAACAGAGGAAAAACACCTAAAAAAAAAAAAACAAAAAAACCTCAATTTACAAATGACAAAGCAACTGCTACATATTTCTCTTATTTTTAAGAAAGCATGAGTATTGTTCTTGGTTCACATTATTGAATCCAGTGGAAATATTGCTATTGGTTTTAGAGGGCAGATATTTAGACCAATATACACATCTGTGATTAAAGAAGAAGAGAAATTAAAACTTTGCGGAAAGACATAACGTGCTTTCCAAAGTTACAAACAGGCATGTAGTTCTTGTAGGCTTTATGTCTGGATGTTATTTGCTCATTTGACCTTCGATGGGGAAACATGTTACGATGAACACGGAGAAATGCTTTCCATAATACTTAATTGTCTTCAAGAGTTAATTCAGTTGTGAATGCTTGCAGTCTTTCTAAATTAATTATACCTAATTCTGAAGCACATACTTAAATGTAATATACAAAGAAGGAGGTGGGAAAGAAAAGAAGGCAATTTTAAAGTAGTTCAGTGTAAGCAATTATCGCTTTCATCTTCTTAAGAGAGCTAAGGGGGAAATTTCCTCAACTACAGACTGCGACCAAGACAACCCTTGAGAGATCAACACGTGGTTATTGACATGTGGCACTGTGTCAAGGAGCACCTTAGAACTCATCTAACAGGTCCCTTAAGGCAGTGGTTTCAAGACAGTGAGCAAGCCAGAACAAACCAAAGTCACGTATATTATGTCCAGACTGCCTCTAAATGTATCCTTGAGTCTACAACCATGCTTTGTCTGGCTAACCCAGATTAAAATGTGTTCCTCTATGTGTACGCACAGAGGAAAAGGAAGAAGGGAAGGGCAATGAAGTACCAGATACACAGCATAGCGTAATGGGTGAAGAACATTAAAAGATAGGAATCTTGCATATTTGGAGTGTTTTGTTCTCAGGAGAGCGACAAATTGAAATGCAGTATGGGAACAGGAACCATGTATTCCCTCTTCTACATATATTCCACAATTAGAAATTTGAAAGGAAAAAAAACCCATATATTTGAAAAAGGTATGCTGATTATATTATTCACAAAGTGTGTGCTGGAATAGATGGCTTGCAGTAGTGCTTAATATAGAAGATATTATAATGTTCTACTGCTTAAGAAAAGAATGAGACTGTGATGATGAAGACACATGAAAGTATTCTGTACAAATAGAAGAAAAACTCTGAGCAGAACACAGTACTTTCTTTTCTAAAAAGAACTAAAATTCCTTTTACTTCTTCTGGTTACAGTATTTCACCTTTTCCATGGAAAACTTAGACTGTGCAGTTGTTGACTCACCAATCTTAGCTATATTCCACTACAGCCCACATGCTACCAGAAGAGATAAGAAGAAAGAACCAGTCTGTTCTAGACAATGCCAGAACTGATATACTTAGATCACTTAAAATGTGCATGCATTTTGCACAGTTTTACAACATTGGCACCTTCTCACAATATTTACTTTTCACCACCCTCTGCTGCCCATTATTGCTATAGTTATTATATACACATTATACAGATTTAAAACACAGAGGTTACACACCTCTATATAACATTTGTATGACAGGTAACCTAAACGTAAGGGAAAGAACGTAAGAACATTTTTTAGCCCCATGGCTTTTCTGTTGCTATTTTATTTACTTATAGTCTTCTGTTCTTGTCTTTTTGTATATAATGTTTTCTAATAGCTGTCTCCATCATGATCTCTCTTCTACACTCTATTTCACTATTCTGTTTTGCTATGCATGGCTATTATTGCACCCTGGTAAACGTAAACTCTGCTTTCACCTATTCTGAGTTTTTATGTCATAGCTTTTTTGTATCTACCTCCTGTCCCATCAGCAGTTACTTTTTCATAGTGAAATCTCAACACAAATGCTGAGCTCACAGTATGCTGCTTCAGAGGTCCTTAGCACAGGCAGTCCACGACTGTATCTTCTATTTTCAATTCTTCTCCTCAAAGTCTTTGTTGTAATTTCAATTACTCCAATGGAATGAACCATTCAAAAATGGATTCACCGAGTATGAAAATTATAGGCAAAGGCTCCTGGCCTGCCTAGGCTGATCTGTTGAAGACTATGTACACTCACGCTGGTCTGCTAGATGAAGTCTGTGCATTACTGGATCACTCATTCTGCTTGGTGCCAGGGAAAACAGATGTAAATACCCATGAAAATACTCAGATGGTGCAATTCTTCTCCCACTCTGCATACACTCATATCTTACAGCCTCTGGTCATTAAAGGTTCAACTCCCTATTCCAATCAGAGCTGAGCATGAATGTGATTTTTTTAACCTTCTGCAAATACACAATTTTTTGTGTATATAGTAGTCTGAAAAAATATTTGGCATCTACATTAGATATCCAATTTCCATTATTGTAAAATAATTCTTTACCTAAACAGCAAGTCAATCTTACCCTATCAGTTTCTTCATCAGCTCTTACTCTGCAAACTTTAGACCACAGCCCTTCATCTTTTCTGCTCCAGGATCTCTTTCTCCAAGAACAGGGTCATATCTGTTCTTCTCCTACCTCCTCCATGGGTGCCTCTCCTCCCTAAGAATTATTCTCTCACATTTTTCTGTTCTTCCATTTCTCCTTGACAGTTGAATGACTGCAGGGTGACAGAACTACAGTGGCACTCTCCATTCTCTATCCCGTTATTCTTTATCTTTAGGCTAGGTGATAGTAGGGTACACAGAGCAGAAATCAGAAAACTGTTTCTTCATTCACAGATGAGAACAGTTTGAAGGAGGGTTGCAGTTGAACCAGAAGGGAGCAATGGTCAAACCATTTTAAATTATTTCAGCTTTCATGTGAGGTACTACAATGCTTCACAGGTTTTATATATAACCATGATTAAAAGTATTAAGTATTACTTTTATTAACCACCTTGCTCAGCTTTTTAAATTTCTTTTTAATTACCATTTCTTATTGTTTCATTCAGGTTACCTCAAAATAAGTTTTGAGAAAATCAGTCTGATTGGAACATTGCAATAGAAGCTTGAGATATGCAGAATGAAATAACAATCAAGTTGACATAATTCAATGGTTCAATATAGAAAATAAAATGTTTTCATCAGTTATGAAGATATTCATGTCTAATTTTGTTGCTTGACTTAAAATAATATTATGTAAATTGCATTTTTAGCCTCTGTATTCCTATAGCTTTGCATGGAGAGATAGATTTTCAAAAATGAAACATTTTTCTTCATCAAGGTAATTTGATATTCTGACTCTCTCATTCACAACTACATTAAAAACTCAATGCAGCTATATTACTACTGATTAACATTCCTTTTTTTTCTACCAAGTTTCAATGGAATTTTTCTTTTAATTCATGCATTTTCACCAAGAGTACAAAACAGAGTAATTCTACGTAAACAGCTGTTTTACTTTGATTCTTTAAACTGATAATTTCTCTAAACTTTTTCTTCTAAAGATTTCACATCTATATGAAGTCCTGACAGCCTTTAAAATTTTAATTATTCAGTAGATTAAAAATCGTTATTCAGTGCATTAAAAAAAGAGAGACATTAAATGGAATTTAAAGTATAATATTTAAGAAATTGTATTTAATAAAAGTTTATCTCTATCTTACTCAACAAGTAGAATGTATTTTAAAAATGAGTCTGTTAATTTGTACTCCTGAGAACGATAGAAAACCTGTCTTTAGTCTACTGACTACCACATGTGATATGGATCAGATTCAGTATTATGTGCAAGTTTTATTTTCTACAAGATCAGGGTGCCTTTTACAGTTTTGTCCCCCATAAATATTTAAAAATTTGGGGTTGGATTTGTTTGTTTTGGTTTTTGTTAAAAGAGGCTACTGTAAGATAAATTATGGGTTGAAAGAGGTACATTCCTATATACCTTGAAATTGAGAAAATCTCAAAATTTAGGCCTTGATGAGATATTTTAGGAGTTCTCTCAATCAGTCTGATATCAGAATTGTCTTAGGCTACCTCTGACACAAAAATCCTTATTTTGTCTTGTACAAAAAAGAAACCAGAAAACATACAGTTTTTTGCAGAGTGGTGTGAAAAGTCTCTTGTCCACGGACGCAATATTTACTGAGCAGATGCAAGTGGGGAAGAACCATAAATCTAACAGTGAAATTCATATTTCATCCCCCCAATAAGTTGCAATGAAATCAATTACCAAAGTGAGTAAAATAACATTTCTAAAAAAATACGCTAGTCAGTGCCTGGATTTGATAATGCAAATGGATTAAAATCAAATGAGGCATTCAGAAAATAAAATCTTTTTAAAATCAAAATTGTTTGTTTTGTTTTGTGTGTTTTAAATATTGTTGACTATTTCCACTCTGATCATCTGTGGGTGTCTGGCATTTGAGATCACTGTTAGGAATGTATATGATAACACAAAGGGATGCGTATTTTCCCACTAAAATATTTTACAGCAGATCTCGGGTTAAGTGAACAACAAGTAACTATCAGTGCACTGCTGAATCCTTAAACCACCAGGAGCAGAATTAGATTTAGTACTAAATGTGTATCTGCCTAATTTAAAAGAGAAAAGAAATACACTTTCATCAGTATAATCTGCAAAGTCAATAGTGAGACCTGCCTTTTCTCTTTTTCATAGTGTTGAGCAGAATTCAAAAATAAGTGTCTTGTAAATGGTTTTAGGACTTGGCAGTTTCGTACGCATTTTGGGACTGAAATCAAAGGCACTGCGCCATAAACTGAACTTAGACAACAGGATGAATTAGCCTTGACGCGGTGGGAAAAGACTGTCATTTTTATACCCACAGGCCATAATGCTAAATTGCCAGTCTGCTAAATACAAGAGGGACCACGACTGGTGCCAGGGCCGTGGGGAAGTGTCAGAGAAAGGTTTGCATCACAGTGGTTTGCTTGAAAGCGCGGGGTCCACTCCTAGATCATATCTTTCAGTATATACCTGCAAAAGCAATCCGTCTCATCTGCTCCAAGATCGCTTGCAATATAAAACAAAGTTTAATTTGTGAGAAAGTTTAATAAATGTGGATTGGCAGATTTCCTTTAACAGTACATTTCTGAACCAAACAAAAATATTAATGCAAACACAGCTTGGCAGTCTAGTATTAGGTCTTTGGCCTGTGCACTGTTTTCTGAACATTTATACTCAGCCTTTATGGGCTTTCTGGTCATTTTCCTGGTTTCTGGTTTATACTACTTCTGAGTTCAGTTGATTCAGGCTCAAACCACTTCCCAGCTTCTCCTCACGCGTCCCTGGTTAACAGCCTCATTTCTTCTGTAGCTCCTCCCATCCTCCTGACTCGCCTTTGTCCATTCTGCATAACTTGCTTTTACTCATTTTCTGTAACCTCATTTTTTACAGATGAATGGGATTCATTCTTTTTCTCTGAGGAACAACTGAGGACTACATTCTGCAACAGAACTATTGCAGCTGGGGAGTTATTTTCACCAAGTGAATGAAAACAGGCAAGATAAGTTACCTTCTCACCTTCCCCTCAGTTGCATTTGTGTGTGCATCTTCAGATCAAAGGCTTGTGTATACCTCTGAAAAAAAAGGTTTTAAAAGGACCAGCTCCAAAATACCCCTGAAAGGCATTAGTATCCTTCATATTATGTGAATTTTAAATAACTGAAAATAGCTTTTTTAATCTGACACTGAAAACTGACAGTGAGGAAGCATATAATAACCATGTGTATATGTAATAAATATATCTGCATATATAGATAGATGTAGAAATACATCCCAGATATCTAAATTTGCAGCCTTCTAGATTCAAATGTTAGTTAGCAGAAGTTCCTATAAAGGTTAAGTATTTGCACATAAATCTTCATGTTACCTATTAAAATAATTGAGATAGTATACCCACCAGAAACCTTCTTTCCCCATATTTCTTTTATATATACTATAAAATAATATTATCATGTTTTCATAACAATTCAAAGCTTGCAATGCAGAAACTGCTCTGAAACCAAATGCTAAATTTCTCATCACTTACAGTCAGAATGGGACAGTTGTAAAAAGTTGTATGCTCAAATATATTGTCACTCAAAGAACTTTATTTTCTTTTTCAGGCAATCATTGAGATGACTGAAATTAATAATTATCCCATTGTTAATTACTCTGTTTGGAGGAAAGTAGACATGACAGTAAAAATCTACAACTTCAGAATGCATAAACTCCCTAACTATCCAAAGAGAGAAAAAAATCAAATAATTCCACTTGAAAAACAATGCCAAAATGAGATCTTGAGTTCAAAATGAAGAATTATAGTCAATTTAGTACAAATGCACAAGTGCAACACACTAAAATGTGTTTACCTGTTCCTCCAGGATTACCTGCCATCTCCAAATTATTATATGTGATATGCTAGATTCATAAGTATTTTTGGACGCTGAAGTGCTTCTACACTGCGGTGATCTTTTAACAGGAATTATCTGCATTTCTGTTTTGTGGTTGGTATGATCTTTCACGTGGTACTTACTGAATAGACTTGTCTGTTTATGAGGGGTCATCTATTAGTAAATTGCTGATAGATGAGGTAGTTTGTTAACTTGCTCTAGAGAGGTCAGTGCAGTCACTGAGATATTACCACCACACTGAAGAGGTATTTTTCATGTTCAATCTGTTAGTCCCTAGTTACATGGCGGCCTTCTGGAAGAAGAAACAGTTCTTCACAGGAAAATTCATTATACATAAGATCTGGATGGACTGTTGGTAATAGGAGATGATGAAGACCAAGCTACTAATAGAGGTCTCAGCTATCCAAAGTTCCAGCAACTTAAGTCTTCATTTTTCTTCAGCTGTGTCCTGCAGCTCCGAGAGCTCCAGGGAGTTGTTCCATGTGTCCTTGGTATACATTATTTTTCATTGCAAAAACTCAGCAAGAAAAGGTAAGAAACTTCAAACTTACAATTTATTGAAGCA
The DNA here is from genome assembly GCA_013396735.1 of Grallaria varia. Classification (NCBI taxonomy): domain Eukaryota; kingdom Metazoa; phylum Chordata; class Aves; order Passeriformes; family Formicariidae; genus Grallaria; species Grallaria varia. The sequence continues at coordinate 73,853 of VWZG01005481.1, read as the reverse complement.
GCAATTTGTAGAGCTGTTGCAGATGGTACACCGCTTTCTAGCTATGTGCATATACAGCTGATGATTTATCTGGGTGCCTCCATCAGAACCCTCTGTTGTGTCTGATTTGGAGATATAGTAACACATCCACAGTCAGATCAAAAGATTAATGCAATATTGAGTATTACTTCTTTTACACATACGAGAACTTTAATTTTAGGTAATTAACTTTTATTTGATTAATTTTTAATCGTATTCTTACTGACTTCTTCTATATTAATGGTGCAGTATCTACAGTCTGGAGAGCAGCATAGAAATTTTTTAATAAGCCCATTATAACGGGTGGGAAACATTCAAGCCTCACAAATCAACTCAACAGGTGAGTGTTGCCATCTTCAGCAACTCCCTCACTACCCACAGCTCCTTGAATGCCTCCATTGCTGTTTTCCAGCTGTCACCCCTATTGAAAACTGAGTGAAGTTCTTGGCTGGCCTTTTCCTGAGTACTGGGGGATGCAGGTAGCAGATTTCTCTTCATCCCTTTCCTCTTCCTGATTGTCCTTCACTGAGAAGAAATGGCTCATAATAAGTAAACTGTTCATATTCTTTCCTTCTCTGTCCCAGCTCCAGCTTAAAGGGATCTCTAACATATATCAGTTGTTGGTGATTTTTGAGGGCTCAAAGGCCAGTGGTTAGTGGAAAATGGAATATGCCAGTGACCTTCTCTGTCCATGCCTCTCCCCTGCCCCAGGAAAATGAAGAAAAAAGCAGATTTGGAGGATAACCTCTCTGTTGGCCTCTATATGCAAGATGGTTCTCCAGGCTGGACCTGTGCCTGACTTGTATTTTCATTATTCCCTGTTTATTCACTCTGGCACTTTGTCTTTCTTGGACTAAAATTAGTTGGATGTTTTGTCGTTCCCTGAGAAATGGGCACATTTCACCTTGCTGTGTTATCTACCATGGCAGCACTGCTGTCTTGCTAAAGTAGGGCATCTTGGGATCTAATTTTATACTTCTCAATACCCAGATGAGCACTGTAGATTATGTTCAACTTCTCTAAATCCATATGGTATAGCATTATGACACAACATCTCTGTTCAAAATCCCATTATAGTCTCATTATCTGCAATGATTTCATTTAACTAGTCCCTGTAAAAATGTATCCTTTGAGGTGGTTTTCCTTTTTCTGTTGGCCCTTCACACGGAAGAAATCCATCACATTATTTTAAGGTCATTTCATATCACATCATATCATATTTCTTCCTGTAAAATTCATTTAGGAACAATTTGCATTTGCTTCCTAATTATTTTAAACACCCTTCCTGCAGTTTCTTTGCTGCTGCTGCTAGGCATTAGTGAAAGCAGAACTCCATTAAGAATACTTTTGCAATATCCTCTTCATTTCCTGAAATCCTCAAATTCCACTCTAGTTTTTGAAGTGAAATACCCATTGACAAAAGTCATATTAACCACTCATGCAGCTGCTCTCTCCCAATCTGCAAATTGTTGCCCTTGCAAAATGGCCACTAGTGCAGGATACTAATGCAGTTTCTATGAATTTTGCTTGGGTTTTGCTTACCTTTGACATAACATAATGAAATTTTTATGCATGAAAATGCTAATTGCATTTATTTCCCCATATTTGTGAAACAAGTCCCCACCAAGTGGAAGGCAGTAAACCATGAATTCTTGTCATACAAGGCTAACTGTGCCAGCCCCCTATTAGTTTGCACTGATGGTAGAATCAGGAAACATTAATGATTTAGAAAGGTTTTTATGTTTTGATGGTGCAGTGTAATTAGCTGTATCTAAACAAGAATTAGGAGCACTGTAGGGTTTGAGAAATCTTGCAGTGGAATATAATGACATATTAATTCAATTTACTTTTGATTAAAGGTCAATATAGAAAAGAAACAAATGCCAACACTGAATAATAACAATAATAAAAACTACAGAGTAACAGGAGAGCCTGGCTGCAAGCCGGCACTTCCCACTACAACATACACTATGTCAAAAGCAAAGCTGTTAGGCTGGCACAAAATGTAGATAGCCACAGAGATCGATGCATTTCAAGCATGAGGAATACTGCCGTGTAAATACGCCTTCAGGGGAACTTTTTAAACAGTAAAAGCAGCCAAGGAAAATGTCAGATGAAAAATGCTCTCTCACAATCATACAGAACAGAATGGAACAAATAGGAGGCCAAACTTAACTGTTGTGACAGAAAAAAACCAAACACACATGAAAACACATCTATATCTCTAGGGAAATATCTGATGTAATAAAAGATAGGATATATGAGATGACCAGAAATGAGTGAGGGCTTTAAGTCAGGTACAGCAAAAAGCACAGCATCAGACATCAAAAGCTGAAAAAAGATAAAATGGTCTCTAAAAATGCAGTAGTTTAAAAATAAAACATAGACAAATTTCTCTATGTTTTTGTGTCGTATCTTCGGCTGTTGGAGAGAAACAGAACTGTGCTGTGTAGTCAAAGTCAAAGGCAACATCTGTTCTTTGTCCGGATTTTACTTGAATTTAGACACCTGGGAATGAGGCTACTCTGAATCACCTAGATAACCTACAAGTCCTGATAAAGATACTAGAGGAAGAATTTTTTATGCTTTCAGAAAGGAGGATCATTATGCAAAAGGGAGAACAAAAAAGATGTCAGCTATTTAATTTCTCATTTATATATGTGGGTATTCCAGAAAGTACTGGTTGAAAAGATTTTTTTATTCTTTGTGGGGAAGGGGTGGAAAATTAAGCTAGGAAAATGTAGGTATTGCAAACATTTGTGAGCTTTACATTGATAAACATGGATTGTACTTTAATTGTTAGAATATTAATGTAAATTTTCCTTAATTGCCACTGTGTCTCAGGGGAGCTGCAGTTCACTTGGTTTATGACAAAGCTTGTTCTCTGGTCTGGACTTTGTGACTGAATTTTGTCTACCACATTCCTGGGTTATCTGGGTTTCTCTAACATGGCAAAATTTGGATGAAGTAATTAGGGTGGGATATAAAAGACTTAGAAAACATAACTTTCTTAAAACATAACTTAGATAACTTTTAGAAGACACAGTATGGGCTTTGGTGCCCACAGTGGACTATCAAACAAAATGGCTTGAATCAAAGCTTCATCCCAAAGTGAACTCTCATTTATTACGCTACAGCTCAAACAAGATGTTTAGACATTTCCAAACACCTCTCATTTTTAATTTGCTCTAATAAGAGGTTACTATCTTACTTTTCAGGTTCATTTGATGTGTTGAGAAGCATTTAAAAATATTATATTAAATATATAATATCATAATTTCTAGTGGGATAAAAATCCTAGTTTTTACCAGATGCTAATGGCATCTGGAGAGATTCAGGCTGAGGAGGTTTGTGATGTCAAACAGCTGTAGATGAAAAGCTGAGAAACAGTCGACAATAATTAAATAATACAAATGTAAAACTACAAATCTGAGACAAGCACATAATTGTCTTGGTATTATTTCAAAATATTTTATGTGATATTAAATACCACTAAATTGTCATATTCTTAGCAAAGTCAAAATAGGAACATACTAATCTGATGATTTATATTTGAGACAGTAATGGAATAAAACAGCACAATATTAATCATAACAAAATTCTGAAGCTTTTTCTTCTTTCAAATGTGAAAATGACTAACTGAAAAAAAGCTGATTTATTGACTTCACCCAGCAACTTAAGGTGAACAATTCACAGAAATGGCACAATTGTAACTCCTTTTCTTGTGTATGAATTACTTCAGAGCAAGCGGTGGAATTTTAAAGTGTACCTGCAATTAAACATATTTGCTGAACAACTATAAACCTGCAGTTTATTTGCAAAAGCTTTATATACAAATTCAATATTAAAAATTCAAGCTGCTTGATTAGGTCAGTAGGCACATGTTTATCTCAAAGCTCAAATCTGATATGAATAATTCAGAATTTGCTTTTTGCAAATACTCCTCACTAATATCCTCAAAATTCTTCAAACATTATTGTTAGTACCTCAATTCAGCAGAATACTTACAGAAAGCAAACAATACTTAGCACAAGTTATTAAAATGTCTATGTACCTTGCCAGTGAAAGAAAACCTCAGAATCTAACAGAAATCTAGCATCATAAAACAACAAGCTATTTACTTACTCAGCCTTTGAAGGAAAAATGATATTAATGACATGCTTCCAATATATGTAATTTCCTTAAATACTTATGAATAACACAGATTGCTACACATACATATTTTTTTTTCTAATAAAACTCATTCCTTATTTAAATTTAAAATATAAAAGGAAAGTATATTTACTTGTGGAGGCTCAACGTATTAGATTTAACTGCATTATTTTGATGCCTAATTTGGAAGAGACATTTTTCAGCTGCTAAGCTATACACTACTAAGGGAAGTTGCTTACCCAAGCTTTTTTGTCAGTGCCTCAGAAAATACTAACAAAATAATTAAACCATTGCTTCAGTGGGAATTGCAGTGCATACAGGGTAAGAAATACACGGACCTTAAACTCTTACGTCTTCATGGTCTGAGTTGTTTTCCTTTTCCTGGCAGGCCTATATAACTACAAAAGTCATAACAACTCAATGCTAACTTAAAAGTGCAACCTCTGTTACTTTAATATTTTTATACTGTGTATCAAGGCATTGTTTACATTAGATAATGAAATGGAGATGGGGCAGAAAACACACCTCTGAAAGACTTTCTACACAAAAGGATGAACACGTAGTTATTTGCACAAAGCATTAGAAAATACCGTGATATTTTATTATTAAAAATGCTGCTGAAAAGTTTATACATATGTGTCCAGCCATATATATCTTCTATCATTACTTAAGGCAAAAAAACAAAAAATTGCAAAACAATAACAGAAGAAACCATTGAACCCTGTGTGCCTTGTAAGGACAAGAATATAAGCCTGGGAAAGTACTTTTGTTTTTCTTTTACAGTTTCAAAGTATATTTTGATATCATTATTATAGAATTCTATGAAGACCCTATAAATCTGTTCCCTCTATAAATCATACATCAGTCCAGATGTATCAAATTATTAAATCAACTTGATTGTAATTACTTTTAAAAGCTAAAATCATTCACTTACAGGAACTTTTTTTTACCCAAATGTCACAAGCCTGACACAGTACTGTACATATTGCTAGCAGAAGACAATTGGAAGTACTAAACAAATACTGTAATTCACATTACAAACATACCCAACTGATTATGATGTCAAGCATCATTACCCTTTTTTTTTCCTTTTTTTTTTTTTTCCTTTTTTTTTAAACCTTTTTTTAAGAGTTATGAACTGCTGCATCTCAGCTGAGGCATTACATAATTGGTAGAAATGGCCTGGTATAGAGTCAGCATTAATTGATATAATGTGATGGATCAGTGAAAAAAACAAAACAGTTCTCCATTTTCTACTAGTTGTACCTTGGGGTTGCTGCTTTATCACATTCTGACCTGAGCTTCCAGGTCAGATTTATAGTACATTTACTACAAATAAAGGATTGTATCAGCCACATGTTGCATTTTTATCATGTCATTAACTTTTTATTTCTTTCATTCAGAATTTGTTTTATTGCCTGCTACAACAAGGAGTTGTGCAGAAGAATAGACCTCAGTGAATCACCTTGTCTTTGATTTTATTTGTAGGGGCCACTATTCCAAGGTATTTTATTCAAAAACAAAAAGTGTAGAAAACAAGAAGAGGTACAAGGCATCTTGTATTAGATACTTATGGGACATATGATACTGATGCAGTGTAGTTGTGGTCTAATAATAGAAAATACATCTGGGATAATTATGTTCAAGTGCAGACCAATTTGTTCAAAGATCTTTGGTTACTATCTCTCAATGAAGGAGTAACTTTCAAAGACAAAATATAAAGCAATCTTCATCTGTGAGAACTAATTTCTAGCTTTTCACATTCAAATCAGTTGTTGAATCAAACTGCTAAGTTACTTTGACAGCTCTATTTGGCCCTTGTTTTTCTAGTGAAGGAAGGGCAGAAGGGAATAACCAGCTAATAATTTTGCCCTTCCTGAGGGTGATGCTCTCTGGGCTTTTCAGTTTTGTTCAGATGCAGAACAGCCAGTGGTCTCTCTGCTTCTCTCTCCATGATATTCTTTGACTACAGGACTGCTGTGCAATAAATCAGCAGAAGCAGCGTTTTTCTGACAGGTACACTCTCAAACACAAATCAAGATACTGGGCTGAGAAGTTCTTTACACACTGATCATTCTGAACACCTTGAAACAGTCATCCAACCACTCTGCATTTCCCCACTCCCAAGTTGTGGTTTTATTTCGTTCAGCAAAGCTAAGGAGGTGCTTTCTCAGCTGAGATTCCACTGCAACTGCTGGTGAATATAGAGCTAATTTTCCTCAGAGAAGGCTGACCAAAACACAGGCTTTCATTGCTCTTGTCAGGGCACAAAACTCTTTCTAACGTATCACAATAACCAAGAACTACAAACTGGACTCTGAATATATATTATTGGATGTTTCTTGGTTCAGTTCGACAAGCTTAAAATTTCTTTTGTGTTTTTTTCTCTTCATTTTCCAATCCATTTCTGTGTTGCAATTTAACAAAGGCTAACACAAAATTAAATTATAGAAAAAATGTTTCAGAAAGTAACAACAATCTCCTATGAATACTTTAACATGCACTAGTGTAACCTGTAAGAGAAAATACGCAGGTCACACAGACAACTGTATCCTCTGCATGACACCATGGCCTCATATAAATGAAACATGTTAGAAAAAACTCATGGTTTTTGTTTACCACTAGTAATTAAGAAGAAATTCCTCCTTTGGTCTTGGAGGAAACAGAGGTGATATGACTAATGTATATACACATAGGTCACAATTGAATGCACAATCTTTCTAAAAGCTCTTTTCAAACTGAAAACATCAATAAAAGCTGCTTTTTGTTGTTGTTGTTGTTGATTTGATTTTAAACTCACAGCTATTTACATTTTTACAAAGTTTCTTTAAATATAGTTCAGGCTGGCAAGTCATCTCTTTGCACAGAACTATACGTATTGTACTGCATAGTCAGTCCTCCTCTTTTTTTTTTTTT
>VWZG01005481.1:45593-66745 GCA_013396735.1 Grallaria varia | reverse complement strand
TCCATTTTTGTTTTTAATAATAAAATTCTATTTTCCCCCATCTGGATTACAGCTTCATATGCTGGGTAAAAGCCCATGGTGATGTCTTTGTTTTATCAATAGCCATTCATGGTATGGCACATAAAGAATCTTTTTTATCATTTTATTTATTATAAAAACCCAAAACAAAACACCTGTACAGTCACTGGCTCTGCGTTCCAGAAGACTCTGCTTAGCTTGTTACACTTAAAACACCATTTTAAATGCCTTCTTCTGGTCTCAACTTTCAATCAAAGTGGCTGAGATCTTAAAGCAGTATCGCAACAGCAATGTACACTTTTCACATTTCACAGGGTTTGTAGCTGATCTTTATTATCCATGAGTTTCTATGGGAAGGATCAGTAAGAAAATAGTGACTGTCCTTCTCTTTTACTTGTTTTTACTTTAGATTTTGATAAGGTGTTCAATGGATGGTATTATAACTTTGTCCTCTTCTTTTTAAATTTTTTTTCTTTTTTCTCTTTTTCTTTTATTCTTTCTTCCAAGTGGCTTGTGAGGGTAGAAGGGGAAGGGCTGAGCTATACCCTAGTGGTCGAATGTCCATGGGGCAAATTTGTACTGTTTTGTCCTCCACTGAAGGTGTTGAAAGTATGCAAAGGCTGCATTCCTGTTAATGTATTTGGGATCATGGTTATGGTGTTGGGTGTCATTAGCGGGATGTCGTCTGGGGACCTTCTCAAAGTAAGCGTGTAGTCAGGCGGACAGGTTAGTCTCAGTGTGTCGTGGGCCTGCAGTGATTCACACTCGTGGTCGTGTTCTAGCTGCTTCATCTGCAATGACATGATCTCTTCGTTCTGTATGTGTGCTATATCATTGGTTGTGTTCCTCTGGGGGCTAGGGCGCCTGTGAGTCTCGTGACGCCGTTTGTCCTTCTTGTAATACAACGCAGCAAAAGCTAAAATATTGAGGAACAGCAAGGACGCCCCCACAGCAATGGTGACGCTCAGCTCCGTGGAGTAATCTCGCTTGTTTTCTATCAGAACTGTCGTATCTTCCGGAGCTGTTTTATGGGTGTCTTTTGAATGTTTGGGATTGTTGGCAGGTGTCATTGCTGGGCGTTTGGTGGCTGGCCACAATTTACCAGGAGAACGTCGTGTTACATAAGGAAATGAGGTCATGTCAGGAGGGGGGACTTTCGTTGTTGTGGAAACATACTGAAATATTTCATTCAGATTGTGAAGGTGTGGTACGAGCTCCAACCAGAAAGCAACTTTTGTTGCTCGGTAATGATCACGAACTCGGGGTTTCAGACCAATATGCAGATAAAGTTGGTCTTTAGGATTGTATTTGGACCAGGCCACTTCTTCAAAGCGGTTGGGTTTTGTGTGGATGAACTTTGTGTCCTGTGGAACAGGCTGGTTTGGATCTCTAAAAAAATGAAAACAGACAATATTATAGCCATTAATCTCCCTCCCCCCAAAATAAAGACAAAAACAAAAAAATCCTAATCCCCTCAATCCTGAAGTTAATGGTTTATCTGATACTTAAAGTAACCTAAAAGCTGAAGCTAAAAAACCCTCCCTAAATGAAGAACAGATGTCAATAAATAATCAAAAGAAAATTACTTACTGTACAGTGCATTTTTTTCACATGAAAATGGAGAAAAGATAGTCTTTCAGCTCCCAGAAGGCCGTCTGAAGTTCTGTGATTCAGTATCATACTCCAAAGAGTATGTCTTAGAGACATACTGTATTAGAGACACAATAATTACCTCTCCCCACAGTGAAGGTGTAGGTTCAACTCTTCTCAAGGTTTGACACTAACTTTCTCATTTAAAGTAAGTAGTAAATACGGGGAACTAATCCCTAGGGCAATATCGGAAGTCCATGTGAACACAAAAAATTATAGTAGCAGTACATATTACAAAAAAATATGAAGTAGCGGGGCTAATACATGTAACTGGAAAAAAATTTCTCTTTGTGTTCCTCTACTGAGCTATTAGTCCTCCTTCATTCAAATATCTACTTTGGCGAAAAACCTTTGAACTATTTTTATATTGCAAATCTTCTGGGAAATATTGAAATACACCTGGAAGGCAACACTGGGCACAGACAGCAAAGCTTCCTAAGTCCTGCTTATCAAACCTGATTTCCTTTTATGACATGGAAATCCACCAAGTTGATCAAGGGAAGCCAGTTGATGTAATATTTTTGGATTTCAGTAAAGTTTTTGACACTGTCTCTCACAGGATCCTTCAGGACAAACTGTCCATCCCACAGCTGGATAAACACATCATGTGGTGCATGAGCAATTGGCTCATGGGTCAAGCACAGAGGGTAATGGTGAATGGGGTAACATCAGACTGATGACCTGTCACTAGTGGGGTTCCACAGAGTTCCATCTTGGGCCCTGTGCTCTTCAACGTGTTCATAAATGACCTGAACTCAGGACTGGAAGGGATACTCAGCAAGTTTGCAGATGACATAAAAATGGGAGGAGCTGTTGACTCCCTCGAAGGCAGGGAGGGCCTGCAGAGAGACCTGGACAAATGAGAGGACTGGGCAGTCACCAACCATATGAAGTTCAACAAGGGAAAGTGCCAGATTCTGCACCTGGGATGGGGCAACCCTGGATGTTCATACAGACTGGGGAATGAGATGCTGAAAAGCAGTGCCATGGAAAGGGACCTGGGGGTCCTGGTCAATGGCAAGTTAAATGTGATTCAGCAGTGCCCTGGCAGCCAGGAGGGCCAACCGTGTCCTGGGAAGCATCAGGCAAAGCATTGCCAGCCAGTCGAGGAAGGGGATTGTCCTGCTCTGCTCTGCACTGGGGCGGCCTTCATTATTGTGTGCAGTTTTGGGTGCCACAGCATAAGAAAGACATTCAGCTGTTAGTGAGTGTCCAAAGGAGGGCAATGAAGATGGTGAACGGCCTTGAGGGGAAGCTGTATGAGAAGTGGCTGAGGTCACTTGGTCTGTTCAGCCTGGAGAAGAGGAGGCTGACGGGAGACCTCACTGAAGTTACAACTTCCTTGTGAGAGGAAGAGGAGGGACAGGCACTGATGTCTTCTCTGGTGACCAGTGACAGGACCCAAGGGAGTGGCCTGAAGTTGTGTTGGAATATTCAGGCTGGATATTAGAAAAAGTTTAAAATTACTAATACTGAATTTAATGTCCTGTTGTGCATAAGTTTGAATTTTCTTTTGCAGGAAAGAGTATTTTCTGGGACTTTGTAAGATATTATACTGAGACTACATAATTTATTTTCTGTGCATTAATCTGAGAATTTTCCATTCTCCTTTTCTTTTCCATATGCATTAGTTTCTTTCCTGCAAAAATGATTCTAATATTTTCCTTTTCTTCCAATATACAGTTATGTATGTTATGGGAATACCAGGCACCACCACTACAGATTTTAAAGCGTCTTGTTTTTGTTTTTTTTTTCCTTTTTCTGTTTTCAAAAGCCCATGAACTATCTTGATAGCCTACTTGAGTATTCCTTTGCTGTACAAAAAGAGAATTTATCACACCTTTTTTTTTTCAGTGAAAAGAATTCCTTTTCCATATAATTTTGTATTTTGTGGTTTTAGTGTTTGGGGTGGTTTAGTGTGCTGCTGGTTTTGGTTCTTCATTGTTTTTTTTTAAAAATACTGTAACTACTCTTTTCCATCTCAATAAGACATAAAAGATATGAATTAGGGAGTCTGAAACTGCAACCATTTCATCTATCTATCTATCTATCTATCTATCTATCTATCTATCTATCTATCTATCTATCTATCTATCTATCTATCTATCTATCTATCTATCTATCTATCTACCTATCTAATCATCTATCTTACTTATTTGATTTTAAATTTTTGTAGCAACAGTCAGCCAAATTGTTTTAATTCTGAACAAAAAGATAATCACTTGGTAATTGTTATTCCCAGTTTAAACTAGAGAAGTAATATTCACTTCCAAGCAGGACAGAAACAGATGTATGGTGCTACTTTTAGGGACTCTAACATGCATTGAAGAAGTAAATAAAGTTGGTTTTTTTTGTCCTTAAAGAACAGACTGAAAGATTCAGAAAATCCAGAGGAGAAGATACTGGCCCAATTCAATATACCTATTTCTGCAGAACTTTGGGGTTCAGAACATAAATTCTAAAGCAGGTTAAAATTCAAGATTATCAAAATGCAAAGCATTTTTCTTATCAGAAACTCAAAATACTGCCAGAGTCACTGCAGAAAATTTTGCATTGTCCCCCCCCTTGCTGTTCTGATTCCCAGCACGAAAGACTCTGGGAAGGGTCCTATAGAAAACCGATTCATTAAGCTATTTCATGTAAATAAGTTGCACTTGATACAGAGTACAGGAAATGAAGAAGTTGAGCACACATTTCAGTGAGCATCCAAGCTGGACTTGCACTTGTTTTTTTTTTTATTTTTATAGCCCTATAAAAATGACAACAGATGATAATTTTAGCAACTAAACATTTTTTTAAATTAGCATTCTCATTGTGGTCCCTTCCAACCTTTCCCATTCTGTGATCCTGTGGTTCCTCTTCCCTACAAACAGCCTGCAAACTAAGTAAATATCAACCTCTCCTTCCCCCCTCTTCCATTCTCCACTTCCATCTGTCATTTTTAACAATATCTATTAGGAGCAGCCAATTATGCTGCCGCCTCCTCCAAACACAAGAGAGCAAAATAACATTACATGAGGGTAGGCTTGTATTTCAGTATTTGTTTACATGGTTGTGTGGGGGCATGAAGCTGTCCATTGAATCAAGGTACAGAAAAAAATCAGCCAGACCTAAAGACAATTTCTTTGCTGTGGGTATCAGAGCTCTATGACAGACACCAGCTTAATAAATGAATAAACGGTCTGAATATTCTCTCTGAATTTGAAGGATTGGAATCTAAGTCTTTTTTTTTTTTTTTTTAAACAGGAAAAGGAATAATAACTAAGTCCAGTCCTACACAGAAGATCTAATAATGCATGTATCTTGGTTTTACAGACTGATGAAAATGTGCCAAAAATATTCAGGTGACATAAACAAAGAGAATTTTAACTTTCCTTGGCCATCCTCCTATGTATACTGCAGAAAATTCATAAAATCACAACTTATGACTTGTTTCTTTTCTTGGGTAGTTGGGCAGCTTCTCCTACTATGAACAATTTTCCAGTTTTAGTGGTAGGCATGAAGAAACATATACAGCCAACAATTTCTCCTATGAAATCAGTTGTTCAACAAAACTCTTATCTGTTACTAATTTCAAATGTCCTTTTTCCTTTTTTAGATCCTCAGATCACCCTTGTGCTTCTAGGTGTTCTTAAGGCTCAAGTGTGTAATACATAACAAAAGGCTGCTAGGAAATGTTCCTTTAAAAACCCGCTGCAATCACAATGATAACAGTATAATCTGAACAATGTATTTTCAGTTCTGTACTTCTTCCAGTAATGGCTCTCATAGGGATTAGATAATTTGTTTCCCATTTCTACCTGTTCTTACACAGGCTTTTGTTTTTTCATCCTACTGCTATAAAAAAATTTAATTGTTATTGTTATTCATTTTTCTCTCTCATTATTTACTTTTTGCCACATTTAAAATTTAATTTAAACAATTTCTCCATCAAAAAAAGTCCCAATCATGAAACGTCTGAACTTTTTTTTGCATATGACAGAAGACCATATGGTCTTTCTTGTCTTATCTGAGGTATATTTTTGTTAAGGTGCAGAATAACCCCATTTCACCTGTCACTTCTTTTCTCACACATCCAGTCTGCGCTGACTTTACATAACTTAAGATAATGCTATATATTGTCATTTAATTCATGTCTCATGCAATAGAGATGTACAAAGAATCAATTTTTTCTCAGGCAATATAAAGTCAATGTGCCTATAATGGATGTTGACTGAAGAGCAACACACACTCCTGTTCACAAGGTTGATTAGTACCCGACCTGAAGGGCAAATGAGAGAACTGGGTATTTCATATCTAGTGATACTGTCATAGGAAGAATGATGAATTAAGGAGTCTTCTCATATCTGGAATTCCATATAACATGATGAAATACCATTTATGTTTCAACTACTTCTGCAAAAGTAGCGAATATCACTCAGGACAATGGAATTGTTATGTTAATGCCCTTTAAGTGTTTCATTTTTTGTGTTCTTCTCTAAATTAATTGGAAAGCAAAATGTCTTCAAAGTTACATGCTGAGTTTGTCTATTTGTCTCCAAGACTGTGAAAGGCTCCTTGATCATTAGTTTTCTTCCAGTAGCACCCTTTTCTCCAGATGGAGAAATAAATAAATAAAAAACAATTTAAAAAAAAAAAAAAAGAAAAAAAAAAAAGGAGAAACATTGACATGCCAATTCTGCTGATTTTTTTTATGTTGTCACAATACTAACGATGGCACAGCCATTCCTGCCTGAAGAACTGGCACACTGGCATATTTTCCCTTACCTCCTTTCCTCACTTATCACCAGGTTCCACTCTTGCCATGCTCCCAGTCAGCTACTATAACTACTATGGAAAGCAAGCCATAGGCAAACCATTTCATTTGACTAATATAGATTTGCAATTGAAGACTATTATTTCTTGAGACAAAAACATCAAAAAGAAATGCAACAGCCTCATAAAAGAGTTCACTGAGAATTGATTTGAAAATACACTTTAATAATTGTAAGTTTAATCATGTCTTCCATTAGAGAACCCAACTGAATACAAAGCACAGACATTCTTAATAACTCAGAAATATACTCAGGTTTGTGCTTCAGAATCAATAGTAGTAAAATGACTCTGGAGTATTTATCTGAAGTACAAAGAAAAGGAGGATATATCAATTAGACCTTTATCTCTCTCTATACCGGAGCAGGTAGGACTGGATGAATGGGCAATTTTTAGAAACCCGAGATATGCCTCTAATGAGAGCATGGCTTTGCATCTACTTTGTGAAACTTCAAATCTTTCTTCACTAGAGAGTAGCTGGCACAGTGTCTGTGAAAGACTGGCACACAACCCCTCGTGTTGTTCACTCTCCTCCTGCTGATGAATCTGCGAAGGAGGTAACATGGCCCTAACTAACAGAACACTTGGCATATAAAATTACCATTACAGTTAGGATAGTACTACTGGCAGCAGACTGAGGCTCTAATGCACCTCTTAATGAAGCTCTCACATATAATTCTGCACATAATTGAATTAAAAGCTGTGTTTTCATGTCATCTTTGTATCCCAAATGTAGTATCTCACACCTACTCTGTAACAAATTGTTGTGCTATTTCTAGGGCATGTTAGAAACATAGTTTTGAAAAGGAAAAAAAAAAAAANTAATTAAAAAAGAGCCGTGCAAGGGTAAAGAATGAAGGATTAGCAAAATGCAACATCCAGGCATTCATTTCAAGAACAAACTATCTGCCATTAAACAGTTTCATTGTCACCTCCTCTTTGCTACCTTCAGTAACTGACTTCAAAATTAAACACAACAAAAACATTGTGCCTTGTGCTGCGTCTGATACCTAGTGATTTTGCAAGACTGACCTGCCCTCCAAACCCAGCCTTGGCAGTTGGCCCATTAAACAGTGTGTCTTTTTTCAGGAAAGGGTGGCATGTCATTAAAATCTTAACACAGTCCATCAGAATGATGAACCACCTGAGCCATAATTATACAATAAATACCTGGATGCAGCCTCTGCGGGAGAGTCATGAAGATTGGAAAAGTCTCAGAGACATTAAAATTAAATAAATATATCTGCAGTTTTAATGCTCAAGGCTCATCTACAGGGAAATGTGGATTAATAAAATCTTTCAGTTATCAGATTTTTCACATGTGTTGCCATGGGTACAAACACAAAGCAAGACAAGTTCTATCAGAATAAGGATGGGAAATGATCAGTTAAAAATAGGGTGGGAAAAAATCCAAAGCAGAGCCCCCAGCAACACAGTCTTGAACTATATCAGTCTTGTGAGTTGGAGGACCTGAATGTGTACATGGACGCCAGATTGCATGTTAGTGAGCAGAGAATGGTTACCACAGCGATCTCCTGCTGCTCTAGGTTTAAGGTGCTACAAACTTCTCTTTTCCATTGGAGGAAACTGAGGTGTAACCTTAAGATATTATTTACCTCCAGGTATTCTCTTGTACTCTTCAGAAAAATTCATTATTGTTCACATAAACAAAGAAAAAAAAACCCATCATGGTAATATGTATTGTGTTGCTCTTTTCCTTTTCTTGTGAAAATGAAATTTTACAGCTAGAGGTCCTTTTTAATGTCACATCTTTCAGACTGTCTATAAAGAAGTGAGTTTGTAATAGAATATATCCCCACTCCTGTCTCAACCACAATGTGAAAGTTTCAGAAATGACTAATGGCTCTCCAAAAGAACCTATTTTGCCTTTAGGTTTAGTATGACAATGGCTTCATAACCAGAGAACGGGGTAAAGCTTGCTGAAATTAGCTTTCAAGCAACAACAGCTGGAAAGCGCTTGCAATTATGAGCAATGGTGACAGCTGCGACTGTAAGAAGCTCCTGTCAGCCTCCAAAACTGCTTACATACAACTTCTTAATCTAGAGGGAATAGTCATAAAGTATTTCTAAACAGTAGTGGGACTGTGGAGGTCTCTGTAATAATTCCAGTGATGTATATTTATCAGGATCTGATGTATATGTGGCATCTCATCTACAAAAATAAAGACAAACTGATGGTATCATCATCTTTCTGATTGTGTGGTACAGCCAGAACGTGGCATTTTCTGTTCATAAACCAACCTTTTATCATGAAGTTTGCCCATCCCAGTACTGATGACTTCTTGTTGCCAGATACATCTAAATATTACACGGGTTCATTCACTTTTGTTTCTTAACTGTGGGATTTCTGCATGTAAAAGTACCTGTTTGTCTAACATGCAGCACAACAAAAGCTTTTTTTGGCCTTGTAAATTGACCTGAAGCATTTGATTGGGTTTTACTCAATTCATGCTTGAGGTTCTTGTTAAGACTGCAAAATCCCTCTCCCCTGAACATCATTTGGATTCATTAAAGGCTGCAAGGACTGCTGATGCCTCTGAGTGTTTCGCAATAGGCACCTCTGAGTTTTTCTTATATAGCTGCACATCGTTCACTGCAGTGCAGTAAAGCTGCAGTTTCCAGAGCGCAATCCCACCATTAAATGTTCAGTGAAAAGATTTACAGCCCCTCTGTGCCACAAGTATCTTTGTTTTAATTCAGTACCAAAGACTCAAGGTTAAAAAAAAACCCCTTGCCACTCAAGTAAAACACTGCAATACTCTTTAAAGGAATGCTATAGGAAGAGAACAGAATTTTGTTAATAGTGCTCACAGATTAAGCTGCTTTGAGGTTTCTTTCCTTGATGTTTACAACCCTATTTCAACAAAACATTGATGTCTAGTTTGTTTCGTAAGCAGAATTAATTTAAATTTTTAACATTCTCAGAGCAAAATTCATATTAGAGTCTCTTCTTCATTCCAGTCAAGTGCTTATTATTGCCATTATAGCTCTCAGAGGGAAAAATGTTTCTAGTGTCTGCTTTTCTGTTCTAATTCCTCCCTGAGTCCTCATCCCTGTGAAGGTCACTGAAAAACAAGAACTTCCTTTCTTTTGTAGCAGATAAGTGCTATCTGTCTGACAATTCCTTCGTCAAGTAGCAGACATGTTGCCTCTGATTTTTCAGTATCTTAGTGAGCCACCTTTTCTCTGAGACATGCTCTTCGTCTTAATGATTGTCCTAGTTTTTGAACCAAAAATACAGTGCATTATTATTCTCACTGAGCTACTGAAAGAAAATAGTTTGAGGAAATACACTAATTAAAAATCTCCTAAATATGAATAAGCCTCATTTACCTCCTGTCTTAATGCAAACAGTTCTATAATACTACTGCAAAGTCAGAGTTCGAGGCCACTGCAGTGGGATACTGACTGTTGTAGAAGTATGCTATCAACAGAAAGGGACACAAAGTGAGGGGGTTACACTTACCCAGTTTTGGCAAAGTTAGTCCAGTACGTCATAACCACTGCACTAAGCATGACATCATTCTTGGAAAAGTTGCAGTTGAACAGTTCTGTGGGACCAATCATAGGAATCCCAAACACATAAGGGACTTCATCACCATGAGCTGAATCAGCCCAGCTGGGTTTCATTTCACTTTGGCAATGGTGATAAAATGCATAGAAATATGTTGGAGATCCATACTGGGCATGCAGGTCAGCAGTAGCAACAGCTGGAGCAACCCACTGGTGGTCCGTAAAAAGAGCAACCAGGGTCTTCCGTCTTGTTTCAGGGTTTTCTTTGTCTGCCCAGTCGGTGTACATGAATTTAATGGTCTCTCGCAGTGTATCCTTCCCTTCTGGATAACCATATAGATTGTCCACAAAATTGGAGACAGAAAAGTCAAAATCATTGGGGGAAACACCATCTTCATTGTCTACAATGCCATCCACAAATTTTAAACCTTCCCCTTGATTCACGCCCAGCATTATGTCATAGTTAAGGAATTCCCCTTGCTCCATTAGAATCTGAGGGTCATCTGGAATCACGTCTCCATCTATCACAGGCCCAAAGGCAATGTGGTATGTGGCTGGAGTGATGGTCTGTTGAATGAGTTCTTTGTAATTCTTATTCCGGAGACATTCAACCAAATCAGTGGTATCCAGCATGTCGCAGCCCACTTTATCTGCCAATATCCGAGTGTACTTGGCAGGCTGATAGTTCACTGCCCAGCTGGACAGGGCTGTTCCGCTCTGTATGATTGCCTTTTGGAACAAACCTACATGTGCAAATTGTTTAAATACAAATCCAATTAGATATTTAGAAAACACATGTATCAAAAAAATTAAAAGCACTTTTTACTAACCAAAGCTTAGATTACACAATCACTAAAGAATGCATACACCAAAATTTCTATTCAATTTCCATAGATCCTACTCACTGATCCCATTTCATGCCCTCTCTGAAGGGCTACTAATTAAAATCTCTCATGCTCTTAATGCTCACACACATAAAGCATGAAGGTTTCAGGTTCCTGTTACAAGAACACAACTCATGCTTGTACCGCAGTTTTCTTGCATCTTTGATAAGAAGTCCTCTGGCTTCATGACAACTGTTGTCCTGTGAAAATGTCTTTAAAGGAATGGCAGCTACAAGCAATTGTATCCTCTCTGCCATGTAAATGGCACTCATAAATGCGCCTTTCAGTAGTTTAAAGGTCAAATGAAAAATACACACTCTCATTTCCTTCACAGAAGCCATGCATCATATAACTGGAAAAAAATCTGCTCTAATAAAAGCAATTTATTAGGTTTGAATCTTCTACTCCGACAACCTTTTTATAATTTAATTATTTTATTACTATTATTTTGTGTGTATATGTTAGCACTGCCTATATGTTGATTTAAAATATATTTAAATATTTTTGGAAGTAAGATGAGATTCAACAGTTGTTTCTGGTTGTTTTCTGTGTACTAATAAAAAAGAGAAATGAAACTCTGATCAGAAGAGCTTCTTTGTGTCAGAGCAATGGAAAACAGCAGGAGCTTACTGGTGAATCTGTCCCATATGATTTTCCCTGGTAAGAACATTAAAATGGCCTATTTTATATTTAAAATTAAATGCCTGGGTGTCTTCTGCACGTTTTCTAGTGTTAAGCTCTCAAAATGTCAAAGACAGCAATAGCTACACAAGCTTGTGGGTTTTGTTGTTGATACCTTTGAGATGATTACTTAAAGCACACACAAGAAAATTTCACAGTGGTTCCATCTGCTTTATTTTGGCATGGCTTGCTCAACAGTTATTCACTGCACTCTTCTTTTTGTATCAATAAACTGACTTGTCAAGCATAATTCTATGTATTTCAAAATCGGGTGTGTTTACCAGTCACCCTGCTTGCTATGGCTTAGCTTTCTGTCACTAATTCCTGTCTATTTTAATGTGATAGAAACTGCATGAACTTATAAACATAATAGATATGTTGGTGTTGTTTTCTTTTATAAATTCATTGTAGATTTGGTCTTATCACCAGGAATATTTATCATTCGTTACTGGTCCTGTATATTCTTGGGATTTGTTTTTGGTTGTGTTTTTTTTTTTTTGGTTTGGTTTGGGTTTTTTTGTTTGTTTGTTCTTTGTTTTTTGTCGGAGTGAGGAGTTGACGGTAGAAATCCTACAGTTTACTTACCAAAATCTTAAGAACATTGTGTGGGATCACACAGTATTTGTGAGGAGTTAAACACAGTTTTCAATAAGCTTAAGTTATATTATTATTAAATAAAGAAAGCACCTAAATATATGTTGGAAGCATAGCGAAGATTGTGTAAAAAATCAAAAAGGTCACTGCTCTTTTCCATTTTAATTAGGGCAAATTCTTTGACAGAAGAGCCAATGGAAACTGTTGATAAAGCTAGAAAAAGTATATTGCCCATGACATTTGTTGCTTGAGATTTATGCTGCAATAGCATTTAGTTTTCATTATGAATATATTTATGTTGATGAATACAAATCCAGAATACTAGCTAGTAGGTATTTTACAAAAATTACAGACCTCATGTAATTCTAATTCAACTACCTCATATGGCTGTTTTCATTACACTAGAATGTTAAAAAAGAAAAAAAAAAAAGTGCTTTGCTCAGAGGATCATTACCTTCTGAATAGTGGGAGAGTGTCAGGAGACTGACACAGGAAGCTCCTGCCCCAGATCCAAAAATAGTAACTCTTTTTGGGTCTCCTCCAAAAGATCCAATATTTTCCTCAATCCAACGTAAAGCTTGGATTTGGTCAAGCAATCCATAATTGCCTTTTGCAGCTTGGTCCCCAGTACTTAAAAAACCTATAAGGCAAAAAGGCCATAATTTTAGTTCATTAGACACAGAGTTAGCTATAGGGTATCTACATATTCACAACACATCTTCTCATATTTTCATTTTCTATGCTTTTTTTGCATTCCCTTTTTTTTTTTTTTTCCCTTTTTTTTAAAGGTCACAGTCCTAGTTAAATGTCTCCAGCACAGGCAGTGAAACTCATTCTGCATGCTGTTTAGCTTTAGTTTGTTTTTCCCTACTGCAGAGGTCATGTTTATAAAGAATCACTATTTCCTTTCTGAAATATTTCTGTAACAATGCAACAATACTGGCAGAATATTTTAAACATTTTTAACTGTATTGGAGTAAGGTCCAAAGACTTAGGAAATAATTTTTGTGCGAAGATGTGAAATAGCCAGTAGTCAACTGAGAATAAGGTTCCCTAACACACTAATTTAAATACTTACCAAAATTGTCCTGAACTACACAGCTCTTTAAATTACTGTACTTGTGATACGGATAGAAGTACTCAGAAAAAAAGAAGGCAGAAGAAAACAGTAAAAGGAACATGAAAGAGCCTAAGAAAAAAAATTACACTTCAATTTCACAGAGGATATTTATTAGGAAGATAGCAGGTAAATCCACATCAATTCAGCCTTTGGTAGGGAGACTTTATCTGAACAAATCAGGTTTTGTCTCTCTCCTTGGAAATTGCAGGGAAAGCTCAATGCTGTTTTTTGTTCCTGTACTGGGGTTATCAGATTTTAGAAACAAAGCATGACACGTTTGCTGCTTGTCTTGCAACTGAGAACAAAATGACCGAAAGATTAGGACTGAGATTAATTTTGGTTTTTTGAAACCAACTAAGGTGAAACACTGCAGTTCTCCGTGTTCACAGTTAAGACTTGTGTTACGTCCAAATTACCACATTAAGCCATGTACTCATGCTCCTCCTTTGACTCCCACAGACCTTTTCCAGTGAGACAACTGTTAAATCAGGAGTGGATTAGAAATACCTTACAGCACATGCAAGTTTTCAGATGGACATTACTGATTCAGGCACCACTGACAGCTGCTTAACAAGACAAAACAAGGTCATCACTCGACAAGCTTTTCCAAGATAATTATCGGTTCAGACAAATTTGCTAGAAGGGGGACCCAGACCTCAGGAGATCTGTGGTCTGATGCAGTTTGAAATGAGAGAGTTTGTTATCACGAGCCGCCTGAATGTGCAGTAACAAGACCTTCATGCTCCTGGGAAAGACTGGAAAGGAAGCCTTAGGTTTCTAGGGAAAACAGGGCCTTGCAATATATTTCACCTGCTTTGGCAAAGGGGAACAGATTTCTTTGCACTGACTAGTAATTTTTTTGATGAATGAAAATCCACAAGGTAGAAGAGGTTCATGGTAGGGAGGAAGAATAAGAGAAGGAAAGGCAAGAGAAAAGAAAAATGTAGATATGTTGGACATTCACACCTGTCAGACTTTCACCAAAATGTTTTCTATCATAAAATTTCTACACTGACATGCAAAATTCTGCCTGAAGATTAAAAAGCATTATCACATAAGGACTAAACTCTAAATATGGAATGCTACATGGCCTCCATTATGTTGGCATAAATTTCTATGTGTGAGGTTAGACCTGACCGAAGTAAATGTATTACCTTCTACACAAAAGAATCTTTTTAGTATTTCGTTAGTAATTATTTATAGGCTTTAAATGCCAGCAAATGTCTAAGGAGCCCTTTTATTTTTCACAAAAGAGTTGCTTCAGTTGCAGTAGTACAAAACATATCTGTATTGCTAAATACCATTTGATCCAGATTTCTGATTAAAAAACTCCCTAATAACGGCAACCACAGTAGTTAGAATGCAGTAACATGCTTTTTCTCTTCTAGATCAATGGAGAAAAAATAAAGAAACTATTAATCCATAATTGTATCTTTTTTTTTTATTACAACAGATTTGTTTTTTCTATTTTTCTCATTTTTTATTATATTTTTAGGACTGTCAAAGAAAGAATAACCCATTTGTTGGCCTTGCTGCTGCAGCTCACTGCAGTATTTTATAATATTTTATAATTAAGGCTTTATTCAGTCAGAACTATGACCTCCCTTGGAGAAAGTGACTGTTGTTACCTTTAAGTACATATAATATTCAAAGCCTAAACATGTTTTAGCTCTTCTAGCAGCAGCAAGCTAGAACTGGTTGACCTTTGTAATTCTGAATTCTTACCAAATGTTCTAAAAGGTGAACTGGATAAAACTGTAGCCAGCGAATACCTGATGTTAGACAAATGAAGATTTTTTTCCCCACAGTTCTCTGCTGATTCCAATTAATTGCAAAAACAAATTTTCTTAATTTAAAAACTAATCATCATGGCAGAGAGTGAGTCCCACATGACACAAACTGAATTCATAAACTTGTTTTTTCTTGATGAGGATATATTTTCTTTCCTGCTCTGAATACCAGATCAAAATAGTTCTTCAAAAGTATTTGAAGAAATTCAGGCAAATAGCAACTACTTGTCCAGAAATTCACTGCACCAAGAGTTTTGAGGCTTTTTTCTTGTGATCACTGTGAAGATTTCAGAACAGTCTTTTCATGTCTCACTCAACAGACAGGAATGAAGCTCTTTTTTCTGATAGGATTTATACTCTGTTCCTTTTATAAGTATATTTTTAAGTGCAGTTAAGACTATTTCCCAGTTTATAATTTGGTGTGATATGAAAGGTATTCTGTGATCTGAAAATTCTTAGGCTTGGGTTTTGATAGAACCTGGAAGTCCGTCTCACTACCTTAATGCAGCACAGTAAGGAATGGCAATAGTTTAATATGGAATACAAAGAGCTTTTTTGTTTGTTTGTCTTGTTTAGCTTGGGTTTTCTTCCACACAATGATACAGAAAGGCATTAACAGTAATATTCAATTCTTGACTTCATAAATCTGTTTTCCCTTAAATAATGATTTGGAAGTGTGACCATGTGGCTTCTCCAGCTGTAAAATGCTCTGGACAACAATAGCCGAAAAAAGGAATGTGAGTGCATCCCATGTGTGTTGAGAGAAATACCCCAAAGTGTCTTTAGATGACATTTGCTCCAAATTTATTTTGCTAGAGGGAAATATGACCACCAAATTCACAGAGTAGTAACCAGGGAATCAGTCTTCTGAGGCAAAGGTCAGCTTGAAAAAGAGGGCAGCAGAAGGATGACAGTTTGTAAAAGGAGAGACAGGGAGGTGGACAGAAGGCAGCAGTTGGACATGGTTTGACACTGTGCAAAGTGGCACAACATTGCAGCCTTCCTCCAGCCTGGACTGAGCACACTCCTCTGGAGCATCTGCACTCATCCAAGGGCTGTCCATGTGTGCCGTCACACAAAGATATGTGTCTTGGTATGTCTGGGGCCTTGGGGGATCTTGGGCCAGTGGCTGGTTGGGAGTGGCAGGAGCTCACGGGAACATCCACTCCCCTACAGTGGGGCTGCTAGGGACCCACACAGCCTGGAGGTGGCTTGGTGCACACTTAGCTCTAAGTGTTTGCACGTGTGATTAGAACTTTTGGGGAGTAGTTATAGAAGAACATTCAGAAATCTGCAACTGTTTACTTCCTAAGTGTCTAGTATTGTAGCTTATCTTTGTATTGCTGATACTGATCCTGGAAGCACAGCTCATTGACTGCTTGTTATTTATCATTAACAAATTAATAAGCTGCTTTGATATTGATTTGATTAAATCACATGAATTGAACAGCTTTTCCCTATGGACACTGAGAAAGAGTTCTGCTTTCAGATTTTTTCCATTTCTTCCTTATTTATCCCTTCCATATTGGTTAGCAATGACACCTGAATTCCTGTATTATCGCTGGGTGTAAGGAAAAGTTTCTACAAGAAAGGCATGTGGGATGGAAACAAGTTGCCTGCTCTACAGGAAGACTGAAACAGCGTTAACAACAATCAAAACCACTTGTACTATATTTTATTTTCAAAACCTTTCAAAACATTAACTTCTTTTACTTTCTCACTTTAGATAGGAGCTGCTGGACACTCATTCAGTTCTAATCTTAAAGCTTTCCATTTGATATGCATAATCATATGGATGCAAACATCCTTTTCCTCCCTCCTCATGCTTTTCCTCCCTCTCTAAAATGGTTTGAGATTTACAGGTGCTACTGTTAAAGCAAATATTTTAATATTCAGAAACTTAAGTGGTAGTATGGTCTGTGATTCTGAAGCAGTGGTCACAGAAAATTTCTGCACGATATGGCTACTTACGCTACCAAGCTCCAAATATGACTTCATTTAAATTTTAACTGAAGTTACCATAAGTGAAGAGAAACAACCGGTGATGACAACTCAGCTTACCATTTTCATATGAGTTCATATATCATGTTAAAATGTAAAGGATAATGATGATTTTAATTCAATTTTCGAACTCAAAAAAACTCTCTTGTGATTCTACTTGATGGATTATTTTAAATTATTTCTACTCTGAAAACAAAACTTGAATCTACTTGTTTAGAAAGAACATCTCATTACCACATGCAGTACAAAATAGGTCAGAGATGACAAAGTGAGAATATGATTATTTGTTTCTATATTGCTTCGGTACTGAAACCTAAAGTATACTCTTTACAATTCAGGAGAATATCAGGAGAATAGTCTTAAAACCTTAAAAATCTTTTGAAAATGTCCTGAATGATATATGTGTATAAGGATACTTAGCAATAAAGAATGAGAAATGATAATAGGATACATTTTAACAAGATTTAAAAACTATTTTTATACATGTTTCTAAACAGAGAAAAGCTTCTTAGAATAAATTCATCTGAGCACCAAGGAGGTCAACAAGTTTCCTTCAGTTAAGCCATTATGACATTTCTACAATGGAATAGTTTTAATGAATCTGACTGAAATTTGTATGTGACACATTGACTGTTCTTAATTTTGCTTTTTTCATTGCAAAATGCTCTAAGCTATTGTGCAATGAGGTTGGGCTAAGGAATTATATCTAAAATATTAGAGATTTTAAGATATTCTCACTATTCAGTTCTGTTGTCACTATTCATGGTGAGTAGCACAGAACTCTATATGCAGTGTCACTGAAGAAACTTTTGGCAATTTTTTTAAATGCGGATTTCTAAAAACTTAATCAAGATGACAGTAACAAACACTGCAGAACACATTCACTGATCTATTATCTTCTTACATACTATTTATCTGAACATTCACAAGTTAAATCTGCCATTGCACAAAATGTAATCAATAAAACAGCAGGTCCAATAAAAAAGATTGCTGTTGAATACCTTACAAGCAGTCTGATTAAAACCAAAATAAACCAAGCTAAAAGCAATCAATTGCTCTAAGAATCTCATTACCAGGAAAAAAAAAAAAAAACATAAACAAAACCAAACCAAAACCCCCCAAAGCTGTATAGTTCTGTATGTGTAGGAAGAGTGAGTGGCTTATCTGGTGTACTCAGTCTATGCGATTTGAAAATATTTTATAATCACTGAACTGGATGGTCAAATTCAAAGGAATTTAGGAATAAAATGCACAAAATAAACACAAAACAGTTTTTAGGTTGAGATACAGACAGTTTAACAGGTGAGAGAAAGAGAAAAAAGCAACTGAAAAGAAAGGAAAACGCACCAGAAGCAGAGCAATTTCTCGCCAGTCTCCGAACAACAGCTACTTGCAAGCCAAACCCAACCCAATTCTTCCTCTCATGTAAAGTCCTCTGACTGTGATGATACAGCGTGGGATATCTCCTTGGTCAGCTGTCCTGGGTCTTGCTCACCCTCTCAAGCTCTTGTCTACCTCTAACTTACTTCTCTGGGGTAGAATGGGAAAAATCAAAGGCCTTGCACCTGCGTAAGCACAGTTCAGCAACAGCCAAAACACTGGTCTGTTATCAACACCGTTTTATCTATAGAAACAAACCACAGCACTATATGGGCTGCTCTGAAAAAATTTAACTCCATCCCAAGCAGATCCATTATTCCATAGTTATAGCACAATCTCCTCTTCTAAAGTATGTGGTTGCGTTTCACAAGTGCCTGTCTTGTCCAGCAGAGATGTCCTGTGGATCTATGAAAGCTAGACTTATTTTTATTATTAAAAAAACTGATGAAACCTACATGAAATTAAGACTAAATTAATATAATTTTCTTTTTTTTTTAACTAAGTAATCAACACTACGATGAAGAGAAAACATCTTTAGCTGTACATCCTTGGTAGGGAAAACCTAATAGGATTTAGGTTAATTATATATTTTAAAGACATTCAAAGACATTAGGCTTATATCTAAAAATTGACAGGAAAGTTAACCTGTATGACATAAATGACAACCAGCTGTAAAAAAAGCATTGGGATTTTTATATTTAATTATCTGCTTCAAGAGATTGGGGTCTTTTGAATAAAAGCATTTTAGGAGATTCAGGGTAATTTTTCTTTCTAGGAAAACCACCTAGTCACCAAACTGATGATATTACTGCATTAATATGCTGATGTCAAAACCAAAGTGCTTACAAGTCACTGGGAAAAAGAGAAAAAATGGTTTCACAATGTGAACACTTCATTAGGTAATTTTTTTAATTTTTTTTTTTTTTTAATGTAGTTATCCAACAGTTTTTGTTGCTGTTACATAATGCTACTTTTAAGAGAAGAAAAAATTGCAAATTCCCTGTCATGGCAGAGGCATCTTCCACTAGACTAGGTTGTTCAAAGCGCCATCCAACCTGGCCTCAGACACTTCCAGGGATGGGACATCCACAGCTTCTCTGGGCAACCTGTTCCAGTGCCTCATCACACTCACAGTAAAGAACTTCTTCCCAATATCTAATCTAAATTTCTTCTCTCTCAGTTTTAAGCCATTATCCCTTGCTCTATCATTACAACCCTTGTAAAAAGCTTCTCTACAGGATTCTTGTATACCCTTCAGGTACTGAAAGGCTGCTGCAAGGTCTTCTCAGAGCCTTCTCCTCTCCACACTGAACAATCTTAACTCTCTCAGTCTGTCTTCATAAGTGAGGAGCTCCAGACCTCCAATCATCATCCAGGCCCTATTCTAGACTCGTTCAGACAGATCCGTGTTCTTCTTATATTCAGGGTCCCAGAGCTGGACAGAGTGCTCCAGGTGGGGTGAAAAAAGTTGGAAAATGCAAGAAAGAGAACGCAGCACCCAGTAACAACTATTTGCTACTGGAATCAAACACCAAGAATTGGTTACAAAAGGAAATGTGATTTCAAATAGCAGACTTCTATATGGACTGACCACATGCGAGAGCATGATGGTTAACAAGTGATCATTAGCAGTGGTCTCACTCATCTTCTGTTCTGTGGACAGCTGCCTCATCCTCAGGTGCACCTTTCTTGGTTGCAAGAAGCAGACATAAAGAGTTATCTCACTGGATTATGTTGCTTCCCCTACTCAGCCATATCCTTCATTCCCCTAAAATAGCAAACAACGCATAACCTTTTCACAGTTTAGCCTATAAAACTGAAAATGACCTGTGGTTGAATAAAAGCTTCAGAATCAAAAGCCTATTGAAATTAAAATTATCCTTTTTTAGTTAGAATGGAAATAACTGGATAAAAGTGAAGATGAAAAGAAAAAAACTCCTCATTTTCCAGTAAAAATATTTTTTATAACATTTTCCTTCAAAGTTTAGAGCTTTAAGGGAGAATAACTGTATTGTTATGTATAAAAGTAGCAAATACACACACATAAAGAGCAAGTTCTTTATAACAGTTAAATTGAAAGAAAGACATTGATTACAAACAGAACACCTCGCTGTATGTCCACAAACTTCTGCTATTTGTGACTGCTGTTGCTTCCTTTCTTATGCCTACAGAAGAAGAGTTTGCCTACAAGAAAATACAGCAGCTGTACCTGGCCCAGGGCACCAGCTACTACTCCCTCAGCAGGATCTGAAAATCAGGAGTTACTGCATGAGTACCAGCTGAGCCATTATGAAAAAAGGATACAAGCTGACCCTTCTTTCAGGAAGGAGATTTTGTGTTGGCAATATTTGGCTGGCTTGAAGCCTGGGCCTCATCAGTGCCCTGTGCGGGAGGCATCAGTTAGTTACGAATCAATTCTAAGCACTGCCTTCAAAAACAAACTTTGAACACTGGTGACACAAAATGTGCATTATTGGTAAGCACAGAAAACAAGCACATATGGTACTGACAGGAAAACTAAACGCTTCCACAAATTCTCCATCTTCTATTGTGACTTTAATTTTAAAAAATTCTAATAGAAAGAAAATTTAAAAAAAAAAAATCATATTACACCATAAACAATGCTACATTTAGACTCACATAGGAGTTGAGCTTCTCAAGATGTGGAGTGCAGAGGATTTTTAAATC
>VWZG01005481.1:0-28888 GCA_013396735.1 Grallaria varia | reverse complement strand
ATTAGATAGAGAAATATGTGATCCATGTGATGTAACTTATTTGCCTTATTTGTATTCTTTGCTAGGAACATTACTTCTCTCACCACCATGTGTCTCTGTTATTCTCCTTTCATTAGCCTGTGACTGCTCATCTGAAGTAAGATTTTAGGAAAGAGACTGCCTACTGCTCTTGGCTGTGCATTCTTTAACAGGGCCAGGTATCATAAAATTACTTCCCACAGGAAGACAATGTTATTAATCCTAAAGCACAAATATCTCCCCTGACACCACCAAAGGTTAGTCACGTTCCACAGCATATATTGAGCCTACATACCAGGATTACAAAAAAGACCCAACCAAAAAAAAAACCACCAAAAACCAAAAAAACCAAAAAAACCAAAAAACCCCACCAAACAAATTCTCCAAAACCAAATCTAAAACCAACAAAAAGTTCCTGCTTAGAGAAACTGAAGATGACAAAAGTAGTCCATTTTTTCAAAACATTCCCAAATCAGTTCAATAGTAACTATGAAACATGATCTTGGCAGTCATCCCTAAGAGTATCGTGGGTCTAAGGCTTATATAGAAGGAAACAAATGCAAAGCAGAACAACGAAATAGAATTTTGGTCTAGAAAAATAAATCATACCAAGGATGGATCTTTGAATTTTTAGAGAAATTAATACATATAAGAAGGTTTATCTTTATAAAGTCCATAGGCAAAAAAGATGTAATAGCAATTTCAATATATATAAAAGTCTAAAAACATCATTTGCAGCAAAGAATAATAATTAAAAAAAAAAAACCAGCAGAATTTCACCTTTAGTATCTGTGAGAAACAGCAATACATTTTTCTGCCAATAGCTAGAATGCATTGTGCATGAATCTTGTATATTGAAGATATCAGACTCAATCTTCTCGAATGAACACTAGAAATTTGTGTACCTAGCACCAAAATATTTCAGGGCAAATATGCCATAACAGTATTAGTAATAGTAGCAATAATAATAGCAACAATAGTAGTGAACTTCAGTAGATATTAAGCAGGTCTTTTTAATTCATGAAAACATTTTGTTACCGTTTTTTTCAGGTCAGGATTTTACCCACAATTTTTATACAAAATGCGTGCAATTTATTTGACTTAGACACTCAGAATATCTTGATAATGTTAGGAAGGCATTTCATGCACTAGAACACTCAGTGGAAGATCTCTTTCTGTGAAATAATCCAAATTGAAGGGAAAAAACCCCCAAACATTTCAGATGTTACTCTAATACTGCAGTTTTTCATGTCACAGCACAGAGAGACATTTTCAGTTTCAAAATTAATTTTTTGATCCTTTTAATGTATTGTGTCATTTCTTCTCCTCAGTTAATCACAACAGTAAACCACTCAAAATTGTTTTGAGTGTTGACCAAAAGCTGAACAAAACAATAAATATTCATGAGCCAAATGTGAAAGCCAGACTTAAAAGTTCAGCAATTCTGTGCAATAAAGATGGAATATAGGCGTGACAATGAGTGTGTAAGCTGAACATTTCTTCTTCGTAGTGCATAGTTTTTATTTTAATGAAAGAGAAGTAACATTTTCTTAGATCTGGGTATATATCCACGTTCAGCTTAAGAGCAATTTAAAGTTCAAATGCTGACTTATTTCCGTGGGTATATTTCCTTTAATTTCATGTAGGAAAATTTCAGGGTTTTTTAAAATAAAACAGAAATTGTGATTCTTCGCATGTTCATAAAGAATTTATAGATGGCACAAAGACTTTGTTGGTGTTTAGTGCTGTTTCTGAGTGGGAGAATCCTACTGCATGATGTGAGAGATGGAGGCTGTAGAGTAGCTGACTGTACATAATGATGAGCAGCTGCACTGAGAAACTGCTCTGGTGGGAAAATCTCTATTACGAAGCACCATTTTGCTGAGTATTGCCAGCAGGTATTCTCCACTGCTTCAACGGCTCTCACCAACACTGTGTAGGTAAATTAGTGACTGAGTAATTAGTAATTATTAAATGTATTTGGGCTTTAGTTCAGCACTCTGATAAAGCGAGATGCAATAACGTTGCACTCCTTAATAAATCTTGCAATACAAATGGCTAAAAATTTGGCCGCCAAGTTGTCTGCTGATCTAAATGGCTATTTCAGCTACATCGAGCTGTTTTATTTTACATTGGCAGAGTATGTTGTTCTTTTTGCAATATCATAAGGCAAAACTTAAAGATAAGCGCAGTATACCAGTGTCAAGGTAATGCAGTACTAATGCAAAAAATAAAGCTAGTGTGCCAGGGTCAAGTGGGGTAGAGCTGGTGGCAATAGTTGAGTCAGAGATCTTTTCAAAGCAACATAAATATGTGGATTGTGAAACAACATAAAGGGGCCTCTGTATTCTGATCAAGAGGAGTTCAAAATAATCTTTTACCAAAAAAAAAAAAATCCCCCAAACCACCAAACAACAAAACCCAAGCAGATAGAGAGGGACATCTCTAGCACACAAATTGAATGTATTATAAGTACTGGATTTCTGTATTTTCCTCATATTTCCAAGAAAATGAGTCATTTAACTAACTTGTCTTTCTGGGTCAAGCCATGCAAAATGCAATGGACCCACTACCTCTGCCAGATAGACTGAATTCCATCCTTCTATTCCATCCTCTGTAATCCACTGGATGAAACCCTTTAGTCATCAACAGAAGCTGAGATGGATGTCAGAAAATTAAAGACAAGATTTTTCTCTCTAATTCTTGGTTATGCTCAAACACAGAGGAACTGAAATCCCATTTCCTACGCTCTAGAATCGTGTCTCTAACATTAGGCCAAAGAGCATTCCAGGTAAAATCCTTACAAAATGTGTTTTCTTACTGACTCAAAGATGAACAAACAGGGATTCAAGAGGCACGACACAGTAAAGGAGGCACCCTAGAGTCAAAGAACAGAATAAACAGATAATGTCCTAAGAAGCCCAGGTGTCTAATAAATTGCATCTTTGCATTTTGGTCAGAAAACAATGATCTAGTTAGAAAACAAGAAAAAGGCTCAGAACTGAATTTCTTTATCACAAATTGATAATCTTTTCATTTACTTTACTCTGCTATTGCAAGGATCAAATTTGTTGATGTTATCGTCAGAATTATTAGAATTCTATCCCTGGATATTGAAAATAATCACATGAATCTTTTCACTCCAGTAATATCACAGAGTATTTACATGTTCAGTACTTTATTCATTTAGTATAAAAAAATTATAAATTCAATTGTCTTCGGACTCAACCTTTAAGATGGACAGTAAGAAGGGCTGCTGGTATTCCGGTGTGAAAACAATGGACAAAAATTGGGTGCATTGTCAGAGAACTGCTACAAATTGGGCAGGCCACATGCATAATCAGGCTTAAGATGTAAAGAAACATAATAATGATGAAAAGAGGATCTTGAATTCAGTAATTAAAGGTTTGTTCATGAAGACATCACATTCAACATGCTCATACCCTTTATAAACAGTTGTTGAGCTCCTGTAAATTATGTTGACTGCTCACAGTGTTGATAAAAGTTATTCCTGCGGAGAAGGACTGATGGTACAGATGGTTGGCTTTGCCATATGTTCTGTACTTGTAGACAAAGATGAGGATGTCTTCTAAATCAGGAGAATTCAAAAGCTCATTAACATAAGTAGCTAATGGAAACATTGATGCTCTTTTTCCATTTTTTTTCCATTTGTTGACTGTCTCGAGACTATCTCAGTGCATTAAATACTTTGCATAGCAATGCTGTTTCTAGTTTGAGCAAGTTTAGCAGCAGTGAAGCTGTAAATCTCATCATTAGGAAATTCAGAATGTCACCCATTTTCTCCAAGAATACAATGTACTTACAGAACTTTCCTCCAGAAACCTTATGGGTTAAAAATAATTTTCTCATGACTGTGCACACATTTCAATAAATATAGGCAATTATCTATCTTTATACAGAAAAACATACAGAGATTTATGAACCAAAATTTCCTTTTAGTTGCCCATTTCAGTCAAAACAATATGTTTTGGGGTTTCTAAAGTGAATTGTCAATACTGTGATTCATAGCTTCCCTGCCTTTTAAAGGCCAGTTGTCTTGGTCTGCATATTTGTTAGAATTCAAAATATTTTCCAACTTGTAGAAAGTGTAGGGGTAGAGTTTGAGTTCAGTCTATAGTAGGTAAAGTCAGTGTGAGGAAAAAGAATCAAAAGTCAAGCATATTAAATCTCAACATAGTACCTTTTCTGGAAGAAACCAATTTATGTATGTAGGTATTTGACTACTGAAATGATCACAAATTTGTGAGAAAACTAAAATTAAGGCTGTTAGAGAAATCTCAGACTATTTAGATACTGTTATATTGACTAAATTCCACTTTTATTTATTTGAAATACTGCCTTGCATTTGAAGAACAAAAGGTATGGCAAAATGATATCTCCTTTTCATGACTGTAAAGTGTTATTTTCACTAATAACTCAATTTTTTTCCCCCACTGGGACATTAAAAGATAAATAAATTTTAGTAACTTCAGTAATTAAAAACTGGACTTGGATGGTCAAAATAACTTACAAAGTAAGTGACAAACTAGGAGACATTGTTTCTCTAGAGAAGATATTTATTCATTTCAGGAATGAAACAACAGCAACAAGTACAACTTGCTGCATACAGAAGGCAGATTGTTGAACCAGCTACAAGGTAGAGAAATAAATATTGCAACTTCTTATTCCACATTTCATTTTTTCATTTTGATTTTTCATTCTTTTCTCTTTTCTTGAATTGGTCCAATAACTTATGCATCAGTTGAATGTAATAATTGAACTACTTTTTTCACAAAAACATTTTTGAGGTGACTTATACTAGAATATCTAATGTCATCTGAAACCCATGCTTGTAACATCTCACTTAAAAAAAAGAAAATTGCTACACATTCATGAAAAAATTGGAAAATTATGTCTCACATACATAATTTTATTCATTTGTCTTATTGCCCTTAGCTATCTTTTCAGGACCTTTCAGTAACAATGAAGATATTCTCCTCTGCTACACAAAGAGCTCTCTTATTCATTGGTTTTACTGCTATGAATCCAACTGCCTGCAAGACCATTATGTGAATAGGACATAACTGCTAGTGTCATCATGTAAAAAAGGAACTAATTTTAATTTGTTGTTTTCAAAGTATATGAAATCTTACAATTTATTTAATATTGTGTTTTTCTGGTATAATGTTGATTTTACATGTAATAATGTAAACTGCCATTTTTGGAAGGAAAAGAATGAAAACCCAGTATATGTACATATTTGTGTCCTGTTCTGTCCTGGATTTAGTCATGCTGAAGGAAATGGTGACTCAGTCACCCCATTCTGACAAATCCTTTTTATTCTTTGCATTTCTAATAACTAGGGAGACAGATTTTTTTTTCAAAGGTCAGATGTCATACACTGGAGCCTCATCTTCTGCTGTCAAAGCTGGTAGTGCTGTCAGGTCTTCTCCGTGTTTCTGAATTGTGGTGCAGTGTTCCCATTATATTGTGTACATTGCCCCATCTTGGAATTGTGGTTCCTTTTATTCAGAATGTCTTGCTTTGCAAGTGACACCAATGTGTGTGTCATTATGACACTTCTAATTGGTGTTTCATTGCTCAATGTCATTTTTATCTCCAAAGTTTACATATCTTGATGAAACTATTTGTTCAATTAAGTCAGGGTTACATGGTTGAGAAGGCTGGCTAAGCATACTGTGTTACTGCTGTAAAACAAGATTCCATACTCTTGGGAATCCCATTTAACCAGTACTTACTAGATTATCAAGCATTAAAAGGAATATTTTGCTTTAAAATAACAAACAAAGTTTGTTTAATATGTTTGCATGTGTTTCTGGTTTGGTTTGTTTTCTATTTGAAAATGACAAATTATTTCCGAGAAACAAAAACTATTTACAATAATCATGAAAAACAACTAATTCCAGAGACTGCATCCAAATGCATCAGATGTAAATGTGTTTTGATTCTACATTTGTTGTTGAACAATTATCTGATTAATGAGATCAAACCAAATCCTCCGTCACAGAGCTCCAGAAGTTAAGCAAGTCTGTATTTCCAGTTTTTTATTCAAGAAAGTCAACAGTTTAACTTTGAAAATAAACACACAGTATGAAGAAAGAATGCAAAATCTGAGTTACAGGATTACCTTATAACATTACCAGAAAAAAAATTATGCCTCTGTATATACTATAGTGTAAAGTAGTGACATTGCTCAGTTCACATCATAGACAAAACAAATAATTCATGAAGCAAATTATGCCTTTTCTCAAATTTTTCATATTTGATCATCCAGCAAAACAGGACTACCACAGGGTGAAAAAAATCATAATCAAAATAAAATTGATGTCTAAAATCCCCAAATAACAGATAACCAGTCTGAAATATTATTTTAATAGTAGCAAGAAATGTCTTGCTACTACCCCCTTTATCTACCCCCAAGAAACTAACTTTAATAGAAGCCTCTGAATCATCTGCAGTCCTCTCCCTTGTCTTACCAGTTACTCCATACAAAGAAACTGAGAAGAGCTATCATCTCCAGTGACAAGCCTGTGTTTTCAATTTCATTACACAAAAATCATAATCTCCTGAACATTTCAGGTTTTTTTGTGTCCTGAAGAGTAAGGTTCTTTGTTGTTCTAATAGTTCTACCATTACTTCAATGGTGAGTCATGCTGTTGGTTGCCATTACTTGAAAGTCACAGTGCTGAAAAAAGAGATATTTTTGCTCTTTTTTAACAGCTGCAGCTTGCAAGCTTGTTATTTTTGAATTCCATTTAGCATGTGAAAAATATCCTTTTTTTAATAGACTTTATATCTACTCTCTTAATATAATCAGCTTTATCTACTGTAATTATCAATTTCTTAATAAGTTTCTGTAAGAACATTATTCTCCTTAAAAGTCAGTTGATAAAATTTTAACTGCTTTCCAATTCCTACTGATTAAAAAGGTCAGGGCATATTTTTTTTTATTTTTTAAGCACTACTCTTTTCATTCCTATTAATTTTTCAAAACCATGCAGGAAACAAAAAAATTCATTAAAACTGAGGTCATGTTTTGAATTCATGACAGACAAGCTTCAAACAAGACTTTTTTTCCTAAGCTACTATCTGACTGTGAAAGGTCACCTTTTGGATCACCAGCTCCTAGAAGCTTTGAAGACTGGTTTTGGGCTTTTATTTTTGTTTCTTCTATGTTTCTTTGTTTCTGCTCTTGCATCTTGAAGATGGTAGGGTTATCCTAAGAAGATGTTTGTACTTGTGGCAGGGGTATAGAGGATACTGTTTCAGAAATTACATTGGTTCTTAAACCAATGTTAAATATTTTTTTACAACCAACAGGAAAAGCGCAACTCTTTCACTAAAAATTTTATATTATGTACACCTCACCTTCTGCTGCTGATTTCATGGAATCTATGTGTTCTTAAAAGTCTCATTAAAATGATAAATTGAAACAAGTTTTACAGAATGTATTTTACTGCATGCGAGAGACTGGATTTTTATCTCCTTATTTCTTTACTACTTTCGTTTCTCAATCTCTCTTTTCTTCTCTTACTCTTTTTTTTTTTTTTTTTTCTCTTGTAGGTAACTTCACACTGATGACTCATATTTCACTACATTGTATGGGGTTGGTGTTTTCTGGTGCTTTAGTGTAATGCTTTTCCTTGGTTCTATATTATTCCATAAACCCTTTTGCCCAAACACCCATTTTATTACTAAATTAAAAGAAATCTCTTGGGGAAAAGTGTGTAGCTTTTTTGTGTGTTCACAAATTCCAGGTATCAAAGAACTAAGACTCTGCAAAAGTTTTGCGTGAGCAAACTATTGGGAAACTAAATATAAATGCCCAGGCAAGTGTTTGGCTTTGAGACCCAGGGTATAACACCATACTAAAGCAAAATAATTATATTGTTAACATAAATTCATGTAGGAATGACAGGATTGAAAAGGAATAAACAAACTTGTAGAAAGAACACTATTATTACTGAAGTTACAATAATCAAAAACCATGCACACCCCCCTGCCTTGAAAGTAACTTTAAAACACCACAAATATTGTAAATAGACACTAGATTAGAATCAGCAGAACATTTTGTGTACATCAATAGCAGACCTCAACTTTTCGTGATACTAAAACACCTTTAAATAACTTTTCATGGCCAAAACAGTATGAAAAAAAAAAAAAGTGATTCAGAATAATGTCACAGTCTTTCAATGGAGTATTATTTGTGAATACAAAGGATTCATCTAAAAATATGTATTTTACATAACAAAATCACAGAACGGTGTGGGTATGAAGGTACCTCTGGAGACCACCTAATCCAACCCCTCTGCTAAAGCACACTCAGCTAAAGCAGTTCAGCCAGTTCTCAATCCAACTCCCTGTCCACTAACACATTTCCTGAGCTTATCTATGAGGATGGTATAAAAAGCCTTCCTGAAGTCAAGGTAGAGAGCATCTATTGCTCTGCCCAGATATCTATCTCCTTCAGATATCTGAGCTGACAAAACGTTATTTGCAGTAAGTTCAGAGAAGAAGGCAGTTCTAAGACTTGACTCACTTAATCCATTGCCTAAAATCAATCAGATTAATTTACCTACCTTTACTATGAGGAGAGGACATAGGTAGACATCCAACTTGCACAAGTTTCCAGTGTACTCAATGAGATGAACTCCAAACTAGACATCACCTCATGAGTCCTCAAGAGGTGATATTGTTGCCTCATGTAGAAGGTATTCAATATTCATAAACTCAAGCTTGTAGACACAGCGTCATTACATATTTGAGTGAAAAACTATTGCTAAACAGAAACACTTAAAAAAAGTTCGATAATTTACCGCTTTGAGAATCATATAGGGCACTATAATGACCAGATGGCCTTTGGGCAGGTAGTCTGTTACCTCAATTGCCAAATTATTTAACAACCAATTTCTATTCATTCTGGTTGAAAATCACTTTCAAAGACAAGAACTGAAGTTTTCTTTCTTCAGTTCAGTATCTAACTTAGGTGATTTTCATAGATTGTGATCCACTCTACCCATGTCAGATATGAGTCTTAACCACTGAGTATGGGAATTACAAAGGAATGTTACTTACTTGAAGTTCAGTCTAAGGTGGCAGTAAATTAAGCAAAAGAAAGTAGTGATTTCAGACAAGGCAAAGGCGACACCATTTTTCCAGTACTGTTCTATCCATCAAGACATATTAAACCCTTACAGAGTACTCTCCACTGTTCGTTTTTATCAAGCTGAGAAAATACGTGGCTGAGAATACAATATTTCAGGAATAGCAGAGAGAAGGAAGAGCAGAGAATGAAACTTAGGACAGAAAAGGGCAGAAACAGACCTGAGCAGAGAATTACTGGTTCCTTTTCCCACGAAGTTCAGCACAGGTTAAGACCCCAGTTTCACTATTCTGTAGTAAGTACTGTAACTGCCACACTATTATCTACCACAATGACCAGGTCAAAAGAAGCTAGTTACAGTCCTGACACTGTCTAGCTTCTGAGATCTCCCCAAGAGATTTAGGTTCTCAGATCTTTATCCAAAATCTGTCTGCATTGGGCCTCAGTGCAGCAGGTAGGTAAGGAGGTGACATTCCACCCATCCCCTCAACCTCCAATTAAACTTAGGTTTTGTGGTTATTCTTTCTGTTCTTTCTCAAAAGCTGTCTTGTTTGCAGTCAGAAAAACAGCTGCTGTGAGTTTAAGCTTGCTCAGGGGTAGAGGTGGTTAGTTATTTGATCTTTTGCCTAGTCAGTATATTTTTCAGCATCTGTTTTTTGCTATAACCTCTCATGTTCCCAAGCACTGAAAATGTAAAAAATACTATTTTATTTAGCTGGTACATGACCTCTAGAGACTTAGCCCTTCCTTTTTGACCCTTTCCTATCCTGAGTCTACCTACACTTGAACCAGACAAATATTCTAAATCAGAGAATCAAGAGAATGCATCATTAAAGATTTTACATTTCATGTTTGCATGTTTCAATAAAATAATAAAAATAAAAAATCATTAAGCTGTATTGCTTTTTAATGGAGTGATCCCCATCTGATCTTTCAAAAATATTGGGCCCATTCCTGATAACACCAATTTAAAAAGAAGCATGCAAAGAGAGAAAATATCTTCCTACTTACACCTCCAAAAAAAACCCCAAACCAAACTAAAACAAAACAAAACAAAAAACCACAAAAACAACAACAACAACAACAACAACAACAACAACAACAAAAAACCAGAAAAAAAGTGAATTGAAAAATTATTACAAACAAAATTTTCAGCAATCCCTTGCAGGTTTTAAAGTAGTTCTTTACAAAACACAAAAAATGCCTCTCTGGATGAATGAACCTTCTGCAATTGCATCCGTGGGTTTAGAGGTGGTTTAGGTTTAGGGTTTTTTTATCTTTTTTCTAACAATGATTTCCCAATGTTCATTTTAAATGAACAGAAACTTCATGAGATTGAAGTAGAAGAGAAATATTTTGCTGGATCACAGCCAACCACTCAGCACCTTACAGAATCAAACATCAAATTAATTTATTTGATTATTGAGCCTGTCATATAGAAAAGAAAAACTCTATATAAATCTTTATGTGTAGATCATTTACTAATATTCTCTGACACAACTGACTATGGAACAGCCTTGGAGAGAACAAGAGGACTAAAGTGATCTCACTGTTTCCATATTAATATGATTTTCTTTTTCTCTATTTGCCACTCTGCTGTTTTGTCTCTGTCATGCCCATAAGAGCACCACCAGCCCTGACTGTCCCTGGGGTTCCCCTGCCCTCCCCAGCCCCAGGACCCCACATCAGCCCCCGGGTCCATGAGCTCCTGTCCCAGCGGTGCCACAGCAGGGCTGGGCTCCAGCTCCCCACAGCCCTGCCCTGCCCAGACATGGCCCCACTGAGCCAGGACCACCCACAGACCCACATCCCAGTCCAGCCTTGGACCATCCCCATCCCCTGGGAGGTGCCCGATGCCCAGGGCTGGGGCTGCCCCGGTGCCCCCAGCTCCCCTCTCCTGGCTGGGGGTGTTCCAGGCTGCCACACCCTGCTGCCCACCCTTGTGTGCCCTCAGCACTCCTGGCCCTGTGGCCCTCAATGTTTTCCATCAGTTCTCCTTTCCAATGTTTTTTATGTCTACAATAGCAGTCACTTCTTGGGCTGCGCAAAGCCTGACAGTCACGTCCAACTTCTGTGTGGCACTGATATTTACCTCATTTAAGTAAATTGTTCTAGAGGTGCTTAGTATTTAAAAGAAATAAAATAATATAATACAATCTCAGAAATCCAGTTTATTTTAACCCAAGTAGTTATTGTTGGAACAGGAGTTTCTTCCATTACTAATTTGAAATATTTTTTCTGCAATTATCTAATATACTCTCCCTCCTGTCTTCATTCTTTCTTTTTGTGTGTGCGGTTTGTGCCCAACAAAGCTCCAAAGAGAAATATACAAGCTTATGTAAAGATTGAAAGTGTCTTTCACTCCATTGTCTATGTCCTATGATCCTTTTCCCCCATTTTTACAATTCTTAGCTCTTACTAAAAAAAAAAACAACACAAAACAACAAACCAAAACAAAGAAATCACAAATTAAGATTTCTTTTAAAGCAATTTTTAAAAGCAGAAGGGAGGTGCTTGACTTCTTTTAAGTGAATCAATTGACTTTAAGTATTTATATAAGAAACTTAGTCTTGTTTTTCTGGTAAAGTCAGTGAGATTTGAAGGCTCTTCTACAGGGAGCTTCATTTGAACCAGGCTCCTGCTCTGGAGCACTCCCTGGACGAGTCTCTTTCCCTTGTCAAGTGTTAATGGAGCCTGCTGAGAATAGGCTTCTGCTTAACTTCACACCCTCACTGTTTTCCAGTCAGCCCCTGGTTATAAAGTTGCTGAAAGCCGTGAAGAGGGACCTCAATGTGAATCACGATTTATGTTCATGGGAAGACCAAGAGCTCTAATTTTATGGGACTACTACTGTTCGAACTTCAAGTCTTTGGGAGACATAAAAAAATAGAAAGACTTTCTAGAGGAACCTTAGATGTATCTGTAAAGAAAGTAAAAATAAAGCAAATGTATTTCAGAGTTTTTGTATTTACTCAGCAGCCATTTGAGGGCTCATG
The DNA here is from genome assembly GCA_013396735.1 of Grallaria varia. Classification (NCBI taxonomy): domain Eukaryota; kingdom Metazoa; phylum Chordata; class Aves; order Passeriformes; family Formicariidae; genus Grallaria; species Grallaria varia. The sequence continues at coordinate 16,750 of VWZG01005481.1, read as the reverse complement.
ACCCACCTATAACTCACATGTCCTCTGTCCTGTCAGCAAGGTTTCCCCTTAAGGCACAATCCCCTCCATTAAGTCTTGTTCCTGCCTTCAGTTGTGAGACCTCAGACCTCAGCCATAGTTCATTGACACATGCAGGCTCCTTTATTTTAAAGGACAAGGTGCAATTAAGTGTCTTTAATATGTACTTCTCTTTGAATCCTGTTAGATTATTCTTCTGTAGTTAGTTCCACTCAGTATATGACCAATCCTTCACCCTTCTTGGATAACATGCAGATCAGCTCATGAGGTTATCTATGTGAACAAAGCATTTCATATACAGAACTGAGTAGATTCTTCATGGCAAGATAAAAGGATAAATTATATTTTATACTAAATGAATGGAAATTATAAGAAACCTATGTCATATTATTTTTTCTTTTTAAGGTGTAGTATACTAAAAAACACTGTCAGCACTAGCACTGAAGAGGACTCAAAGAACCAACTTCTCCCTTTGTGTTTATATAGCATGTGTTCTCACTAGCAACTATTTAGTGTAGTCTTTCTGTTGTGTTTGAATTAGATTTTAGGACATAATCTGTACTCAGGAAGTAAGGATCAATAATCATTAAACAAGAATTTAACATATTAATTCAACACATAAATTAAACATAGATTTTTAAAAGGGCATTTCTTCAAGATATTTAAATGCAATTCATTTCAATTTGATCACAAAGACATTAACGAACAAACTAACAAGCATCAAGTTAATTCATGCTTAAGGAACCACAACTTCAAATAGTGCTTGGGATTGACATGGCTGCAATATTTTTTGTTTGTCTGTTTCATTACCATAAAAAAAGTTATGTCTTCTAAAGATACCTCTGAAATCCCTAATGCTTCATAGAAAATTTAACGTGCAGAAATTGATCCTTCAACTTCGTGTTAACACTGAAATTCAAAAGACAAGGTATTTTATGGCAAAAAAATAAAATAGAACTACTCAGAATATGCTTAGAATGCATTTCAGAATGATTAAAAGATGTCGTCACACTGATCTTTTGTACACCATGCAAAGATCAGTATAGAACTGGTTTTCATCAAAAAGTCTACTTGTTAATACCACTGAGGAATGTAATGATTCTCACTGCACCAGACAATGCTCTTCAGAAACAGGCAATTGTTTTTCTTCTGTCAAGGACTTTAATAAGATTTTCTTGTTTATGAGGAAATAAATGCATGTTATTCCACAATAATGACCATGGCATTGTAAAAAGTTACATACCTATCTGTGTATGGAAGATGGTCAAAAAAAAAACAACATAAGTGAATTTGAGCCCAACAAATTGGGTAGGTAAGGATTAGAATCACTTAACTAAAACTATTACTGCTGAGTAGTATATATAAAAATATTACACCTGTTCTTGCTTTCATATTCATGCAAAGCCTAGAACTTGCTTACATGAAACCCAGATTTACGCTATCACAAAATAAGTTTAAATATCCTTATCTGAAAAATGTTCGTGGAAGTTCAAAACAGATGATTTGAAGAAAAAGATAACTACCATTTAAAACAAAATGTAATTAGGCTATGAAAAACAAGGAAATCTCTCAAACACAAAGGAGTACTAGTACATGCATGATTTTACAAAAGTCAAGAAAATATGTGTAAGTCTAATGTGCTGTCATTTATTTATGCTTTCCTTTAAGAAAGCTGTTTTGAAAGTAAATATATTTTTTAATTTTTAATGTGTTCTTTGTTCTTGACTCAAGCCATGTTTTCCATATCAGATTTTCTAAATACACAGGCCTGTCAATCACACAACAGGGACTATAACTAAGCAAGTTGACATCCAACTTAGTGATAGCCACATACAAAATACCTCTGTCCCAGATAAGCCTTCCCTTCAGTATACGCTTACAGCTTTCATTCAGTTATTCTTGTTGCTCAGCCCCTTTCATATAAAAGCACTGAAGATTTAAATAATTAATCAGTTACAAAAAAAGCAGTTGGAGGCATTCTAAATAGTAACTAAAAGGGCATGATATTAAAACACTACATTTAAAAAGAATAAATTCTTATTAAATACTCTAACATTTGAAGGTCTTTTTGTCTTAAGTCTTATCACCAAATTCAGCCTCAATTCAACAGGATAATTATCTTGTTCAGATTTGGTTGTGTCTGCCTTTTCTTTACCTGGCATCTGAGTATTTTCTCTGCTCCTGGCATTCCATTTTGCTCTTTCCCTTTTGATTTTTAATTCTCCTATTTTTAGAAGCCAGTCATGCCCTTGAACACAACTTTTCAGGAAGTCCATGTGCGAAACACACAACATGCTTCAGAAAATCATTATGGCACAATGTGCAATCAGACCTTGAAACTATGTCAAAGGTAACCTTCAGCCCTATTGTCCTTAGGCAGTAGTCAAGGAATGTCTGATGCTCATACATACAAAATAGTCAGTTCTGACTAAGAGGATTTGAATGTGATTCCTAGGTTACCAGGAAGAACAAAGACACATGGTATAAATAGGAGGAATACATGAAAGCAATCAACTTAAGGAAATATGACATTTCATGTCCCTGCATCAAAGGTTACTGCTTTACGTGGCATAGAAAATAGAGTATACTAAGAGGAGCTAAAGGATGAAAATACCAGTAGCTTGAACCAGAAAAGCTTTTTTAATTTTATTTTTTATTTTGCACCGCAATTCATATATCTATTGTTTTGCATGGTCTGAATATTATTTTGAAAACACTACACGGAATAAATACACGAAATAAAACAAACCAAAGCATGATCAAGTCTACAGAAAAAAAAATAAAAATCACACTGTTTCAAAGGTGTCCTTTCATTGTTTACAAGCTTTACACTCATGATCACTTTGATTGTATTTGCGTAATCATCTTTTCAGGGATGGGCACAAACTACCTGGCACCACAAGATGACAGTATAAGGAATATGACAATGTTAAAGCAGTATCTTTCAGAAAAAGTGATGGAGGATGCAGATAATAAAAATCATCTGATTTCAGCCCAGTTCTCTATCAAAGGATTGCTTTCCACAAACCCATGTTGCACAGTTTCTGATATGGTCATCACTGATGTTAGAGATACTGTTAATTTATCTTTATTGTATTGGAGACATCTGAGAATGGAGCTCTAATCTATTCCTTTCATGCTTTTTCTGAACTTCAGTTTGCAAAATGCCATTCCTGTTCTCTTGAAAATGTCAGTTCTAATGCTTATGTGGCAATAGGTGAAATAGATGAGTTTATGCTAAAGTTTACAATTATGGTTTGCAAAAACTGCTTTCAGACAGATACCTGAAATGAATTCTCCCAGTCCACCACTGCACATTTGCTAGAACAGGTTAAAGGAAGGAACTTTTACCTCTGATTTATTCATGACACAGTTCAAGGCAAGCAGTCCTAGATTCCCATCCTATGTCTTAATCTACCATTAAAAGCGAAATGGGAGAAGGAAAACTTCAGTGGTCAAAGATTGTTGCAGGTGTTTCAAAGTCAAAAAGCACTTCATACAGTCTGAAATCTCCAGAAAAAAATCATGAACAAGCTATAACTTATGATTTAAGCTGAATATAACACACACCCCCCCAAAACAAAACAAAACAAAACAAAACAAAAACCACCAAACCCAAAACAGAGCAAACAAACAAAAAAAAGCAACTAAAAATCAACAAACCCCCCCCCCCCCAAAATCAACCAACAAACCAACCAACCAACCAACCCACAAGAATATGAAAAAGAGAGCAATTACTGTTTGTTGAAAGAACTGAGAATCAGGAGGAATGGTTTTACATGAGTCCTCACTCGTACATTTCAGGATGGGGGCATCAGCTTGTTTTTTGTCTTTTTTTCCCCCCTAAGCTAAACAGTAAATATTGTTAAATAAGTTCCTTAAGCACGCATATTTTTGATTGATTCCAAATAAGGAATACTTGTTGGAATACAGTAATTTCTTGGTACTACAAGATAACAAATTGTTATCTTCAGCTCTAGTGTTAGATGCTTCAATATTTCAAGTGCTACTTCAGTCAGGAAATCTCCTGTTTTACAGGACAGAAAAGAGCCAGTGCCCTAGGGAAACATCCATGCAAGAAGAAATTTCTTGTAACAGCTGCTCTTGGAAATGTTTGACCTTATTTTGACTGTAACCAAAATTAGGGAACTGTGTAAAACCGGGGGAAAAAAAAGTGTGAAAGTAGCATAGGAAGAAATTAACATCATACTCAGTATACTGAGTATACTGAGTATACATACTACTTCTCTGTTATTTTCACTCTTAGGCTCATCATTATTTTAAAGGTCAGTATTTTAATCACCACTGTATCTGCAAACCATACATTCTGATAAGCAATATTATCCTATCCTGAAAGATAAAAATGTAAAACTACAATTTAGGCTCAAAGAGATACAACAAAGTTGGAGTTTTTTTAACTAGTCCATATTTTTCTAAAGCAATTTGCTTTTTATATGTATCAGAGGATGTTCATTAAGAAATTACATGAGTCACACTTGCAATTTCTCAAAAATTTGTATTTTCTTAATCTTTCTCCCTTCCAGTAGCTGAAGGGAGCCCACAAAAAAGATGGAGGGACTGTTTACAATAGCATGGAGTGACAGGACAGGGAAGAATTGTTTCAAGCTGACAGACAGTAAATTTATATTAGATATTAGAAAAAAAGTTCTTTACTGAGGGTGGTGAGGCATTAAAACATTACCCAGGGAAGCTGTGGATGCCCCATTCCTGGTAATATTCAAAGCCAAGTTGGATGGGGCTCAGAAAAACCTCATCTAGTGAAAGGTGACCCTGCCCATGGCAAGGAGGTTTGAACTAAATGATCTTTATGGTCCCTTCCAACCCAGGCCATCCTATGAATCTATGACTATATGGTTTTTCTGATCCTGTCTTCTATTTACTTCTTCTTATAAATAGAAAATTGCATAGATGATACATTAGAATTTCTAAAGGAGTGTCTCTCTATATATTATTTCCCTGAGACTTCAATTTAATTTCTTTCAGGCAGGAATTATCAAATCATGCATTCTGAGTGCTGCCTTCAGAAAAAAGTTAAAATGTGGAAAGGGTAAAATGCCACCAATTTAGAACTGTGCTGACTGGTCTTTTTATATTTCTAAATGTAAATTTTCTTCACTGAGATGACATAGAAGGTGTTTCCAGACATGGGAATTTTAATATAGTCTCCTTTAAGGTACCATCTTTTGACAGATATGAAGATGCAGGCAATTTGTCCTTGAAGATTCAGCTACATAGGTAATTGATTACCAGACTGAGATACTTCTTTGTTGGAGTGATTTGCTTCCTGTTATGATCTTTGCAAATGACAATGTCAAGTTATTAAAATAAAAGGAAGACCTTCTCTGCAACAAGAGAAGATGTTGCCTTTTAAGGAAAGCAATCTGAAGGTGAAAACCGGATGCCTTAAATTGAAAGGTAAAAGTCCTACTGATTTAAGCAGCAGGAGGATTTCATCATGAATGTGAGAAAAATTTGTCCCACAGATTATTGAATATATTAAATATATTTATGAAGAAGAAATAATAATTCAAGCTCTGTGTTATTTGAGCAGGCATGCACAATGTATTTTTTTCTTCTCTATAAAGTTTCTCTTTCAGCAGACTGTTTTTGAAGCAGATCTCTGGAATATTTTTTCATAAATTCTGTCCACGTTCACATCCTTCGTGAAGGTCATGAGGGGGAAGCAAAATATAGAGTTTTAACAAAAATATCACTTATGAAGATAGATTTTTAATAAATAACTATTTTTTAAACATTTTTAAAGGTGCTTCAGAGACAAAAGAAATCACCAACAGTCATAGGCTAGCTAGATTGTATTCCCTTATCAATCACAGACTTGACTATCTGGCTTCAATAGGCACGCAAAATGTCAGTACAATTAGCCTGCATTTCAACTGAGGCTTGACTACAACCACAGGAAAAACTTCAAGTATATACTGGGGGACAAGGAACTGGAGAGCAGCCCTCCAGAAGGGGATCTGGGAGTGCTGCTTGACAGCAGGGTCTGCAGGAGTCCACCGGGTGCCAAGGCAGCCAAGAGGGAAGACCACATCCCATGGTGCGCCAAACACAGCATAACCAACCACGCAAAAGGGACAGTTATCCCACTGTTTCAGCATTGCTGTGGCCTCACCTTGAGTATTGTACAGTTCTGGGCCCTGTGACTTAAGAGTGTGAAGGTCCTTGAGCATATCCAGAGGAAGGCAACAAAACTGGCTACAGGGCTCAAATAAGTAAGAGTCCGTAGGTTTTTCACAAAGGCCCCATTTTTCATTCCTGATAAAATAACCAAGCAATTTAAACTCTCCACTTCTGACAAACAGCAGAAACTTCCAGGCACACAGATAAGTAATTAAAATGTACTTTCTTTAAAAACAGATTTACAGCATTTGCAAATGAAGACAAGACCATTTCTGAAAGAAAAAAATGGTGAGTGGAGACTATGTGCATATACACAAGCAGATACAAAGAGCCATGAGCTCTGGACAGGCAGATTGAGAGCTGGGAACCGTAATGTGCTTTCATTATGAGGTGCGAGGGCAAAACCACTCCAAAGTTCCTGGACCTGTTTGTGCCAATCTGATGATGCTCTGACAGCTCTTAGTCTCATGCACAGAGGGGAAGTGCTTGTTTTCTTTGTACTTTTAATAATTTCTGTGCCACGAACAGAAGCTGCAGTCACAGACGTGGGCAGCCATTGCATTGGATAAATGAAACATCAGAAAGATGGTTCAGTCCTAAGAGACTTTATGATGTAAGTTGGATCAGAGATACTGGTTGTGGCTGTACAGAGTAAAGCAATTATCCTCCTATCACTCTACTACTATGAAAAAAACAGTTTTGCCCTATTTGTCAACCTGTAATCCACATTAGAGGAAAAGAGAAATCTTTTGCTTCTCGGAGAAGTCATCAATTGAAGCAATGTAATTTCTCCCAAGAGCAAGGGAAAAGTAGAGATGAAATTAGGACCTTATGAGTCATAGCTTGTTCTCTCTTCTATTTTGGGAATACAACATCTGTAAACTACCCTTTATTCAAGGATATTCAGAACTGAATTCCTTGCATTTTTATCAAGGACTAATCCAAGCCCTTGATTAAAACCAATTAAGAATCTAGGGCAGAATGTGTGTTGGATTCCTTCTATATCCTACAGTAAAATAAGAATGGCAGAGACTGTGAGATTCTTTTGGCTGCTGGTTTTGGGGTTTTTATTCCCCTCTGTCAAAGAAAAATGAATTCTGTTAATATTTCTTTGGTAAAATGAAATTGATACAGAAGTTAAGAAGCTTTACAGTCAAATCTCCTAGAAGTTTACAGTAACTATGTAATCTGTATCAAAAGCAGAAAGCCTTAATGGCAGTATTTCTCCCTAGAAGATTCTCAGCAGAAGAAAATTTCACTGATTATATCTTCCTACGGACTAATACAATCCCACTGAAAGTATATGGGCATGAAAGTTTTTCATGATTAATAAGTCTCAGTGTGGTATTTGGTTGTGGTCTAGGCAACCTGTGTAAACCAATGTATTATTTGTTACCCTTTTACTTATCTGAAATATTTTCTGAGAGAAACACAACTAGTCATTATGGATGAGATTATAACAGAAACATAAGGGAGTCAGGTGCCTACTGGCTATTAAAATGCAAAAAAAAATTTCACAGAGCATAAATACTTACAATCAGACATTATTTCTTTTACATAGAACAAAAATGAAATGTGAAAAATCACACTTGCAGTATCGTTTCAGAAACAGTCACATACACATACCTGTATAAATGTTAAACATAAATTTAAGATTTCTAGCAGAAATGAAAACACAGATTTATTCATTATACTTACAGAAATTCGTATTGATTTTCTTTACATTTCTAAGATCTGACTTTATGCAAATTAAGATTGTATCAGCAAAGAAACTTATGTTCCTTCTGGTTTTATTCGCTTCTCTTAAATTCCGCTGAAGTATTTATTTTACCCTTTCCCAGATCCCAAAGTGAGGGTCTTTAGTTTTAGGCAGAATACATAATACAATCCAGACTGTGTGAGAAATGGGTAGAAAAAAAAATTGGAAAATTCTGAAACTTTTTTCTTCACAGTTTTTTAACAGTAATTTTATTACATCCTGTACTGCTATGCATTCTCCTAATCAGTGTAAGCTTTAAATGAACCAGTACTACTGAAGGAGACTTGACAGTAAAAGCCAAAAGAACACATGCTGCTAACCTTTACCTGAAGATATCTATTGAAGAACGCATTTAACATCCATCACCAGAAAAGCTTTATTCATTCAATATTCTCAGACACCTTGCAGAGGCTTTCTGAGCTACTGAAGCAAAATAAGTCATTGTCTTTTCTAAAATGGAAACCCCAAAACCTCACTGGAAGCATATTTTTTGCTCTGTATACTGTATATTCATATACTGTCTGAATAAGTATTGTAAAGAAGTAAACATCTTTTCATCCTTCAGTGTCTACCAGTCTGTGATTACAAGGAATTACATGGGAGGTCTGAAATAATTCAGGAAAAAATGCATTTGTTTTGTGCTATCCTTCCAAGAGTACATATCATTAGCTGGTGCAATCATACAACTTTTAACTCTATGAACCACTGCACAATGCTCTCCTGCCTCCGTGTGAGCACCATAATGACATTAGCCAGCTACCTCACACACACTTTTGCCATTCTGATTATGTGAGCAGGCTTATTTCCAAGGGATGGTTCGATTAAGTTACACTTTACTTCTTTTTTAAAATTCTAATTTTTGTATGAAATAATGCAACCCCCTGCAATTATGGAGCATTTCCTACCAAATTAAAGATTTTAACATGCATTTCTTTTAGTCAGGCAGAATCCCCTTAACAGTATTAAAAGCATGTCTCTCACAGTATCTTTCTGGACAGCTGAATAAACACCTCATGTGGAGAGCCGGTGAGCAATTGGCTCATGAGTCTGGTACAAAGGCTTACAGTAAATGGCTTACATCAGGAGTGAGGTTCCATCTTTGGCACAGTGCTCTTCAACACCTTTATAAAAAACTTGGATGCTGGATTTGAAGGTATACTGAGTAAGTAGGGAATGACATGAAGTTGTTTAGGTTGGATAATAGGCACTGGAACAGGCTCTCCAGGGACACGGTCACAGCACCAAGTTCAAGAAGCACTTGGACAACACTTTCAAGCACATGATGTGATTCTTGGAGTGTCCTATGAAAGTCCTATGAATTGGACTTTGATGATCCTTGTGGGTCCCTTCCAATATTATATGATTCTATGATGCACTTTTGGGAAAACTATAAAAAACTCTGTTTAAACTCTGGTTAAAAACACAGACTATCAGGTTGGTGGCTTCTTATGAAATAGTGGGATTAAATACATTTAAATCTTGACCCATTTGAGTTGACTAGTAAATTTTTTGTTGACTTCAGTGCACTTAGAACTTCATCAACAGTTCTTTTTCTACTTCATTCATGGTTCTTTTTTGTATATAAACTCAACATAAGCAATGCATGTATTATCATCATTGCATTTCAGATTGACGCTCTAAATTATATTATGTTATATAATACCATTCTAAAACTTTCTACTTCTTGTGAATGACATAAAGTCAAGGAGTAAAGTTTCAGATTTTGATGAATAAAATCCTTATGACAAGAGAACTTATGTATAGCATACCAAATTTTAAAAAGAAAAAATAAGTTAGCAGTAGGCATTGCAGGCAAAATCCAAGAGAATCCTTGTAATGAGCTTGAGAACTGGGCCCATGTGAACCCAAAGAGGTTCAACAAGCCCAGGTGCCAGGTGCTGCACCTTGGTCGGAGCAATCCCAGACAAGAATACAGACTGGGAAAAGAACTCATTGAAAGGAGCCTTGCAGAGAAAGCCTTAAGAGGTTTAGGTAGACGAAGAGCTGACCATGAGCCAGCCATGTGATGTTGCAGCCCAGAAAGCCAAATGTGTCCTAGACTGCATCAAAAGAGCTGTGACCAACAGGTCAAGGGAGGTGACTCTGCCACTCTACTCTACTCCTGCAAGACCCCACCCAGAGTACTGTGTCCAGCTCTGGGGTCCCCAGCCCAGGAAGGATGTAAACCTGCTCGAGTGCATCCAGAGGAGGGCCACGAAGGTGCTCAGTGGCCTGGAACATCCTTCCTATGGAGACAGGCTGAGAAAGTTGGGATTCTTTGGCCTGGAGAACAGAAGGCTCTGGGGAGACTTCACTGCAGCCTTCCAGTACCTAAAGGGGCCTAAAAAGTGGGGAGAGTGACTTTTTATATGGGCAGACAGTGATAGGACAAGGGAGAACAGTTTTAAACTAAGACAGATTTAGATTAGATGTTAAGAAGAAATTCTTTTCGCAGAGGGTTGTGAAGCACAGGAATAGGTTTGCCCAGAAATGCTGTGTCTGCCCCACAAAACTAGGGAATACAGATTCAACATTTCTTTGCATAATATTCAGGAAAAAAATTGTATATTTTATAAAAATATGTCTTTTGTATAAACTGATTAACTACAGAAGTGCAAAAAATTTATATAATTATGTATATATAAAAAAATCTTAAATGTGATGAGAAAACAGAATTCTGACCGTCAGTGTGACAACAATTGATGTCTAGAAATCTTATGAAATAAGCTTTCAGTGTGCATCAAAATATACCTCACAAAAATAAGTCTAAATGTTTGTGAGTTTCAAAAGAGCTACAGAGATTTGAACATGTTATAATTACTATACCAGCATGTTTAGTACTTTTACTGTAGTTTATTTTTACAGGCAACCCTATAGAATGTTTGGAAGAACAGCTTTTTGGTTTGTAAGACAGTAAACAACTTTATCTTATTTTCAAAACTGCATGTAACACTTTTATATTAATACATGCAGCATTTTGTGCATTTGATTTTTCCTTTGGAAGTAGCCAATGCATGAGATAAGACTGTTTTTTTAAGGATTCTTCATGTATTTATTATAAAGACATAGAAGCCCTCATTGTTGTACATTCAGGTGCTCTACCCATATTTGAACACCAGTATAAGAAGTTGTCCCAAAAAAGACAGAACAAGTAACAGATACTCCTAATTTATGAAGATGTTCCTTGAATCAAGACACTTATCTTGCACTGCCAAAATCTAGTGTAAGTACATAATTTCATAACACAGACCTCTAATTTTTTCATATACAGTAGATACAAACTTGTTAAAAGAATATATTATAAATCTTAGTTAACACAAAATGTTCTTGAAGAAAGTATGCTCAGAGTGATACATAAGCATCAGTGTGCTCAGTGAATTGCCAAAACTCAGTGAGTTTCCTAAAAATCATACCTTTTTCATTTCTTTTACAAAGTTTGGAAGCTTTTTGTTCTGTTTTACAATACAGGCTATGATAAAAATTATTTTTTGAGACCATACTTTACTAGCTTAGTCCACCAGGTCAATGTATCAAGCCTGGAAGAAGCAGAGTGTGGTGCATTTAGGTAAGAGGAACTGACTGTCAAGAGTTTCTTGCTAAATTCCACTTTTGACAATTTCATTCCGAGGACATTCTTGCTCCTGATTACAGAATTGCATAGCAGTTACATAGCTTCAGATGGTGTCAAAATAGGCCACATGAGCACAGAACAATTTGTTAAGTGCATTTGTGGTTGTAAGACACAATCACAGCGGTACAATGAAAATACCTGAATTTAGAAACTCTGCATGTACACACAGCTTCTGATGACACTGTAACTTATGTACTTGTTGCTTCTGAGGTTTGAAATGGAAGATGCAGTGACATGACAGTCAAAAAACAATGGTATATGGATAGAGTTTATGATCTCCATTTGCACAAATACAATTTCTGTGACTTAATCATAGATTTAAAGCAAGAGAAAAATATAAGATTTAAAAAAAATAAGAATTATCAAAGATCAAAATATGTTGATAGCAATGGGAGTCACACTTAGCTGTCATTTCTGGCAATTTAGGAGTTACACTGAACTAGAAAATCGGCTGTGTAAACTGACATTAGCTAACACAATTATTAGCCAACTGAGAAGACAGGCCAGGGACCAAACTGGCCATGAAATCTGCATGAAGCTTAGGGATGTAGGTGAGGGGAGTGAAGTTTGTATTGGCTTCAACAATGCAAACAGTCACAATAAGCTTAATGAGCTTAAATAAACCTCCTTTCTTGTGTAAGCATGAAACTGTGATTTACTTAGCACACTCCAGCTCCTGGGCCATTCCCATGTTGTACTTCCTCTGGACTTTTCTAACAAGAGATCACCTTTAAATTTCCTGTGGAAATGTAGTGGAGGTAGAGGAGGGCTGTCCAGAGGCAGAAAAGGGATCAGATACTGGCATATCACAATTTAAAATGCAGAGTAATTCTGTACAACAATTACACTATTGAAGACAAAATTAAACATATTGTATTGTACACTGCCAACATGAACCAACCTGGTTCATGAGGTCATATACTGCTTGCTTGATTTGATTACTGCTGAACAGTACAGAACACAATCGAATAGAATAGAACTGAAGAAAGCTCAGTTGGAAGGCACCTATAATGGTCGTTCAAATCCTAAGCAGCTCATTTTCAACATACACTGCTTCAGTGTTTTAACTTGCAAACAAGGTACTCCTTGAAATTAAGCAAGCTAAGGTTCTCAGTAACTTGAAGAAGTATGGAACCTCCTTGTAAACTGAACTCTTGATTTATATTGCACTGTCTAATATGATTGCTTATAAAGAGCTGTAATTGCATGTGGATATAATTTCTGCTAAAAGGAAGTCCTGCCTTTTCAGACAGAGTACTTAAAATGGATGCTTATTGCCAAAAAGAGAGATAAATGAGAGATAGTCTATTCTTATCTGCATGATTTGGAATTCTAAGAGGAAGAAAATGTTAAATTGCAAAGGGGCTCGGAAATGCTAAGTCAATTTTACAGTTTTGATCTCTAAGTGTGTCTCATTTTACTGCATTAGTTGTTTCATTTAACTCTGGCTTCTGAAATACCTCATCCATATTTCTAGAATTCATCTCAGGTCTTGACTTTCTCTTTTTTCTGTAATAAGACTCTGTCTTCCAAATGCCTGATTCATATTTCAAGACATTATCTCTGGTTTTGGCTTTAATAGCTCACGCAAGAACATCAAGTTCATCTTTGAATATGGCAACTTTTTTGAAGATTGCTTAAGTTCTTCTCTTCAGAGTATGAGACATCATGATTAAATTTAACTGCATTAAAAATGTTCTACAGCTCTGGGGCTTTGATTTTATTGTTTTGAGGTTGTGTATTTTGTTTTACAGATATTTATTTTTTTTCTTTTTGAGGGAGGATGAGTTATCAGATTTAATTTTTACTGTTCCACAAGCTGAACAATGATACAGCATATTGAAACTCATCATGAGACAGATGGTTCAGGTCACGTCACTGTAAAACAATACCAAACATACATCCCTCTTTTGTATTTTTCCTGTCAAAAAAATCCTGAAAAAGGCACCAAAACAGCATTTGTAGCTAGGCTGGAAAGATGCTGTTACTTCTTAAAACATATCCACGAAGACTAAGAATGTAGACATTGAAGAGGAATTGAGCAGCATCTAGACTTGGGTGAGTCACGTCATTCAAACAACCCCACTTGTTGTAAAATTAGAACTCACTTTGCATTAGGGTATCTGTTTTGCCTAATCCTCCCACTCTGATGAATTTCTATTATTTCTCCTAAATAATTCTTTAAGTATCCTGGGAATTTTGAAAATTCAGCTCAATTGTTGAATAACTTCAATGTATTATAAAAAAATACTGCCTTCCTACACAGTGCTCAGAGCATGTGGTATAGGGTGGGGAGACAGCTGAACTCAGTACTTCTGTGTATTACAGGATTGGATTTTTCAAGACATAGGAGCAGTGCCCTGCACTGGGACAATTTAGCAATTTCCTCTCACTCCAGCATTATCTTCAGTCATCACTGTGGTGAGGTATGAGTAGGAACAGAGACTGCTCAGCTGGGCAGAGGCGGGATCCTCACAAACCTTGAAGTGCAAAAGTAATTAAACACAGCACTGCAGCACTCCACTTTTTGCAAAGTGTCCACTAGAATAAGTGAAAGAAAAAGCTAAATCTTTCTATTTTACTCTCCTGAAAGGATCCTAACCATAGAATGAATTTTGCTAAATACAAACATATACTCAAAGGGAAAATATGGCCTTCTAAATAACAACAACAACCCATATTATTGTGTGCATTTTTGGAGATCTAGAAATCCCAGGAAATTCCAGAAGTATGTAATTCAAAGGAAAGAGAGGGATAATTTAAAAGTTCAAAAGTCTTGAGCCCAGCTATCTGCTATTTTGTCATGGTGCTACTTGAACACACAGAGAATAAATTATTCCCAGAGCAGGTCTGCAGTCCTCTAAGAAGGGGAGTATGCTGGAGTTACAGATAAACGTTGTTCAGCGCACAACCTAAAGACTTGTATTTTAGCCAGACGCAAGAAGACTGGGATAAAGATATTTGTCTCTATAATTCAGTTAAAATGTTTTATAACCCTGAACATCACCATGTTACATTTCAATCAGGAAAAAAAAAGGCGTTTTTTCTGAATAGATTGTATGTCATTCATTAATATTCATTAATGTTAGACTAGGTTTTTCAGTACTTCAGTTACAGTCAGGCTTTGGGGCAGTGGAACCAGAGACATATATCCTAGAAAGAAGATAAAGATGCTGTCCAGGTGTGTAGGTATGGGATAAGAAAAACTAAGGCACATTTGGAGCTGAATTTGGTGGGGAATATGAAGAATGACAAGATTGCTTAGAACAGTATGTTGCTCAGAAAAGGAAGATGTACTCCCTGCAATAAGTAAGACAGAACTAGTGAAAAATGCCATGGAAAAGACCGAGGTACTAAAATGTTGTCTCCCTCAGTTTTCACAAGTAATCTCTCTTCCCACATCTGTCAGTTAGGGCCCTTCTATTGCAGGAAATCAGTTTTCAGACCACCTAAGGAATCTGAGCATGCAGAAGTCCCAAGGTCTTGAGAGAAATAACAGATGGAGTCACTAAGCCGATGTCCCCCACTGTGAACCTCAAGAATTTCAAGAAGGCCAAGTGCAAGGTCCTGCACCCACATTGGAGCAATCCCTACTATCAATACAGACTGGGGATGAATGGATTGAGATCAGGTCTGTGGAGAAGGGCTTTAGGATAATGGTGGATGAAAAAAATGGACAAGAGCCAGCAATACATGCTTGCAGCCCAGAAGCCAAATCATATTCTGAGCTGCACCAAAAGCAGTGTGGCCAGCAGACTGAGAGTGGTGGTTCTCCCCCTCTACTCTGGTCTTGTAAGACCCCACCTGGAATACTGCATCCAGCTCTGGGGTCCCCAGCACAAGAAAGGCATGGACCTGTTAGGGTAGGTCCAGAGGAGGGCAACAAAAATAGCTTGAAGGCCGGAACAGCTCTCGACTGAATTGGGGCTGTTCAACCTGGAAAGAAAAATGCTCCTGCAAGACCTTATTGTGGCCTTTCAATATACAAAGGATGCTTACAAGAAAGATGGTGAGACTTTTAACCAAGGCCTACAGTGGCAGGAGAAGGGGCAAAAGAAATCTTTTATGATGAGGGTGGAGAGACAGTGGAACAGGTGCCCAGGGAAGCTGTGGATGCCCCACTGCTGGCAGTGTTCAAGGTCAGATTGGATGGGGCTTTGAGTAACCTGATGTAGTAACACAGATGTCCCTTCCCATAGCAGTGGCATTGGACTGGATGGTCTTGGACGGTGCCTTCCAATCCAAACCATTCTATGCTTCTATAATTTTTCATCTACCATCAATCAGTGATTATCTATGCAGTCCCAATATTTTTTCTATCTGCTGCTGTTAATGACACCGTATAAACTGAAAGAAAGATAATTTAACGTGCCTCAAAAACAGAACTAACATTTATGGAGAGTATAACATTCAGTATTCATGTCCATTCAAGACACAATTTTCTAGAGAAAGGAAAGATATAGATATATAGTAATTCAGTATTTGATCAATTCAATGCATATTCCTTCATCACAGGATGAGATAACTGTGATAGAATTACACATCTCTGTCAGTAACAACAGGTTTATGTGATGTCATGCATAAACTTACAGATCAAATGCAACTGAAACATACCAGATTTATGGAAATATAACCTTCAATAATCCAAACTAGAAGAAATGGGTACAAATTTTGTTAATCTTCAAACTGTATGTTATAATAATTATACTGCTTTTTTTTTAACTTTTATGAATAATCATGTGTTTTCCACATGGTTGTTTATCTGAAGAAATTTGTGTTTTCTCTTTTTTGTTTTACTTACGAAGCAAGTCAAAAATGCACAGAATTCACATCTTCCAGTGTCTAGGCAGAACCTAACAAGTTCTCAATGATCACATTTACAATTCACCCAGGAAGAGAAAACTATGCTATACACATATTCTGAATATCTTCTTTTTTTTTTAAGTCAAACACAGAACATTGTAATAAAGAATAAATTCCACAGAGTCAAAAGTTGCATTCACCATCTTTGAGAAGCAATATTTAATGCCAAATACAACTGTATCTTCTCTAATCCATTTAAAATCCTGGTGATTATTATTTTTCAGTTTCTCATGTGAACGCCTTTGTATAGTGCCTTTTTTTCCTGAATGCCACAATATAAAAATAGAGCATTCTGACTCTTTTTTTATTTTATTTGT
>VWZG01005480.1:377150-532819 GCA_013396735.1 Grallaria varia | reverse complement strand
AAGCCCAGCCATGACGATGACCATTTTCATACTTGGTGGAACTCATTCTAAAGCATGACATTTTTAATTTTCTCTGACAAACAGATTTTGCTTCACCTGCTCACCACTTACCACACAATACTGGAATGCAGTATATGACTTCTGTTACTCTTCTTGGATAGCCTCAGGCAGTGTCATTCCTCTTGCTTCCAGAAGGGACTTGAATCAAACAGAAATATGGTACAGAGTTTGGTAAGCTGCCTGTAAACTGTACACATTATTTCAGTCATAAAAGTGTGCAAACAAAAATCCCTAGTTATCTTCTCTCTTACAATATTTAAATGTCAAGAAAATTAACATCCTGATTCAGTTCTTATCAGCACATAGCTTGTTGAATATTTTATCAAAATCCAGTCCTGTTTGGTGCTGCCATTACTCCAAATCCAATTGTGTGACTGAACCCCTGCAGAGATCCACTTGGTTCTCACACTGTCATGCCCCATACTCAGTCTCAAATACATCCACACATGTATACTGCAAACACAGCCTGAGACTGCAAGCAGCTGATAATTAAGTGAAGCTCATAAATCAAGAGAGACCACAGCTGAAAGCAAGATACGTGCTAAGCACACTGACCTTAAGATTTACCTCTAATGCTTGACCAAACTGGCTAATCATATTTTTCATTTAGCCTTTGTATCTGTAAAATGGTATTCCAACTTACAGAACAAGGCAAAAATAAATAGCTGATAAGGATTAATTGCCACAATACCTTTCACCACTTTCTTGCCTAAAAAAAACTTAAGAACTTGAACAGAAATTGAGCTTTTAGCTATTGAAACCTGCAGATGATTGTCATCAAATAGTAGCTCAAAGCTGACAGAACCACTGAGAACACTGCAACTCTATGAACTGAAAATTAACACCAAAATAGAACCACCTAGAGTACGGACAGGAAAGCAAATCAGTAAGTTTGTTTCTGAGGCCCTGTGGGAACACCCAAAGAACAAACTGGCCTAAGAACAAGCTCCTTTCTTGCTTTATTTTCCAAATTACTTACTGTCAAGGATCTTTGTTCTCTCAAATACGGTTGTAAACCATCCTCAATACAGATAAGAAGCAGTCTTATTAGTGACCCTTAGGACAACTTCTCAATCTTAGGATAGAGAACCACATTAAATCAAGATAAAAATCGAATATCAACAGTCTATAGTTTATGTGTGTTCAAAGATTCTATGACTAAGCTTCCTGCTGACAAATACCCACAAAAGTTAAATTACTTTCCCACAAGGCTTGCAGTACAGCCCTTGGATATCCACAGTGGTTAGAGAGATTCCCATACGGATAAAGCAACTCCCTAGTTATTCCTGTCCTAAGGGCATTGGCCTCCCACAAGTCTAAAATGAAAAAAAAAACCAAAACAACAAAACAAACCACTGTATTTTCCAATTAGCGGCCCAAAGCTACAGAAAATGGGAGCACTTCTAAAATGAACATGGTACAACACCCGTGCTCTGAAAGCACATCTTAAAGTAACAGAGATGTAGTCAAACACCTGAGCTACATAAACCCTACGGATTTTAATGGACCGAGACCCAGCAAGAGGCCAATGGTTGAGGAGACAAAGCAGACCAAACTGAGAGGTCTCTTCGAGACCCTGGTGCTGTGAAAGCAGCCGCGACAACAGCCCCCCTTGCAGCCTCTGCCCCCCCGGCCAGGGGACCCTCAAACACGGGGGGTGAGCCGGGTTATCCCACAGGCTCCTCACTCCTCCCTGCGAGCGCTGCACCTCGCGCTGTGTGAGCGCACCCTCACTGGCGCCGGGACGGGCCCCGCCTTACACCGGCCGAGGGCCGGCGTGGGAAGGCTACTTGCCCCGGGTTCTTCTGCGGGCGGCGCGGGGCCCGGCGGGGCGCGGCCGTGGGGCAGCGGCGCAGGGCCGGCCAGAGGGACGGGAAGGGGAAGTGGAAGAGGCCGGGCCGGCGGCGCTCGCACCGCGCAGGCCCCTCCGCAGCGCGGCCCCGCCCCCCGCGCCCCNGGCACAGGCACTGCGGCCCCGCCGCTGTCTCCGTGTGGCGGCCGTGCCCCCTGCCCCGGGCACAGGCACTGCGGCCCCGCCGCTGTCTCCGTGTGGCGGCCGTGCCCCCTGCCCCGGGCACAGGCACTGCGGCCCCGCCGCTGTCTCCGTGTGGCGGCCGTGCCCCCTGCCCCGGGCACAGGCACTGCGGCCCCGCCGCTGTCTCCGTGTGGCGGCCGTGCCCCCTGCCCCGGGCACAGGCACT
This sequence comes from Grallaria varia, assembly GCA_013396735.1. NCBI lineage: Eukaryota > Metazoa > Chordata > Aves > Passeriformes > Formicariidae > Grallaria > Grallaria varia. Next base: position 530,558 of record VWZG01005480.1, on the reverse strand, counting down.
GCGGCCCCGCCGCTGTCTCCGTGTGGCGGCCGTGCCCCCTGCCCCGGGCACAGGCACTGCGGCCCCGCCGCTGTCTCCGTGTGGCGGCCGTGCCCCCTGCCCCGGGCACAGGCACTGCGGCCCCGCCGCTGTCTCCGTGTGGCGGCCGTGCCCCCTGCCCCGGGCACAGGCACTGCGGCCCCGCCGCTGTCTCCGTGTGGCGGCCGTGCCCCCTGCCCCGGGCACAGGCACTGCGGCCCCGCCGCTGTCTCCGTGTGGCGGCCGTGCCCCCTGCCCCGGGCACAGGCACTGCGGCCCCGCCGCTGTCTCCGTGTGGCGGCCGTGCCCCCTGCCCCGGGCACAGGCACTGCGGCCCCGCCGCTGTCTCCGTGTGGCGGCCGTGCCCCCTGCCCCGGGCACAGGCACTGCGGCCCCGCCGCTGTCTCCGTGTGGCGGCCGGGCCTTCACCGCGGGCACGGCCGGTCGGGCGCCGGGCAGCGCCCCCGGGTCCCAGCTCGGTGTAACTCTCACACCCCGGTAGTGTTTGCTGGGAAACGTGGGAAAACCACGCTGGAAGTGCCTCCTCCCGGCTCGGGAGCTGGAGGAGCTTCACGCTTCACGTTAACACTCTCACTTGCAGTGTTGGCGAAATGCTCGCACAGAAAACATCCGTAGGGAACAATAAAAAGCTTTGTAACAAGTTATCTGTGTATCCAGTTAGCGGCTGGATACACAGGAAGGCAAGAGCTGTTTTTGCAGCGGGGGCCGCTCGGCAGAGGTGGGACCAGCGCATGCCAAGGGGCCGGGAGGGTGAATCCCGCGGGAGCTGAGCAGAGCTGGGCTCGGCTGTGATCTCGGAGGAATCAAACTCCCTTCTAGTCCAGGAGAGACGGCATTTCCTTGAAAAACAAATGCAGATGTCCTCCAGCATAACGTCCTCACGAGCTCTGCTCTTTGTGGACAGTTAGGTATTGGAAACCGTTGCAGAGCTGTGACTCAAACCACGGGTTCTATAATCAGTAAACGCATTTCTTTTTCTTCAGTGTAGATCAACTTTATGGTAAATAATGATGGTTACAGAAAGGAAGCAATTTCTTATCAACGAAGACCTCTAACTTCGGGACTAGAGTTAAGAGGGGTGTTCCTAGGTAAAATGTTTGTGCCAGTTCAGCTGGTGTGTGTATACGGAATTTTTCTCTTTACAGCACAAATAGTTAGTCCTGTTAATGTGGTTCCTAACATTCCAAAATATGTTCTGTGACATGCTTAATTCTTACCCAAAAGAGGCTAACCCAGCTTGCGGTATTTACTTGAAAAAAGAACGACCAGCATCAGATTCAGTGGTAGCTTGGGCGTGGCTGAAGTTTACTCTGTGGAGCTACTGTTCTCTGCCATTGATATAATTTCTTTAAAAATGCTGCTGGTTATTACACTGCTGTTTTGTCACTACTTAAGTTACTCTGTGCTGCTGCTGCTCACAAGAAGTCCTTTGGTGTGCAGCCTGTGTTAGTCTTAAGATCCATGCCTGCATAACAAAATAAAGTTCTGTGGCACACAATGTAATGACATGGTATTAATGTATGATATCTTCTAATATTTCACATTAGTATTACTCAGAACTTATGACATTAATGCTTTCACAACAAAGAATTCTACAATATGCTGTACATAAATAAAACATACTAGTTGGGTGATTGGACATCCTCTGTTCTGAACCTACATTTCTAAATCCTCAATAGAATTTCTTGATTTTCAGGGGCATTTGTTATGCCTCTCTGCACTGACACTGAAGTAAACTATGGAGCACTTACAGAAAGTTACAACTGTAAATTTCAAGGCAATTGAAAATGACAGCTAAAGAAAATAGGAAGTCTGAATAGTTTGCCTTCTTGTGCTGCTCCCCACCCCCTGTGGATTTAGGGAAGGAATTGCAAATGATATTTCCTTTCCCTTCTTCAGTGTAGTGATCATTAATGGATTTCACCTTATAATGCTCTCTAGGAATTTGCTCACTATCAGATGACAGATCTGGATGTGAGGTAAATTTAAATGCTATGCTTGAAATGTGCTATTTAAAAAAAAAAAAAGTGTGAGAAAGGAGAACATTTTTACTGAAACAGTAAAGTTATTTAAGCACTTATGTTACATAGGATCTACCTGAAACTGCAACAACAGCTTGAGCTTTTATCTAAAAGGGTTTTTTAAACTAGAATCCTACTAGGTTCTGCAGGAATAAAAGGACAAAGCCTGATGAAATACAACCCAAAATTCATGTAATAATATGAAAGAGAATAACTTGAAGTGTCGCACACACACTGTGGACCCAGAGTCCAACATAAGTAATTCTCACCATGAAGAAACAGCAAGGGGCATAAGGCCACCTTTTAAAAGAAGGGTGAGTTGGCAAGTGGAAGGCATGCAGAACAGGAGGAACACAACTTCCAGATCTTTTCAGATGCAGAATTGTGATCTTTAACTTTGAACTTCCTGAAATATAAATTTGGTAAAATGAGGTTCCCCATTCTTTTTTTTTTTTTTCCCTAGGCTGTGTATTTTGTAATAAAGAGTTAGTGTTTAGTTACAGCTAGTGATCACTAGCAAATAGGGATGCTTTGCCATGTCTGTTACCCTTTCAAGGAGCATTGTGCTTTAAAAGTTCACTTGTATTTCTTGATATTTGCATAAACTGAAGGATAAGAGATGCTGCTTAGAGAATATTAAGTACTGTTCTCTGTGCAGATTAGACAAATTATCAAACTACACTGTAAGATTCAAGTATGGAATGTAGGAAAACACATGTAGGTCATTTAAGGGCTGTCTTCTATTAATTGCTCCTGATTTCTTTTTGTACATCCGTACCAAAATACTTCATTATACTTCTATATACCTTTTTGTTTATAAGGACATTTACATATTTAACCATGAACTAATGAAGAATTTATGCTGTAAATGAAATTTTAAAATCTTGATTTAAATGCTCTAAACTTGGGGTTAGTTGAATTACTCACTGAAACAGAGTCTAAATAAGCATTTTAATTGTCCGCACTTCAGTGTCACCTTCTGTTTCTGCTAAATGTTTGTAGCTAACAGCATAGCATTTAGATTATGTTCCTTCTGTCATAGATATAATCTTCAGTTTCTTTGCCTGCTCATTCTCTTCTGGAGTGAAACGTTAATACCTGCTTATTGGTCCAGCCCAAATCTGGAAAGGGCCAAACTTCTAAATGCAAGGTTGATCTTTATAAATCTTGCATGTGCGTGTAGATGATGCCTACTGGCAGAAATCATCAGTTCCTTGGCTAGTAGTCCTTCTGTACCTCCTTCTGTGCTGGCTTCTCTGTTGCCTGTGAAGTAGAAGTACTTCACCAGAGTGAATGCCTTAAGAGGACTGCTTTGAAAATACATGTCCCAAGTGGATGGACGACTATGGCCTGATACAGCTGGATGAGGGCAAATTCAAGATCAGTCTTACATTTTTTACGTAGGCAAAATTCTACACCTTGGTGGGAAACTTGACCATCACATTTCTATTCAAGAAGTACAATGCTCTTAATACCCTAGTTCTAACTATTGTTAATTAAAACATTAAGGAAGTTGTTTCATGGCTCATCCTACTTTCCTTTCCCCCCCAAAGCAGGTGTAAGACCACAAGTCAGTTTGGTTGTGTTAGACATAGTTGTTACTACACGGTAGCACAGGTGATTCTTCTTTGGGTCAAGGGAAGTGCTTTTCCAGAAAAGAGGCACTAGGTACTGAAACAGGCTGTCTTTTCAGTTTTTAACTTTTGGGGTTTTTCCACCTTCTCTCTTACTGAGAGAACCTAAAAATAACATATTTAATTTTGTGGCACTTACCTATTTATTTATTGTAGAAGTTAATCCTTAATTCTTCTTCTGGGGTTGCAAACCTTTGCAATTCTAAAAAGTGGTAATTATTCTTCTTTTGGTGTCCTTCTCTATTGTGCTTTAGCAATCTTTACAGCACAGTCATGAATATCCCCATTTAAGTGGTAGGTCTCAAAGTATATCCAGGTTTTAAAGCCTCCGTTTTCTGCAATGTAACTGTTCACTGGAAAGGAGAAATCAGTTAGATGCTTCCTCATCCCACTGAGAACATGGGATAAGCAGTTTTCATGTAAGGAGCTCAAGGTGCTTACAATCCAAATATATTATTTGTACCACTGGGCTGATGCTGTCTGGTAGCTGAAGTAATGTTGTGGACCTGATCACTCTTTCCTTTGCTTGTACAGTGACTTGCGTGCCAGTGGCCAGCACTAACAGGAAACCACAGCTGCTCTTGTTCACTGCACTGACAGCTGCCTAAAGAACTAAAACAAATAGGGTACAGGAAATGAGATGTCTGAATACAGATGACTTTGTTGGAAAGTGGTCTGGCAGTTCCAACTTAATAGAATGAATCTTTCTAAATAATTTCATTTGTTCTGTGAAAGGTGTGCAACACTTTATGTGGTTGCTTATGGCCATTTCTCATTAATAGGTCACTTTCAGAAAATAAAATAAACTTATTGAATTCCTACCTGCTTCCTAGTATGGAAATGATTTCATGTTTGGTAGCCATCATTTACTGTGAGAATAAAGCTACTAAGTGGGTTTAAAACTTTTTAAAGGCTTTTCATGTTAATCAACTGTCCAAAAAGTCTATTATAAACAACACCAAATGAATCAGAGCTGGGAAACAGCATAACTTTTGTTTGTGCTCACCCAAATTGCCGTAACCAAGTCTCAGCTGCTTCCTCATTTCAGAAAGGCTTTACAACCATCTTTAGTTCCAGACTAGATTTTGTCTAACTTTCACTTGCATAGGAATTTTGAAAAGCTTTTTGGTACATCAAAGTTCACTCTTTTATATAAAGACAGATGAGTCTAGCTTATTTGCTCAGTTGACTTGAAAGTGAATGAATCTGGTTTCCTGTGTGGTGCTGCCTTGGAAGTGGAAGGACCTATTCTTTACTACAAAGCTTTGCTATCTTCTGGCTTTTCTTCAGCCCATCAGGATTTATCCTTCTCACTTAAGAGTTCACATTAATGTTTCTTACTGCATAAGGTGACTTTTATTCATGCTACCCTTGCTGCAATTTTCCAATTGCAGGGGTCTAAGGCTGTCACTAATCTCAGACCTGAATCACCAGATACTCTCTGTTGTACACATTATCTTGTTTAAAACAGTATACATACATGATGATGGTAACCTTACTTCTAAAAGAAAACCTATCCATGCAGGAGTTGGACCAGTACAGCCCCCTGTGCTGTCTTGGCTGTCATGACATTACTTACTCCTCTTACAAAAGGAATAAACAAGTAGTATTATAAGGTGTCTTCACTTCAGCAGAGCTGTTTATCCTGGGGTTGTATTGGTGGCTTTACTTTTTTCAGGTCATGAATGGGTAAAAGAGGTCATGTCTTTGGCCCAGGAGTCTTTCAGAGTGACATAGAAATGTACCCCTATGGACATGCCACAGGTGGAACTATAACACAGATCGTCAGTAACTTGACATAAAAGATGGAAACTGATCTAACTTCGAAGGAGTATGAGAGTTACAGGGAAAAAAAGGTAATTAGCGTAATTGTGATAACACTTGCAGTGGTATAGCTAAAGCTTATACAAGTACCTTATTTTCATAGAATCATTAAGACTGGGAAAGACCTCTGAGATTGAGTCCAACCTTTGACTTATTTTCAGATTTCTCTTCTCTTACCGTAGTTTACCTAACTTTACAGTTAGTGCAACAGTGGATATACATTTGAATTGCAAACTGAAAAAAAAAAAAAGAAGAAAAAAGGAAGGAATGAGTATCCTGAGCTTTTGTTGTCCTGTAATAAACTAGTTGCAATGCTCAGTGAATCATATTTTGTTTTTACATCTGTTACTCCTTTAGGAAGCTAGGCCTTGCTCTTCTGGCAACAAATCTTTTTAGTCTCAGCTTTTTCATATAATCAGCTCATACCATTGGTGCAGTAGCCAGCTTTGTCCTTGATCTTAAATAGTTGTTTTCCCTTGCTACTGTTGGCTCCTTGTCTATTTATAGACAGATCATACCTCTCTCAGCATTGGGCTTTCTGGATAAACACGTGCTAGGGGTGGTGAGGAGAAGAATCTCCTGTGTGATAATTTCCCTCCTGTTCTCTGGGTGATCCTCGCAGGTATTCTTTGATGCATGAATGGCAACAGCTCCATCTTGTTAGAAGTTAGACTCCTGGAAAGAGCATGGAATTTGCCTGCTTCATGTCAGCTCTGTGGTGATTTACTGCTTTGTGGCTGCTGTGGCATTTGGACCAGCCAGGGCCAAGTGGTGTGTTATTTCCGCCCTCTGCACACACACCCGTGCGCGTGGTATTAATATTGATGTGAAGCCATTCACTGCATCTCTCAGTTTCAGGCCCTGTTATTGCAGTGTTGAACTGAAAATAATGAGAAACCCAGTCCTTTAGGCAGGGCTGAGATAGTTCTATAGGTGAGAGACTTTACTTCATAGCCATGTTCTAAGTGTATAAATTGGAGCACTATGTGTTTGCCTGGTGGTACGCTAAATTTGCCATATTCACATATAAAACACAAGGTCTTATCAATGCACCACAGGTAATTTCTGAATAGAGAATATTCTTGGCTTTTCTCAGCATGGAATGAAAGAAACGTGCATATGTTTAAGTATATTTCAAATACAAGTGCAGCTTAGTAAAAGCATACAAGAAGTGGTTTGCTGCAGTATAGATTGAGTACCTGATGGTCACTTTATACTTACTGGTGCTTAAATCAGAATGGTGAGATGTCTCTGTAGGGGAATCTCTTTCCTGCCCCAGGTTATAGCTGGCTAGTGCTGTGTGGGAAGAGATAAATATTTTTATCTCTTCTCTTGGCAGTTGTGAATTGAATTTAGGAATTAGTAGTTCATGTTGCTGATTGGTGTACAGTGTTTTTGTTGTCCAGCACTGAATTACTCATCTTGCTTTGTTAGGTTTATCTAGAATTTGTCTTCCATAATTACAAATTTGTCACTTTGCTGTTTACCACACTTTCCAAATGGTTAAATAAGGCTAAGCAGTTTTCTTCTAGGGAAGGCTGGATTGTTTTTCTGAATCTAAGAAACACATGCTTGTTTGGAAAGAGTCTAAGAACTGCTTGGAAGATCTGTTCCTACTGAGTTAGGTATCAGTGATTACTTAGAGTTCGATAGCAGTACAAACGCAATTACACTTGTTTACTTACCAAACACGAAAATGTTATACATAATCCAGAGTTAAAACATTAAGTAACTAAGGTGCTGCAGTAAATGCTGGGACTGATTTGTGGATTTTGTGAAGTAGTTTGAACAAGGTGAGCATCTTTACTGAAGCTCCCTTAGGCTCTGGACTTAGACTCCAGTCTTTGGACAGGGTCAGGCAAGCCACTAATGCACAGAACTACTGCAGAATCCACTGCTGCTAATTGTGAGATTAATATGGCTGTAATCATCCTAAAAACTTCCAAAGGAGATCATGAAACCTGTTTTGCTGAGTCCAGGTAGTGTGCTAGCTGTTCTGGAAGGCTTTTGATGAGCAAGCGCTTTGCAAATAGAGGTGAGAGAACAAATGCACTATCTTAACAAGAATTGTCATCTGTAAAGGACCCAAATTAGTTCCAAAGTTCACAAGATCATCACAGCTAGAAGAAAACACCAAAGTCAAAGCAGGACAAAACCCTAGTTAGATATTAATAATTTAAGCTGAGGTGCAAATATATTCCAGGTTCAGGGGAACTTGAGAGACTTGCTACGATTTGCAAGATATTTAGTGCAGGAGTAGTTTACCAAGTGTTTTGCTCTGAACTGTTTAGTTTTGAGACTTTGAATACTTCATGATAGTGGACAGGGCATACGCAAGTACAGCCATTTAAGAACACTGCACTAGAAGATCAGGAAATTGTGACACAACTTCCCCAAATGTAGATTTGTAGGCATACTAGAAAGGCAGTAGTCATCCTTGAAAAGTTGGTGGGTCTGTAACTGTGTTTTCTAAGAAAGCACAATAAACATACTGACCATCACAGAATATACTGAAATCTGCATAATGTAAAATCTAGTAGGACGTATAACCAGTTTTCTGGGAAATCAAGGTCTTTATGTGCATGTTAGTACAATCCTTACTACAAACCTATTGATCAAAATAACTTATTGCTATTATTATAGAATCCAAAACACAGGCTTACTGATAATTGCTACTTTGACATGTATTTAAAAAGAACACTGTGTTTCAAGTGCTTTCTACCTCCATATGGAAAAGAGGAAATTTATCCATAACATCTATCTAAGAAGCTAAGCTTAAATCACGAGCAAACAGTTACTGGGCTCAGCGCAAGAAGTAACTGAGTGAAGTAGAATATCTTCCAAAATACAGATAATAAAAAAGTTTTAAAAGCATAGACACATCAATATGATAATAAAGCCTTCTCCTTATATTGACCATTACTAAAACAAAATTCAAGTGAGAACATTTCCTCGTCCAGAAGTTCTTGTACATAGAAAAACAAAGTCTCAGCATACTGTTTAACTTCTTGGGGTGTGGCAAGGAAAGAGAATTCTCAACTAGAACCAGAGTTTGTATGTTTTCCAGTGAAAAGTATTTTCCATGGCAGTGAGTCATACTGTAACTCGAGGCTTTCTTCAAACTATTTTTTTTTTTTTGGTAGCTAGTTTGCTGTAAAAGCCACAAGTTTCCAGAGACTTACTGCGTGGGACTTGCCAGGGTTTTAAAAAATTATAATCTTGCTGCCTAATAGTAACTTTCATTTGGTTTTATGTAGTAAGAAGCTTTAAAAAAAAAAAAACAACCCAAACTCAGTACTTTATCTGTGTATATGGTCCATTTTTAGACTCAGGCTATTGAATGCATAGTAACACTGCCAAAAGAGCCATACAAATGCTTGGCAATACTCTTACTGCCAAATTAGGAAGCTGTCAAACTAAATTTCAATGATGTCCAAATAGAACAGAAATTAAGTAAGTCTTTTATCTGTGTGCATCCGCTTGCAGATGGAATGTACAGCATTCTCTGATGCCTGCTTCTCATCAGTCCTAACAGCTTAGCACAAATAACTTCCCTGTCAAGAGGTGGGCCTCCTGTAGAGTAATTACAATTCCTGGAAACCAGTAAATGGCTGAATTGTGAAAAGGAATTAAATGTTAGTGCGTCTTAAGTGTTACGTGCTCCTGCCACCAAAGGGAAGTAGTCATCACACCTGACAGGGCACCTGGGATTCACACCATGAGCTTCACCTGACACTGTAATGAAAGAGTCTACCTTATAAACTAGAGAAGAGTGATTAGTGAAGTCAGCACAACTCCCAGAACTGATTAGTCTCCCACTTAGCAAGATAAATCCAGCAGTCAGGCCATTTCAATTACAATTGTTTAAAAGCCTGGAAAAGGAAGTTATATCTTGCTCAAAAATATGAAGTTGTCCAGAAAAGGACAGTTTCAGCCTCAAGTCGAAAAGTTTGCCCTATTCTGGTATGGCTGACAAATAGGCAGCTCATTCGAAAGCCTGTCAGTACTTTGTTAGTCTTGGGGCTTTTCTGCTAATTCCCCCGGTATGAAAGTTACATTTTTGACATAAAACTTTTATATTATTCATTGATAGTAATAAAGAGAAACCAGAGCTCTAACTGTTTACACATTTGAATCTTCTAGTTAAGCTGCTGCTTATTTACCTCTTCAGATCTATCTCCCATATGATATGCAAAAGAGGCTTCCCTCTCCTTTCGGATTTTTCTTCTCTCTTTGAGCTATACAGGATAACTATCCCCATCTATTTAGTCTCCCTGCTACTTACCATATAGCAATAAACTACATTTTGTGTGCCTGCAGAGTACGTTTATAGCAAAACTGCTTTGTATACACAACTTGGAAGTTTAAACAAGTATATGGGTTGAATAAATACACAGTGATCTAGTTCAGCTGGGGTTGGAGGGGCAGAGTTCATTTCTGGCCAGCAGAGACCGTGACTTCAAACTCGGCTGGGTTGAGCAATACTAAGATGAGACCTGTGCCCAGAGTACCTGCTCAGCCGAGAGGGAATGATGTCCCCAGGCAGGACAGTCAGTGCTGTGGGTAGGGTTTGTTCCTGCTCAGAGCTCGACAGAAGTGTAGCTGCTCCTCTGAGGGATCAGAGGAAGGCACGTTAAACAAAAAACATGTATGTTGTAACTTTGACAGGTCAGTTGGGCTCTGATGGAGTCCACTTAGTTTGGGGATTACCTCCCTGAGAGGGTTATTGAAAACCCAGGCATGAACACCTTGCAGCTACCCAAATTAGGAAGGAATTATTTTGCTTTTGGAGACCACCCTTCCCCCACATACACAACAAATTAAAATTCTGTTCTGCAGAGGAATGGTACTTTCTTTAACTGATTGAACTCACATAAGAAAGCAGCACTTGGCCCCTCAGCTTTATTTGAGCAGCGCTCAGTTCCTTTGAAACTGGGATTGTTTCCAGAGCATTCAGGAATGGCTTTCACAGCAGCACTTTAGTTTAGATAATGTATGCTGGCCTTTTTTTCCACTCCTGAGGACCTGAATATGGTCTTCTCTTTACATAATAGGAAATTGGTGGTGCCATATTCTGGCATCTAAAGGACACTCTGTGCCTGCTACAAACCACCATGCAACTTGGCACAACCTACAGCCAAGGATTTGGGGAGTAGAGATGGGCACAATAAATTATTTATGGCTCTTTTATTTGCTTAACTATGGAGGGAAAGCTTGAATAGAAGCAAACATACAGCTGTAGGGTTTTTTTTGCTGTGGCCACATGACTTTGGGCACAGTGTTGATCTTAAAATGTCACATTTAGGCTTCTGGAGTAATAATGCATATGTGCCCTGTCAGTTGGGTTAAGTATTTTTCACTCTGTAACTACCTTTGGAATATATGAATTTTGAGTTCAGTCAAATTATTGAACAACTACAACCTATTTTTCAGAAGTCTGCTAAAGAGTCGGGCAGGTGAAAGATCTCCTTGCCTTTCTGTAATTGTTCTTTTACTCAGGAATACTCACTTTTTTTCCTGAGGCTAAATGCTACCATTAAGCTACTTAATGGAGAGTTACTGAAGTCTTGAAATTCTGCTAAGAAAGGTATTTAAGTAGGGAAACAGGGACTTGGCTCTTTAAATCTTAAAGCAAATAAGTTGATAAATTACATACTTGCATGTTATAGATAGTTGGTGTAGAATTACTCCTCCCAATTTTTAAATACCTGTGGAGATGTTCAGTGAATTCCCTTTTTTTTTTCTCATGTGTCTTTTGCAGGTATTCGTTATAGTATGGATGTTAGTGTGGATGAAGTGAAAGCCTTAGCATCTCTCATGACGTACAAATGTGCTGTGGTTGGTAAGTGCTCATTTTTCAAGCAAGATTTCAGTCTTCAATTTCAATCAGCACTGATGCAATTTACAGAAAAAAATCTAAAAGGGTAAATTGAATTTTAGACACTACTCTCTAACTAATATCTGTAGCAAGACAGGAAAAATAATGACCAAAATAAAAATACATATTCCCACTTCTGTTACTGCAGATACTTAAATAAAGTTGCAGTTTCATTTGAAAAGTCCAAATTCTGCCAGCTACCCTCTCCCATAGAAGTACTGCATCTTGAACTCAAATCCAAGTATGACAAACTTTGATTAATAAGGGACTAATTTTAGGGGGAACAGATGGAGGCTGTAAAGGATTCAGGCAGGGGAGCTGTGGAGAAAGAAGGATAAAATTCCTTTATGTGTTATAAAGAAGTACTGTTCATACACAGCTACAAAATTGGAGAGAAGTTTGGAGAGAATCTGCCCATTATGTGTAAGGAAAGAAAATACTTTCTTAATATATATAGAATCACACAGCTAAACCAATAAAATATAAACCATAAAACTTACTGTTTCTACAAGTACCAAGGACAAGAGATTTTGAAGCATAGAAAATTTAAATAATGAGCTTTAGACTTTCAAAGACCACATTTTCAAGCTGCTTTGAAATATCTCCCATTTTTATGAGTACTTAGATCAGATTATAACTTACACCTGAGAAGCCTTAAATGTGGCAAAAGCAAAATCACTGCCAAAATCAAAGATAGAATTACTCACATATATTACTCACATGTTCTGCCTTTATTGTTGAAAAAGTAAAATGATTTTCCTTTGCATTCTTGTAGATGTGCCATTTGGTGGGGCAAAGGCTGGTGTCAAGATCAATCCCAAGAACTACACAGTAAGCCTAATCATAGATAAAAATTTGGTTATCTGCAGTACTGAAGCCAGCCAGTTAAAAAAGCTCTTCTAAGGGCGTTATTGACCACTTAAAACTTCCGGCCACTTCTGCCTGTGCTGAATTTAGCCTGTGCATGCAATAGGTAGGAAAAGAATTTTTAAAAGGTTGTGTTTCAAAGGTGGAATACTTCAATTATTTATTTTTTTCCTGAATGTCAGGAAACCACAAGTAATTTAGAACCTGAATTTTTTTTTTTGAAGTTGATACTGTTAATAAAAGCTTAAAGTAAATTACTCTTAGAAAAAGTTAATGTTTTTGTTTATTTTGGCAGGTAGTTTTATGCTCCATTAGACCATTCTGTGCAGTGTTCCAGTGTGAATAATAACTAACTTGGCTTATGAAAGGTTTACTGCAGGCTTGCCTTCTTGCCCTAATTAAAATAACTCGTAGAGAGAGGAATACTAGAATACAGAACAGATATTCTAAGCTCAAAGCTCCTGTAGTGGTTTGTGTGAAGTCGTTCAACTGTGTTGATTACACAACTGGCAGCCCAGCTACTGCTGCTGCTGGTTGTAAATCGCTCACATAGGATATCAGATTTGTTTGCTGGAAACCTCTGCTGCAGCACAGGTGGTTCTTCCTGTGCCACCCTCCCGACTTGTCATGGATCAGAATGTACAGTTTCTTGTGCTGCCTCAATATCAGCAGTCTGTATGGGAGTGGCATATAAATGATATAAATTATGAAACATCCTTTCCTCTAAAAGAAGAGAATGTCTGTTTGTGCTTGGGCTAAGTTTTAGCAAATGCTCATAAACACTAATGTTTTCTTCTGGTATTTATTGCATTTTCTCTTGTAGGACAATGAATTGGAAAAGATCACAAGAAGGTTTACCATGGAGCTGGCAAAAAAGGGCTTTATTGGTATGTTGGGCAGCTTTACTATGCAAATTTAGGAATCTGATTTATTATGCGTTGGCAATGTCTGCTAGATAATATCCTTAAAGAACAATATTTTTGAAAGCTGTAAACAGTTTGGGTACAGAACTATCAGCAAAGAGCCACAAAGAATTGAGTCATTGCGTCTTAGTGCATTTTAAAGGAAACTGTCTTGAATTTTTTCTGGTGGCTGTTCTGCTATGAGAAGCCACAGAAGCTGAGGTCACAGTATCCACAATGGATCACATTTCTCTTAGGTTATGAAATTGTGACTATATTTGTGGCAATTTTAATCTCTAATAGCAGACTCTTCACTGTTACTATTTCCTGTAGCCTCAGTGGAGGCTTTTGGCAGATATCTGAGGAAAGAGCGGAAGGAAACAGAAGATCCACCCTGGCAAAAGTTGATGGTTTCACCCATGGCAACCACAGGCTGCAAGGGGAACATAGGCAAGAGGCATAGGAGCCTGTTGTAACAGAACCTCAGCTCCTGTAATGTTAGTAGGGGCTTCATGCAGACTCTCAGCCCTGAGCTGTTCTGATACTTTGCTGTCTAGAGCTGCTATCTGAAAGTCTGAAGACATAGTACTATGTTACTAGCTTGACTTGTAATCAAAGGGAGGAGCTTTACATGAAGGAGGTTCTTACTCGAATAATGAGGCATGTAACTAGTTAAAGATGTCATGTATTCCTGATGTCTGACTGCCTCAGGAATGTATATCCATTTATCTGTATTTTCTTGGTGTTCAGTTAGAGTGTTCGTCATCTGCTTTTCCAGCCAGAGTGCTTATATTTAAATGAAGCTTCTTTATAAACACACTTACTGATGTTACATGTGACTAGGGTAATGCTATACACTATGCCAGCTATAGTGATTGTTAGGTCAGTGACAATTAAAATGGTTTGATTTGTCTTCCTTTTTGGCTCTATGGTTTCTGCTACGCAACTTTGACAAACCTTTTAAAATACTTAGGGAAAAAAACCATAAGAGGCAGAGTTGCATTTAAAGTCTTGCTGAGCAACTCCCTCTGATCTGAAACAGTTTGGGCAAATACTGGTTTTAGTTATCTACAAAAAACAGACTGAATTTGTTTTTATTTCAGCAGATGTGTGAAAGTTCTGTCAAAAGTTTAGTTAATCAAGAAAGGTTTAATTTATCTTTCTTGATGTAAGCAGACAAATCAAATGCATGTGCTGCAGTGCAATGACTAGGAACAACCTACCTTCAATTTTTAAACTCACCCAGGAGCAAAAAAGAAATTCTAAGGCAAAAGAACCCAGTCAATGTCCCAGTATATAGAAATCATACCTAGATAGCACCCTCCCTGTTACAGCAATAATTGGGGGATAGGCAGAGGGGAGCTTTTGGTGTGCTGTCTTGCTCTGACTTTTTGTTGACAAACAGACCTTTATTTTATCAAATGGCTTATGTAAAAGGTTGAAGGTTTGGACAGTATTGTGGAAGTGTGTTATACAGCTTCTAAAACTGAATTGAATCCAGAAGCGTATCTTGCTTGCATAATAAACTGAGGATTAAACAGGAAAACAGTTCTTCTCTGCCAAGGCCTGCACATTTCCCAAGGGAATAATGGTTGAAGATAACTATTCATGTTGGACCCTTAAAAGCTGTTTGCAACTGTTGCCAACAGGACCTGGTGTGGATGTGCCTGCTCCTGATATGAGCACAGGGGAGAGGGAGATGTCCTGGATTGCCGACACTTACGCCAGTACCATAGGACACTATGTAAGTTTGGAGCAGAGGCTTTGAAGTAGCATTAATCATTTAATTTCATTTAATTATTGGATCTAAATATGTTCCTACAAACTGTGGCAACTTAATTGGTGTGAGGTTTTTAGGGTACAGTTAAGAAAGAATAGCTTTAAGGTTAATGTTTTTACACTAGCCTTAAAAAAAGCTTGATACCATACTGATTGCAACTGTCCAGCAGAAAGAAAATACACATTTTTTTAAAGGTATACTTAGTCTAAAATTGGTTTCTATTTCTACCATTTCCCTCTGATTTTCATTAGTTCTATAATTACTGATTTAAAATTGTTAAACAATTAGTTGATAATAGCTTGTATAGTGTGCAGGACTGAAATCTTTCTATTTCAGATAACTGAATTTACAAGTTTTATTACACAAGTGCTTGGGGTTTTATTCACTCAAGAGATCATGTAAATTAAGTTCACTATGTTTGTATAAC
Organism: Grallaria varia; assembly: GCA_013396735.1. Classification (NCBI taxonomy): domain Eukaryota; kingdom Metazoa; phylum Chordata; class Aves; order Passeriformes; family Formicariidae; genus Grallaria; species Grallaria varia. Next base: position 515,186 of record VWZG01005480.1, on the reverse strand, counting down.
CTGTTAAAGTTCTAAGGTTCTCTGCAGGCCCCTAGAACTGGCAAGTAATCCGTGTAGACTTCAGCAAATTCTCCAAAATACAAAGCAAAAGGACACTGATAGAATTTATTGCCCAGGAGGCAATAAAAAAAAATTGAAGTTTTTAAAAATTATTTTTTGATATTAACCCTTAATTTAGCCTTTGTTCTTATGTTGGTGGGGTTCTTTGCACCTGGCTGTTGACCAGACACTTTTGTTGTATACTTTTGACAGGTTGGATGAAAGAAAAATGTATTAAGAACAACTTATTTCTTAGTAGCTGTGTAGTAATGTGCTAATCTATTGCATGTTTGCCTATCCCAGCTCCTTTTGAAATGAAAAGACTCTTTCTTTGTACATTCCACAGTCCCTTCCAACAGCTCTTCCACAATACAGCAGGGTGTCTGCCTCCAGTAGTGAGGCATTAGAGCCACCCAACACGCATTTCCCTCTGGCGGGTCTGTTCAAGACGTGCCCCGCTTTCCTGAGACAGGCTCTTGGCACAGTACTTGTCTGATGCCTTTAACAATAGGAGGATGGAGCAGCACAGGTTATTCTACATCTGAAATACAGTCTCAGGTATCTTATGGGAGGGGAAAAAAGGAATGCTGTGGCATGGGAATTAGTTGAGTTAAACCACTTTTACACAGAGCTGTCTGTTAGATCAGGATCTCACTATAAAACGTTACTTGCATTTTGCTATTCACATATGTGATTTTTTTAATTAAGACTTGAAACCTGATGAAAAGCCAAAATTCTGACTTCAGAAGGACTTCAACATGCAGAGTGGCAACTAGTTCCCTCAATCATAACTTAAAATTCCAACACGTAACAAAACTACTGCCTCAAAGCACTTCAAGTTTTAACGTCTTAACTAAAATGCATATGTCACTGTGGTACAACATCATTGTGTTATTAATACTGACACTGAAGGCTCACAGCACATGACTTGCTCTAAGATTTGCTGTATTAGTTAAGAGGTCTCATACAGTTTTATGCAAAAGCTTCAGTTTTCTTGATAGGTGGAAAACTAAACACTCACAGGAGAAGTTTTCAAATGGCTGAATTTCTAATTCTTTTCATTTTGTCATCTCACCTTGTTGTGTAGTTCTACACATATGACTCAATGACAAAATAAACCAAAATAACTACTGAGGATGAAAATAGAAATTGAATTATGCTACACCAGCTTCTTTTGTTTCTAGACTCTGCATGGCAATATCTTACTGAAAAATAAAATAACAGACAATTCAGGACCGTTTTCCTGAAAAGTCAGTTAAAGAACTGAAACTCAATTTTGTTGGGTTGCTTGTTTGTACATGCAAGAGAGAATGGTAGCCATAGTGAAACCAGAGAATGACCAGGTGTGGAGCAGGAAAGTGACAAGTCTATAAAAGGGAAAACAATCCATCAAAACCAGTTTCTAGAGAAAGGTGTTTCAGATAACTATCTGTTTGAGAAATGAAGAGCAAAAATGAAGATGATTAAGGAATACTAAGGAGATAAAAGTGGCCATGAGGGAAAAAGGGAAGGGAGTGAAGAGCAGAAAATGAGCATTGAACAAACGTGAAACTAGCCACAATTCTGAACGTAGATAGAAGCTGTGCAAGAGACTACATTCAGTTGAGTGGAAAGATAACTTCAGAGAAATCTACAGACCTGATGAGTCAGTGTGATTACACATGGCTGTGTTCAGGGAGTAAGATGTGAAAGGGATACGTCAACTAACAGATTTAAGCAGGCAGGGAAGGTCTGCTTGAAACCCAACATACAGAGCAAGGAAGCTAGAGAGACAAGGAGAATATTATTGCAGTGTAGAAAGGGGATTAAGAAAGGAATGAAAGTTAGTGTCTAGACATTGCCAACTAAGTTCATAAACTACTAGTGCTGATACAGAAGTCTTTAATGCTAGCCATAAGCCATTTTCCAAGGTTCTCATTAAAAGCCATGCCCTTTCTTTTTGGCCCAAGATGTGTTAAAAGATTTTTGCTTATTGACTTGAAACCAAAGGGTTTAAGACTTTGATATCAACTGTGGTTGGTATATGTGACTTTAAGAAGGTCTGGACCTGCCCTCGTCTCATGCTCTATTTTCTTGCCAAACCATGCAAGTCATTGATAACTACCATGTTAACTGTTCCAGAAAATCCACCTGAAGTTGCTGGATCACTGAATCATATATGGCTAAAGTTTTTGATTAAATTAGTCCTTTCTGCTCTTCTCTACTTCCTGACAAGAGTCAACTGACTTTTAGGACACATGTAATGGGACTTTAGTAAATACATTCTTATATATGGTGGGAAGCTATATTTCTTCAAGTATTTGTTAAACATACGTCCTCCTTTATGAATGCATGAAGCCCAAAACAGTTTCAAGATCAAACAGAATAAAACCCTAAAAGCCCATCAAAAGACCAGGCCAAGTTGTTGCAAAGCACCCCTGCCAGTCTCCGTTACAGCTGATATGCCACCAGAGGGAGCAGACAGCTTATAGAGAGCAGCACAGCTACATTTTGGGAAACTGAATTAGGAATTTTGTGGCAAGCCCAACATCAATTTATTGTCCATAAAGAAGGGTTACCTCTCTCTTCATATGTTAACTCACTATCGTTATCAAACAATAACTAGTTTTAGTTTTCATTATGGCTCTAGTCATCTCCAGCCATTCTGTCTCCACTCACTTTTGTCTGCTGCTTTCCTTCCTCTCACTAAGCATCTTGCACTCAGCCACAGGCATGCAAATGCTTTTGGCACAAGTGATGGAGAGGAGGGAGCCTCCCAGTGAATATGTGGCTGGTGGAATAGAAACCCATCCGGCTGCTGGCAGACTCATTTCAGTGGATTCTCTTTCATCCCTACTCTTTCACTTGTGTTGGAAGCCAAGCCACCGTGTGACTGTGCTCCCAGGGTGTGGGAGCATGAGAACCAGTGTCATCAGAAGAGAGAGGTCCAGTGTCTAGTTTGGAAGAATTTGTTTCAAGTTATTAATTTCAATTGGAAAAACTCATTCTGGTTTTAAATAGCTATTTTATCTTGGCTAACTATCTGGCATACAGAAAACTTAGTTTTATTGCCACCAAATTAAGAACAGAACTTGATTGTATAAATGGCTTTTCTGAATAAAACTTACCTACTTATCTAACTTTTCCCATATGACCTTCATACTACAGATTTTCCTCTGAGATAAAACATCCCCATATTCTGACAACAAGAAGGTATTAGGCCTCTACTGTCATTTCAAAGTAGCTGATTTTGATATAAAGGAACACTAAGCACTGTTTAAAGATTATTAAAGAGCAGTCCTAGGATATGTCTGCGCCCTTAAAAAGAATAGTGATGGAAATTCTGGCTGCAATAGAAGCTGATTTTTAACAAACATATCCCTCAAAGCTTTTTAGTTTGTCAAAGGTGTGCTTGTTGCTAATGGTACAAGGTAGATGTCACCCTGATTAACTAAACACAAGCTCAAGTTAACATACACACTGAAAGACAACAAAAAAATTACAGGCCATATCCAGTACTGCATTACACAACTTTCCCGACATCTACTAGAGTTCTTATAGATGTTCACACCAAGTGAGGAAGGAAATCATCTTTACAAGGTAAACATATATAAGCTATATCATGTTTTAAGTCCTACAAATTCCATTTTCCCTTATCTCTAAAATGTACAGAATTTCTCATTCCAGCTGGTTTTTGATTGATTAATTCCGTATCTCACAAGTCCTTCACTGTTTTCCAGGATATTAATGCACATGCCTGTGTAACTGGTAAACCCATCAGCCAGGGTGGGATCCATGGACGTATATCTGCAACTGGCCGTGGTGTCTTCCATGGAATTGAAAATTTCATCAATGAAGCCTCATATATGAGTTTATTAGGAATGACTCCTGGATTTGGAGATAAAACATTTGCTGTTCAGGTAACTTTTTTCCTTAGGCCATAGCGGAAAAGCAGTAAACAGATATTCAGCACAGCTGCTTTTTGTAAGGGCTGTAGCCCTTAAATCTGTCAGGGTTTTAAAACTTCCAAGTTAACCTTTACTCTCAAACATTGGAAACACTTTTCAAGCAACGTAGGTGCCCTTTATTTTAGACTGTTTTTTAAAATCTGGGCTTTCGCTTGTACTCTACAGGCACAAAGCCAAGTCTCTAGTCTTAATGGACATAGACTGCAGACACCGAAGTGAAATACTGTTCCTTAAGGCCTGGCACACTTTTCAGTGAGCTGTGACAACTGTTTCTGACTATACAAAATTTGGTGCAATGTTTTATTAAAAAAAATAAAAAAAATTAAGGAGAGAAGGAATTGATGGGTATGTTCTTGTTCCACTGTGGAATGAGCAGTTGAAAAAAATAGGAAACCAATACCTTGTCCTAAATTTGTAGAGTTGAATACTTATTTTTGGTGTTCATAAGACTTGAGAATTTATGTAGCTGAATTTTGAAGGAGCTTGATGATCAGTAATATGCATTATCATTCTTAATATTTTCAAAGAAATAGCTTGTTCAACTTCAAACAGTATGTGAAATGGAGGATTTGAGAAACTGTGATTTGCTTTGTTGTTTTCAAAAAGCAGTTGTTAGAAATGGCAGAGTAATTATGACCTCCAAGTTGTCCTCTAGTTAACCTGTAGACTGAAACAAACATCCCTGCCCTGCGCAAACCAAGCAACAGACTCATCTCCCTGCACTTTGGCACTTTCATGCCTGGCAGAGGACTGCCAACAGGCACTTCAGCATAATTTAGACTGAAAACATGGCCATAAGAGTAACTGAGAATTCCCCTGGAAAATGGGCATAGAATGTTTCAGAGAGACCTAATGCATAACAGACTGTTGTATCAAAGTTTGCTTCTAATGCATGAACAAAATATCCTAAATATAATTTGAGCAACATCATACAGGAATTCAGCTTTTTTTCAGCATGGAATTGTACTACAAACTCTTGACATGGATCATGTGAAGTTTTGGTCTGCTCTGTGTGTTCCTTTACTTACAGAAAGTCAGCATTCTGGAAGGAAAGGAACATAATGGCCTGGAATTAAGTTTTCTACACATGTAAAGATGAAGAGCATAATAATGAGATACAAGACTATCTAAATTTAAATGTAGGCAGTCTGTTTTGTACAGGACCACTTCAGAACATATTAGAAATTACATAGCTTCCTACTGGTTTGCAAGTTTAATACAAAGAACTCATTATATTCTTTTGTTTAATACTTTCCACTGTGGGATGGTTTTACACTTGTAATCCTTTATTACCAAAATTAAGTGAGAATATTTCTTGGCCTGCAAATGTTAGTCAAACCTGTGAATAGTCATACAAAAATCTAATCCCTTTAAGACAGTGCCAGTTACAAAGTACACATAATGTCCCTATGTTGATAAATATCATAGTTTCAACACTTTCATAGTAGCATTAGTTCTTCCTTTCTCTATTTCCAATCTAAAAAACTTAGCATAACTGTTTATTGCTGGCTACAGTGCATAATTTCTGCAGTGATATTTAGACAAGAATGAAATGCGTATAGATTTCCACCGTCTTTCCTATATACATCATCTAATGCCAAGATGTGACAATAGATGAAGGACTATTTAAAACTACTCAAAACTGTATATGCCTTAGGAATGATCATGGTTTTAGCTGAAGGGTTAACTACTTTCCCCTTTCTCTTTCCACCTTCAGGGATTTGGTAATGTGGGCTTGCATTCTATGAGATACTTGCATCGTTACGGAGCAAAATGCATCGCTGTTGGAGAGTTTAACGGTTCTATCTGGAATCCTGATGGGATTGACCCAAAGGAACTAGAAGATTTCAAATTGGTATGAAACTTAACTAACTAGAAGGAATTTCATTGTTGTCAGTTTTGCAAGTACGCAGGATGATTGTAGACTCGTGTTAATTTGGGATATTTAAATCATGTTGCAATTAGTCCTTACAAAATGGCTTACAAATGTTGATTCTTATTTTAGATAGGGAATATTTGGATGTTTTTATTACCTCCTTTCTCAAAAGAATGAAAATATTTGTCGCCAAACAAGGGCTATCATTGCAGTACTGAATTTCAAAATGGTACTTCTGAATCGTATATGATGCAACTTATCCTCTATGTAGCACACTAGTGAGTCATTTCAGTTGTTTAAAAACAAATGTTTTAAGAGCTGAGAGGGACTTTTGTTGTTTTTACTACTGCAGAGCCCAAATAATTATCGGTGGTTTTGGTCAGAGGGCAGTTTTGCCTCAATCCCAGTCTTGGGAACTTTGACTGTTATTCAGCTTTGGCAGCTACTCAGAGTTCCCAATCTTAGGAACTCTGACTGTTATCTAATCTAAGTAAAGATAGGAATTATGTTATGTACTGTTTTTGTAATGCTGTTGCTTTTCCCTTTTTTCTGTTTGAAAGTCAAAAGAAGGGAAGGAATTTGTACAAGTACTCACATACTAAAAACACCCTGGTTTGTTTACTTCACACAGCAACATGGCACAATCATGGGCTTCCCTAAAGCAAAGACACTTGAGGGCAGTATTCTGGAAACAGACTGTGACATTCTCATCCCTGCTGCCAGCGAGAAACAGTTGACTAAGGCCAATGCTCACAAGGTTAAAGCAAAAGTAAGTCAAAGAGTTCAGATGTAAACGAAAAATAGAGAAGCTCTGTTTAAATACTAGTATTTGGTAATTAGTGTGAGCAACCCCAAATATATACCTCTGAGTCACTCTGCTGTGATTTCTTTCAGATTATTGCTGAAGGTGCCAATGGGCCTACGACTCCTGAAGCTGACAAAATCTTCTTGGAGAGGAATATCATGGTTATCCCTGTAAGGTTCTATTATGGCCTTTGATTTTCATTACAAAAATAACATTTTCGTGAATTGTAGCAAGACATTTTTTATTGAAGGCTTTTATTAATAGCCATTCATTCTCTAAGAGTGTTTTTAATAACAGGTGTCTAGGAAACAGGTATCGATGTTGCTTAAGATTGGCAATATTTATTAAAGATCTCACTGCAACTGTAAAAAACCAAACATAACTGTTACACGAGGGCAACATATTCAGAAGAGAGAACTATGCACAATTGGCTCTTAAATCTCTAGTTTTGCATTTTGGGTCATTAGCTGACATTTGCTCAACTAAAATGTGCACCAAGCAAAGGAAGAAGGAAGAGTAAATATACCAGCCAGTGTGTTTGTAGACACTGTGTGTCTGGGTGGCGCTCTGACAGAACTGTGTGCTGTAGGTTGTATAGAATAAATGTTGCCTGTAGTGATAATTTGAAAGAATAAAACCTATCTAGGCATAATGTCAGGTTTTTCCCAGACAAAGGGTGTTCTGATCAAGTGATATTGCCAGACAGAGTGGCTGCTCTTCAGCCTTTACTCCCTGAGATGGCCTAAGAATGCCCTAATTTTCATGATTAAAGACTTGTGCTAAAATAGAAGTAGTCAGTCCTGCACACCTGAACTTCATGTGTTTTAAAGCCAGGTCCTCTTTTAAATCAGTAGAAGTAATACAGACTGCAAAAGAGGGTAAGTGTTGTCCTTAAGAATAAGAGCTGGATTGTCTTCTGTACTGCAGTTCAAACGAGTGCTTTGTACGTAATACTTCTGCTTGCTTTTACATAATACAATAGAGCCGTCCTTGCCATGTGGTCACAATTCAAAATACTATTTCTGTGCAGGATCTTTACCTGAATGCTGGTGGTGTAACAGTATCCTATTTTGAATGGCTGAAAAACTTGAACCACGTCAGTTATGGCCGTTTGACTTTCAAATATGAAAGGGATTCAAACTACCACTTGCTCAGTAAGTGCTCAGTTCCACTTCCACATTAATAGATTGGACTGGCAAGCACCAAATATGGGAGAAATAAATACAGAACTATTTAAAACTTGCCACAGTTTCCCCAAAGGTCTATGACTGCTGTGTACTAAAGAATAGGAAAAGTTTCGTAGGTTAACTGACTTGCAGCTCTGATCACTGAAGTTAAATGCATACTTTTTCAGTTATCTTAATTTTTCCCTCAGTTTTGTATGAATACTGAAGTCAAGCCATTTACATGAAATATCTATTTCTTCTTAATAAACATATTTCAGCTGCACAGTTGGTATTTAAGAAGTATTCAGTTTGGGTGTGTAACATTGTTCTGCACATACAACAATAGAGGATTTCTATAAAGGACAAAAATATAATTGGTACAGGCACTGTAAAAATTGCTTATGGCCTACAGCTCCACTTATGGTCACATTTTGTGCTACCTAGTTTCTGGGGTAGAATACCAATTACATGGAAAGTGGAAGCTTAATGGAGAAGAACTGGAGGATGTTGTTCCATTTTAAACAATATTCTTTAGAAAACTTGAGAATCTTGAGACACTGGACTTAGAAAACCTATGTGGTTTTTAATGTGACCTTTTCTCATAAGGCATACCTTTCAAGGTGTTTCTAAAGTAGTTGAGAGTTATGGCAATTCTCATTAAATGCCTTCCTTAGCTTCAATATTGTCTCATCTCAAATACTTTGTCATTTAGGAATTTCAGAATTTCAGGAATTAAGATGAAATAAATATCAAGGAAAATACCAAAATATTGCTCAGGTCCTAAGGAAAAAAACGTAGAATTCCACATGGGCTTTTTTCTTAGCAATTACTGTGTATTCTAAGTGCAACACAGAGTAATTGATTACTTTACCTTCAATAAAAGTTTGTCTGTTACTACCTATCAGTTTCGGAAAATGAATCCAGATTACTCTCAGTTTTGTAAGGTTAATGAAGTAGGATCAGCAGATCCAATTCCTTGCCCTGTGACTATACTATAGCAATATTACTGCTAATATTGGAGTCACTCAAATATAAAAACAGAAAAATCAGGATCTTTCCCTTTTCTTAGAAAAGCAAAATAAAAGACTTCCTTCACCCCCAGCCCCTATAGTCTATGTTCTATGCTACTAATTGCTGAAAGTCCTGGGCTCAACTCCTTTGTTAGGAAGCACATTCCTTTCCTTATCCCTTACCTTACATCATTTTTTATTATTTTCCTTTCTAGTGTCTGTCCAGGAAAGCTTAGAAAGAAAATTTGGGAAACATGGGGGGACTATTCCAGTAGTGCCTACAGCAGAATTTCAGGATAGGATATCGGTAAGTAATTGCTGCTCATTTTTTTACTGTTAGGGTAGTTGTATTCTGATACCATAACTGCCATCTAAATCTTGCCATTGTAGCTGTTACAGAGCATTTTTGTCCCCATGCAAGGCATTAGTACTACTGTCAGATGATGGAAACAGACGTTAGCCTGACCCAGTACAACTCTAGCATTTTCATACGTGCTAGGCTATATGAGTAGCACGCCTGGTAGGTTCTGTGCCTTAAAGCAATCACTGGATCTCCTAAACACAAGCCATAGAAACTAGCCTAGTACTTTCTACTTCCAGCCCAAACTGGTATTTGAGAGAAAGTGTATATTTTTTCTGGATCCAACTGTCAGATTATTAGGAAATTACAGTAATCAGTAAACATTGAAGCTGATACTGAGACATCTTAATTCACGCAGTCTTCAACTACTTTACTGTTCTGTGTATTTAATTTTTAAAGGGAACGAAGTTATTCCGGAGATGCTTCAAGGCTAATACAATGTGGAAAATATGAATTTGGGATTTATGCCCTTCCTAAAACCTGTCTTCAAAGCAATTATAAGAGGTTTATGTAGGCTCTTGACTCTTGGGAGCTTTTTGTTTAGTATTTACTGTGCTTTCTGAAGGCTGAAAACAGTAGTTACAATGTCAATAAAAGATGCTAGCATCGTGCACACCTAGGAGCTAGGCCTATAAAAGACTTCACTGCTTATATCTGAAGTTTTAGAATTCAATTAGCCATAAGTAGCTCTTCAAGTAACACAGTAAAGGTGATTTAGATTCTTCACCCATCTTTAGAAGAAAATGAGTGAGCAAGTTTCAACAATTATGGGAATCCACCATGTCATTGTCCCTAATGCACAATGATTACCTTTTGTGTTTTGGATTAAACCCTGATTTTATTCCCGTTTGTTTTAGGGCGCATCTGAGAAAGATATTGTCCACTCTGGGTTGGCTTATACAATGGAACGTTCTGCCCGGGTAAATATTGCCTTACTGTATATACTTGCATGAGAGAAACCCCACTTGATTTTGGGACAGTTTTTGAATAGGTTGTAGGGAATTTATCTGCAATTAAAGGAGTAGATAAATAGTGCATGATAATGGAAGTCACTATGAGTATGAAGTATTTCTGCTCTGTGCTGTCATGGCCAACTTTAAACTGGATAAACATTAGAGATTAGCACAGGAAATCAGGCAGTATTTTCTAGTAGAAGCTGTAGTAATTAAAAACTTTTTAGTTGCCCTCTTGTACTTAGTTAATCTGGGATGCATACATAGAGTGCTTTACTTTACCATTAGCAGTTTTAGATTAATCCCTCTATGCTGTATTTTTAATCAATGGGTCAAAGACTATAGGGAGAGACAAGATGTTTCAAGTATGTGAGATACATATCAGTCTAAGACTTGAAAAGGGGTAAGGCAGTAACCTGGGAAAGTTTTTCCACCCTTTCAGTTCTCGGTTGTAAGGGGAATCAAGACATTTTAGAATTAATCCACAAAGAGTCAGAGTTCTGATACCAGTCTAAGAGCTCCTTTTACTCCCAACTTGGACCCTGCAAACAAAATTGTTCAGCTCCTATGGAGCAACTCACAGAAATCACATGCAGCCTTTTCTGTTTCAGCAAATCATGCGTACTGCCATGACGTACAACCTGGGTCTGGACCTGAGAACAGCTGCCTATGTCAATGCAATTGAGAAAGTCTTCAAAGTGTACAATGAGGCTGGTTTGACCTTTACATAAACAGGCCATTACCTCTCCTTGTTGTATCCCACCCCTCCCGCTGTTAATGTACCCTCTTCTTGAGAAAGCTTATCACAAGTTTACATGTAACCACAAAATTTTCTTTTCTTCTGACATTATAGTGGATTCTATTCTCAATTAGTTTCAGTTCCAAACTAGTCTTTTTTACAATAAAAATCCATGGATTAGGAAATTGTATACAAGTATGTATCTGAAGATAACAGTCCATCTGCACTTGTGGGGGCCATTCTGGGTATTTCGCCTACAAAACAAAATGGTACATTTTATGTGTGAAGAGTGGTCTTGCCACCTGAGCCACTTCTCAGACTACAGATCAGATACTGTACTATATGAGCACTTAGCTCATTATTACTTCATGCACTTTTGTTTAATGATGTAATTTTGGCTTCAGCACTTTCAGTAAGGCCTTGTATGATCAATGCTGTGGCATTGTCAAAGGAAAAATGGGCCTCCAGCAGGGATTAACTTGGATAGGAGTCTAGTTTTTATTTCTAGTAAAGCTTCAGGCCTGATTCTGTTTAGGCAATATTTTTTCTTTAACTGTGCTGCTGTTACAGGACTGCCTTTTATCACTTGTTCAAGCTAGTTTGACTATCATCATGAAGTATGTAGCGCTGACAGACTAATATTTTTATAAGCTGAAACTATCAAGCAACTCTAGTTACATTTTTAATCAAGTATCTATATAATTGTTCTGACTATAGGTTGTTTCCTTTTTTAAAAAAGGGATATTCTGAATTTGGTAAGCAATTATACTTAGCATTTTTGGAATTCTTTTTCAGTCTTTTCCTTTCAGAGGCTTTCTGAAAATTAGATACTGCCTCAGTGAACAACTAAAGTAAAACTGAACCCAGAAATCATTGGCCAAACCACAGAGGAGCTAAGATGCTGCTATAAACTTAATCCACTGTCTTAACACACACAGCCTTTTTTTTGTCATCAGGAGGTCTTGAAAGTTTTTGAACATATTAGAGTACAACAAAGTGGACCTCAACAAAATATTGAATCAAGCACAGTTTTTCAAGTGTAAGGCTTTTGTCCCATGGAGTCCCCTTGAAGTGCCAGATGTTATTTATGTAATGAATATGAATGTTTTTTTAAAAAGACAACTAGTCCCTCCCAGAAACTCATGCTTTTTTCCTAACTACTTTGTAACTGCATGACATAACCTGGAGAGAGAGCAGTTATTAAAAAAGTTGACCTTTCCAAACCTACTATGCTGGTGTATTACTGTTTTTTGTTTCATGCAGTAGCTTTCTGTAGCTACAGTCAATCAATCTGAAAAATCTTCACAACACACTTGTCTATTCATTACATGCTCACTGCTAAGGTGCTGTCCCCGAGTTATCTTATAGTACAGATCTCCATCTCTTGAACTTGCCTATCAGCAAGACTTTTGACTTTAGATATGTTTGGTAAATCATTTCAGGTCTTTTTGCTGTGTCCTCTCAAATTTGTGTGAGGAACTATTCTAGTAGTTAGCATGGAGCAATAAATCTGCATGATGCATTTAATTAGTGGCTTACTCCAACACTTTTGCTGATGTCTAGTTTTGTAAAAGTACTACAGATCACCTAGGTGCAGCATGTGTATATATATACTGACGTTACTTAAAAAGTGAGAACCCTTTGTTCCTGACAGAATCATTGTGATCGAGGTGTGGATCTCTAAACACAAGACCTTTAGCCTGGATCATATTTTTCAGTGCAGTTTTTACATAAACATTTATATGGTAAAACAAAATTATGATTTTAACAATTCAGCTCTGACAAACTGTAATGAAAGCTGGAAGGCTAAAAACCTCACAAATAAACACTTCTATTATTAAAAAGAGAAACAATCTTAAAAGCAGCATTGCATTACCTGGCAGCAAATTTGTTAGAAGCAAAACGCATACTATTTTTCTCCTTCCCCTGCTTCATTTCCTCTTTAGTTAATAAAGCACCACTAGTTTGGCTGTGCAAACTTGAAAAACAGGACCCTTTCAGTGCTGGAGCATACAGAAAGCTGGCATAGATGGCTAACTGGGCTATCTTCTGCCTCCTACCAACTTGGAAGAGGGGAAAAAAGCCAAAACCTGCACAATGCCTGTAACCCCCAATTCATTTACATCTTCTATTTTTGTATACACACACATTAACACTTCTTTTCCCATGACATCTGAACAAAAAAAGCCCAAAAAACCCAGACCTTGTACCTTACATGATTTTACCAAACCCAAAGATGAGCCCTTAAGGTTGACTGGATCTCTCCTCAGCCAATTTGATTGCAGTGGTTACTGACCTCTTGTTACCAGAGTCAGGTCCTGGAGACACGAGACATGAACCTGAGCATATCCAGGGGCTGGTACAAGGACAGCTTGTGGTACCTTCTGACCAAAATGTTGAGATTCTTGAGGAGACAATGCTTGGAGTCTAACTTAAGGCTACCACACATCTGACTTGCCCTTTGCTTGTAGCTAAGCACAAGAACCAAACTCAGTGATTGCAGAGTTCCTGTGATAGCCTACTCTGAAGCATACTTGTATGTTAAAACTACCCTGGTTCTGAGCATTATTGACCTCAGTCCTAATGTGATCGAACAGTTAAGAAAAAAAAAAGTCACATGTTCCTTATGTTTTGTAGCACATACCTCTCAAGAACCAGCAAGGACAGAGAAGAAAGGGGTAAAATTTTATGCAGTTGCTATGAGTTAATACAGGTTTACAAGCTTGGGAGCAAAGCAGCTCTAGCCTCTTTCCAGCCCCTAGCCACAGCTGAAAAAAAACAATCACTCTCAGGGATGCATGCTATAAATTATTAGGATTTTTTTACCAAAAATAACTTCAGTGAGGTGTTAGGCCCTCCTTATGTATATGCACACCCACAAGTCTTAGCTGCCAGCTAACAACATTGGCACTGCTTGTATTCACTGACATACCACCTGACATTCACTAAGAAACTTGCCAGGGGGCCAGTCAGCACCTGAAATTCAGTTTGAACACAGACTTGAAACTGCTCTGAACCACATCTGCTCCACACACCACAAAGCACATCCTCAGCATAGCAGGCATTCATAAGCTCTCATTCAGCACCTAATACACCATAGGTAGGTAGCTTGTCTTACATCATCTCAGCAAGGACTTTCAAGCTGCAAGTGAATTACAGAAGGATGACAACTAGTGTTCAGGGTTACATGCCACCTGCAAGTTACTAAATGCAAAATATTTCCGTCATACAGCAGGAACAAGCAGAACAATCATTTTTCTATCCCAGCAAAGAACTCAGTACTACACCTCTTGTCATTGATGGCAACTGTCAACATCAGGAAGACCTGTCAGAGCAATGGAAGTATATACTCTAATTCCAAGATCCCAGGTAAGTAAGCTCTAAATTATTCTCTGTTAGTAATTGACAAGTTTGTAGTTTCAGATTCTAAGTTCATGAGTACACAGTGTTTCTGTTATTTGGGGTTTTTTAAGTTGTTGAAGATTTGGGTTGGTTTGTGTTACCTTTTGAATAGACTCAGTTTTGATTCTCTCAGCTGCTCTGTGATGACTGTCCATCAGTGTTTGGCAGGAGCCCCACAGGGGTGGTGAATTGCCCCACTGTGTGCCCTGCATTGCTCATCCTTGCCTTTTGCAGAGCTGCTGGAGTTGTACCAGTGGCCCAGCTCAGACAGCACCAGGCAGGCAGTGAAGTTGGGCACTCTGCAGCAGCAAGGCATCATTCTGATGCTGTCATTAGTTTTGGGTGTCAGTTGTACAGTGGTTACATACACCTTAAACACACTTGAGCCTTCCTCAACACAGTAGCTAATTGTGGTTTTACCAATAAGAATGAAGCACACAGAAGCAGGCAGGTGCTTACCTTGTCTGGAGAGGGCTGCTGGGTGCTCAGCTGGTGAGACTTGCACACACACACGCAGGTGACTTAGGCTCAGTGGCAGAATGGGAGAGAACAGCTCTCCAGTGCTTGACTTCACATACTGCCCACTCTGAGCTATGCCTTACCCCTCGCCCCCAAAAAAAAAGACTTGTTTGCATTAGCAGCATGGCACAGCTCTAGCTCTCTGCTCTGAAACAATCCAGTCTTTCAGAGCAGTGATTGTAAATGTTTTTGTGTTTGTGTTTTTTTTTAAATGTGTAATCAAAGGAATACATACCAGCCAGGCAGAGAGTAACTATTTTGTTTTATTTAAGAGAGTACATGTAGTAGAAACTTGTTTACAAAAATTTCAGTGGTGATACATTTTTATCTTCATTGTCCAAAGCTTTTTCCCCACGAAGTTGCTTGGTTTGCTACATTTTTTACAGCTTTTTCACCGGTTTCAGCAACTTTGTAGACTTCATCAAGTGCTTTTAAAAGAGAAAAACAAAGGTAACTAGCATTTCTGCAATAGGTTCCCCTTTCCCACCAGATGTGGGACAAGGAGCAAGGCAGCTTTGGGGGCCCTATCTGGGATTTCTGTGTTGGGGCATTATTGAAATAAACACAAACATTACCATACCTTTCTGACCAGCGTCCTTAGCCTGTTCTGCTGCTTGCTGCACAGTCTTGCTCACGGTGTCCACTGGTATTGGGAGGGAAAAAAAAAGGTGTCAATTAAGCAGTCCTTCCCCTTCCCCTAAGTTCAGTCAACATATTTTAAAGGGGTTCCCTGAATGTTTCAGGGCTAGAAGATGAGAAATTGCTCCATAAGGATGGGCACCCCATTCTATTGCTATTAGGAGAGGTGCTATTAGGACTCCGCAGTCCCCTACAATATCCATGTCTCTTGGTATAGATGAAAATTATGGATGTTGATGTGTCACCTGCAATGTCAAGAAACAAACCCTAGTAAGGAATTGGGTGCAATGAAACCTTCCTTTTACTGAGCCTGGCTAAGATCTGCTGAGAGCAGATCTAGGAGAACAGTTTGGTTGGTAAAGATTCTCTCACCCGCTACAAAAAGCCTGATGCTCATAGTCTTAACTGCTATAAGAGCAGCACATCAAAGATTTAATGAACAGTCTAACACTTTCTCTTGTAGCTAGAAAAAAATGCATTCTATAAGAGACCAGACTAGTTTTAAAGGTATGGAAACATTTGATACAGGAAACATGCTGTGACATGAAGAGCAAGAGAGGGTATTGTCCTAAAGTCTAAGTCCTGCAGCCTAAAAAGTAGTAATAAATATTTGGATGATCAGTCTCCAACAACTACGATCAGGGAAGTCCTGCTCAAGAGAGTCAGATGTTTGGGGCAAATGGCCTTCGGTTGAACCTGTATTTGTTTTATTGTCCGTGGCTCCAAATAGTACCTTTTAAAAACACCATAAACATGTTCTGCACAACAGATACTGAAGGGAGGGCTGACTGAGCGAGGCAAACACCTCATGGACACGGCAGAAGGGAGAAATGCTGAGGTGAAGAAGAACTTTTAAGTGGACTGGGAGTGCCTAAAACTTCAAAGGCTTGCATTGAATGGCTCTTTAACAGTGGTTGGTTTAAATGTCTTGTAAAAACCAGTGGCTTATTTCACCTTGAGCTTGTAGGACACATTCCAGTGCTTAAAAGACATGCTAATTATCATCACATCATCTTTTGCTGCAGTTCCCTAACATGGCTGATGTTCACTGCTCATAAGGTGCAGCTAAGGAAAATGCTTCCCATAGCAATCTTGGGTCACAGCAGAGTTCATGAGTCTTTTCAGGACCCAGGGGATAGGTGCTAATTTTAGATACTTGCAAAGCCCAGTTGTGTCACTCTGTACTTGGCAATAGCTCATGGGACTTCAGGGCACGTGCAGGGACAACTGAAGTAGTTCAGAGACAAGGTAATTAACAGCTGCAGAACCACCAGTTAGACAGTCTTATTTTAGTTGAAATCTGGCATTAAACCCCCTTTTATTTTCACGTAAATGGGGATTTAGATGGTACCCCTAGAATACTTCCAGGGGTCAGTGCAGTGCTGACAGTGGTGTGACAAGTTCAGCATCACATACTGTATATTTACTACCTGTCATCAAGGTACATGCCAGTTTCACAAAAGTGGCCCAAATCAGGCCAGTGCCTGGAACCTCCCATTGTTGCTCCAGCTGAAAGAGCCATCTGCAGCACAGGACTTGCTAGGAAGATGTGTGCAGGGTTCAGGCAAAGGGCTTCTGACTGACAGTGTCCAAAGAACTGGTTCAGCTTCAAGTACTTGGGGCAGAAGGGGAAGGACTGCAGCTACTATTTAAAAACTTAGCTCTTGGATTTTGTTGACTCCTAAACACTTGATTCCATCAGCTGATTGGGATTACTACTCGGCTCCTTCAAGATGACAAATATCATTCCTAAAACATCCATCTTATCTTCCAGCATAGAAAACAGTAGATGTTTCCCCAACGTTGAACAGGTTCGGAACATCAAAAAACCTCCACAAAACTTGCATTTCTAGGGCTGCTGTACATCAAAATCAGAAAAAAAATATTTCAATTTGAAAAATTAATGGTGACTTCAATTGCCCACATCCTGGTGTTTTTCTTTCATCCTTCAGCACAAAACCAGCTGAATTAAGCATAAACCCAAGGTTTTTTGGAAAAGGGGGCAATGGCTGCGGGATTATGCATCTTTCATCTTCCTAGCAAACTGAAACCAGGTAATGGTAAATAAGTTGCAGGCTTCCCACTTGCTTCATTGGGCACATAACCTGCAAGTACTATTTCTACTGCATTTGAAGTCACAGACCAAGTAACTGCTTTCAAGAGTTTACCTAAATGTCATGTAAAGAAATACAAAACAGTTCCTCTGCTCATGGACTAAGCACAAACATTCCAGGAATCTCAGCAGTGCAGGTCTGTGTTGAAGCTCCACTAGCAATGACATAATAAGTGGCACATTATTTCACTTTGGGGCCCGTTCAGCAAACCTCCCTGCAGGAGTGAGCTTGGCTCTGGTGCCTTGAGCCCGTGCAACGGCAGATGTGTTCTGGTGGGGTAACTGCGACACTGACAGGGCTGGAGCACTGACAGCAGATGACTCAACTGTGCCTATCTGTGCAGCACCAAGCAGAGCCTTCAGAGCTGCAGGAAAATGATACACTACACTACTACGCAGCTCGTATTTATCATGGCTCTTCCTGCTAGGAGGCAAAGCCCGAAGGAAGCAGCCTCACCTCTCCCCTTGGATTTCTGCTGTCCTGCCTTCAGCGTGTCATCAACTCACCCACACACTATGTGCCAGAATGGGAGAAGTTGTTGGAAAACCAGTCGTTAATATTGGACCCTTATTTACTGTGGTGTTAGAGGGTTTCGAGATTACAGGATGTGCTGACCCCACCCTTAAGGGCAGCACCCGTAGAGTTCATGCCCCAGGAGCACATTTTTCCCCCACCCTGCAGCAGGGGCAGGAGCGGGCAAATACTTTAACACCCAAGGCACAGGGGGGGGAGGGAAAGCAGCGATTTGTACTTACCTGCCACCTGAGTAGCGCTTTCAGCTTGTTGCGCAGCATCCTCGGCGAGCTTCTTCCCAATGCCGAACATGGCCACGCTCGGTCCTCTCCCCGCGTGAGATGGGCGTGTGAGTCCCTAAGTTCGGTTCTGTTACACTGTTCGCCAAAGTGCAGCTTTTTATAGACAAAGCAGGACTCCTCCCAGTAGTTAGAGGGCAAATGCAAACTGGAACAGGCGAAAGTCATGAGCCCTTGTTGGGTGATTAATATACCAGGCACAAAAGGGTGAAGAGACATTTACGTTTGTTATGTTTTCCTCCCCGGAGAGAGGGCGTGGATTAATCAGCAGCAGTTTTCCATGGCCCGGGACCGAAAGCTTTGTTTTTCCATATTGAGGAGTTGGTAAACAGCTTGCATGCCACAGCTGTCCCGGCCAGAGGCTCCCAAACACCGCCGCAGGGGCATACACAGGCTGGCACGGCCCGTCGGGAGCCGGCCAGAAAAACATTGCATCGCGAAACACTCAGCTGAAGAATTGCTTAAATCAACTTCGGCATTTCAAAACCTTACATAGAAAAGTATCCAGTTTGGGGATGATTCTTGTCCGCAATTCTTTTGCTCCCCATTGGGACTTAAAATTCACGGTTATAAAAAGAAATGGGAGGAGCTAAGCCTGCCTTTTAAAGCATCTGATGAAATCTTTATTGTGTTACACAAAGCTCATAATTTTGTGGTGTGTCATAATTCATGCTTTAACCTCTTAGTCCCAAGGTCTGCCTCAGCAGAACAGGTTCATGTCCTTGTCCACAGCAACCACTTAGCAGGACCCAACACAGCCTCCAGGCCTCGGGCATCAGCAAGGGGCAGTGGGGTGCAGCCCCACAGCCCTCGCCAGGCTCACACCGCCCGCCCAGGTGACAAAAAGCTGAGCTGCTCAACGCTGTCCCCTGAGCTAGAGCCAAAGAGATGGGATGTGGCACGGGTCCAGGGGACACACGAGGGTGCATCTCACAGGACACCAGTGTGCTGTCCCAACACCCAGGAGCTGAGTTCACTCCAGAAGACCAGGCTTTTTTCTGGGATCACCTGCTTTGTAACAGAACTACTTTGATGACCTTTCGCATAGGACAGGAAGTTTCACTCTGTTGATCAAACAATTATTGCTGCAAATGGGAGGGGGAAAAAGCCTAATCTACATCAGAACAAGGCTTTATTCATCAAACTGGTCTCCTGCCTACAGCTGCCACCACAGCAGGCTCTAGGAATCCCAGGCATAGTACTTCATGAACAACCGTTCCTCTGTGATGTCCCTTTGAGCATTACAGCAAAAATTCTGTTTCTTCCCACCATTGCAGTTTATTACAGATCACAAAGTCCTACTTTATGTCAATTAAATATGATGTAGAGGGGTTTCTGGGGGTAGGAAGGGACTTCTCCATTATATCTTCTAACAGCAGAGAAGGGATTGCTCACCATACCTGAAAGTCAATTGCTCACCATACCTGAAAGTCAATTCTATCAGAAAATGCTCCCAATAAAACAGAAGGAAAGTAACAATTTTGGTTTTAAACTGACATCAAGTCAAAGTCTGTTGTTCAAGTTCAAAACAGACCTAGGACACAGGAAAAAAAATAAACTGAAATATTTCAGATAACTCAGACAAGCATCTGACCAGTGGAAATTCTTTGCACAGCAGCCAAGCAGTAAAACGCACACATTGTTCCCTGTGATATCCTCAATTGCCCATGGCTGGCCTTGTCCACAGGAAACTGCAATTTCCTAGTCCTGCTCTGCTGCTGCTGCAGTTACTGAGAGGGACAGATGTGTGAAGACAGCAAGACTTAATCAGCAACAGGTTTGTGTATTTGTTGGGGTGAGTGTTTATATTGTCACAAGACACTAGAAATAACCCCTCCTCATCCTACCCTCATTACAAAGTGAAGGACAGGTTCTGCTCTCACCCACTCCAGGACTGCAAATACAACTGAAGCCATATCATCACTAGCTCATGAGCAGCTTCCTTGAAATCAGATGGTACAGCACCAGCACTGATGCTTCGGCTTCCCAGGGAACATCAGTGGAGAAATAAAATTACAGAGCCAATCCCAATTATGTTACACCGACGCACTGCAGGTACATATTGAATTGTAACATGGGAGATTGTAACATGCCATTGCAACACTCCCTTACAGACAAGTGGAGGTGGTGCTTGCCTTACGGGAGCGAAAACACACAGCATCAAAACACAAATTTCTCTTCAAATACAAAAAGCACTTGTTTTACGTCACTACATAAAGCCACAGAAGAGCTGCAGGTCTCTGCAGGCACCAGGGCTCTCCTCACGTGCACAATTCAAACCGAGCCCAGAGGCTGCACTCGGGGCAGAGCTCATCTCCACGCACACACCTGGCCCCGCACCTCGGTCCCCTCCCGGTGGCACAGACGGTGCCCGTGGGGAGCCGTGCCCGGGCAGCCCGCTGGAAGCTCGGGGCGCAGCTCCAGGGCACAAACACGAGCTCTCCCTGAGCTCAGCCACCGGCCGGCACGGGCGGACACTCCGAGCTGGAGAGCAGCGGCAAAACAGCCCTGGCCACCAGCACGGGCTGCAGGACACTCATCCCCCAGGCTGGCTGGGCACCAGCACCCACTGCCCGGAGCCATCCCAGCCTCTCCCCCCGGGTCACAGCACCTACCCACCCACCCGCGATCCTCAGCCCTCACCACCCCCTCGCACACCCGGCTCGTACCTGCCCACCATGTCCGCAGCCAGGAGCTCCCCCAGGCCCCCTCCCACAGCCCCTTTAAAGCCTCCCCGGCCCCCGCCTGGCTCAGCTGGGCAGCCCCGGCCCAGGTGCAGCAGGTTTTGCTCAAGGGCCCCTCCAGCCCAGCCCAGCCCAGCCCAGCCCTGCCTGCAGCAGGACCCTGATCTGACAAACTTTGTGGGGTTTTGAGCGAAGGGTCAAGGGGTTCCATGGGTAAGGGATGAACTTCAAACATAAATGGAGGGTCACCTTTGTCCTGTGGACAGCAAACTGCACTGTTCCTGTGGGCCCCAGAGGTAGACAGTGCTGGCAGCCCCAAAGAGGAGCTGGACGTTGTTCCTAAACTGAGGCTCCAAGAAGTGACAGGGTTATACTCTCCACCATCATTAATCCAGCAATCATGGCTGCCTGGGAGTGTGGAGGAAGTGTTGCCGAGAGGGGCTGGGTTTACAGGGGTCCCCAGGTCACCTGTCCCATCACTGCTGTTTCCTGCTGCTGGGTGGGGGGGGGGTGTCCCCTGACATCCTTTCAGGTCACAGTGAAGTGGCAGAGTGCAGCCTGCGCAGCAGCTCCAGTACAGACCAGTGGCACATGGGCACAGCATCCCGCACACCAACAGCTTATTCCATCTTCAGCTTTCTTCCTCTTACTTTTGGAATGCCAGTTTCTCCTCACAGACATGCCACCCCAACTTGTGCCAAGCAGTTTCTCCATGTTATCCTCACAAATCAGCCAGCTGTTCTCTCACTCACATCCCACAGGCGCCAGCACCACTTTGCTGTGGCTTCCTTGCCAGAACACACCAGCCTCCTGCAGCTGCCACCCATGTCCCACCTGTGTCCTGTCCGTGTCCCATCCGTGGCCAGCTGCTCACCCCCAGCTGCAGCTCTGCCAGGAGAGCCCACTGCAGCAACCTTCCAGTTCCCAGCCCCTGGGGGTGCCCCCAGAGGGCTCCGGGGGACCTGTGGGTCTGGGTCGGGGACATGGGGGGTGTCACAGGGGGACATGAGGACCAGATCAACTGCAAAAATCTCCTTACGGCCCAGTTTTTGCATCTGCTCTGCTCTACCAGCTTTACAATTAACCATGAGGGCAAGAAATGCTCAAAAGGCCCTCGAAAGGTGCCTGGGCTGGGAACAGTAGAGAAGAGAAAAAACCCAGAAGTGTTACTAAATAGGAAGCAGGAGATATGCATAAAAAGGATTTCTTTGCATAAAATTCCTGGTAATTTCCTATCTGAAGGCAAATAGAGACTGAACAAGCAGCACGTGTATGTGTGTGCACACTAGTACTGTGAACTACTCAGGGCAGCTGAGGGTCTGACATGAAGAAGAAGCACCTCTGAAACCAGTGAAAATGGCTCATTCGCATGACTTTTGAGGTTGTTGGCCCCAGTGGTGGGGGGTGTAGATCCCAGCCCAGCCAGGACCCCAGCGGTGCTCCACAGGGACACAGGTCGGATCTTCTGCCATGGCAGGAATGTGAACAGAAACCTGGTAAAAGGCACCAAGGCTGGGGAGACTGGACACAGATATGCAAAAAAAAATTCCTTTTGTGTTTTGCCACACGACAGGAAACTATGGCTGCAAAGATGGGTTTCAGAGAGCTTGGATTCTTGATAACCCTTGAAACATGAATCAAAACATGATCAAACCTAAGATGAGGATTCCTGTTTTCTTGGGCAAAGGAAAGAGCTGAAGGTGGATTTTGAGCAGTCTGGTAAAATCTGTGTTCGCTGTTCCCTTGGCCTGCTGAGCTGAGAAGGGAAGAGGGCAGGGACTGCTTGACCCTCAGCCACCCTGGGAAGGTCTCTGAGGCATTGGAGTGGGGCACAGAGCAGGACGTGCTTGTGCTGGGCAGCCCAGCCAAGCTGAAACGTGTATTCCCTTTGCCTGGCATTTCATAGCTCAGGCAGATGCAGGCACACCCAGAAGCATATTTTAGGAAATCTGAGAACTCAGGTGTTGGACAACTTCACATGTCCAGGGCTGATGGTACAGGAGCTGGTAGGAGCTTTAGGAATGTCTGCTTTGCTTTTACACAACATCTGGAGCCTTCAGGTGGGACAGGAAGGCACAGTCCTGTGTTGGGACACGGGTCCTTCTGTGATGCACAAGGGACAAGCCCAGCCCTGTTCTTCAAGACCAAAGAACACTGTGACTAAGGCAGGGACCTTATTTGTGGAGCAAAGTGCTTAAGTTTAGACCTGAAAACACTTGCCAGCAAGTGACTCAGACTCCCGGGTGCCTGTGGCACAGCATTCACCCTCGGGACAAAAGAGCTGTGAAATACTCTGATCAGGCTCTTGAAGCAGCAAAGACATCCCTGCACTGGGGACCAGGAGTCAGGACCTGCCTCCAGGTGCTTCTTGGCCAGATGGAGAAAGTTGCTTCTCCTCCTCGAGTCAGTAGGTGACCTCCAGTGGTCCCTCCAGGCAGGCAGTCCAGTCCCTACCCTGCCAGAGCTGCTGCCAGCTCTGGGCCAGAGCATCAAGAAGTGACAAACTATGTAGTTACCCTGAAAACAACTGGAATGAGGGGATAAAAAGCTGCACACCAGGATTTTGTGCTGTGATCCTCATGAACAAAGGAGCAGGAATAGCATCAGTCTTGTAAGGGGATAACCAGTTTTACCAGTGGAAATTCCCACAACTGTTAGGAGTTTTTTTTGTAATATTAACTAAGAAGTGGATTGCAGCAAAAAAAAAAAGGTGTGATGGAGAATGGTGTGTGGGCCACTGTCACCCACAAACACAGAACTGGTGTCTGAAAAGCTGAGCCTAAAGAGCTCAGTCTCCAAAGATTTCACCACCAGGGAGGCAACTATGAAAAGTACTAAATAATAAAGTACTATTGAGGGTTGCCCAGTAACTGAGAGTACAATAGTCTAATGCTTTTTCTGTGAGCTTGTACTTGGGTAAATATTTAGGCTTTTAAAGCTTTAAATGACAGGAGACATTGCATAGGGACACTGGGTGCAAAGCCCTGGACTGTGTTTACTCACAGATGGTCTATTACTTATAGGGTTCTGTAAAGGCTTTTTGGTTCATGCAGTCACTGTGCAGACTGCAGATGGGGTGGTCTCTGGGTTCAGTGATGAGCTGATCCCTCCTAGAACTGTGTTGGCAAAGACCAGCTTCCCAAAAGCCCTGGTCAGCCACAGCCCTGGGTCCAGAGGTGCGAGACAGTGACACCTGCATTGCCCTGTTTCATGGCAGCCAGATGGTTTTGGTCTTGCTTTGGATTGCTTTTGTAAGGCACAAACTAGATTTTTACTGAAATCAGGCTGGTAACGTTTCAAACCAGGCCAAAAAAAAAAAAAAAAAAAAAAAAAAAAAGAAAAGAAATAAAAAAAAATCCCAAAGGAAATACTGGCTGGCAATGAAACACCCAGAGGCAGAGGTAAGAGCACTTACTGTGAATAAGTGGGTATTAGTGCCTTCTGTTGACAGAGGCAGCACTAAGTGGGCATCAGTCTGGCTTCAGCAGCCTCTGATTGCCCAGAGAGCAGCAATCTAAAATAAATATTTCCATCTCCTAGGCAAGAAGATTGCCCCCTCGCCTCTGTCACAGCAGCTCCGTCCCTGGGCAGGCAGCCCCTCTGCAGCACCACACACCAACTGCAGCTGAGGCACCACCGGGGCGCTGAGCTGAGCACCCCACGGTGGGCTCTGTCGCGCCAGCACTGCCAGTCCTCTTCAGCAGCAGTGCTGCAAGCTAACATTGGGATAAAGTGGCTGGGTTTTGTCCCTGGGAGGTTTAACAGGAGATGTGTGTGTCGTGGATAATGGTAATGAGAAATTTAGATGGGCAACAGATGGACAGGAGAAAGGAAAAGGGGCTGGACACCATAATTCAAGAAATCTCAGAGACCACAGGGCTCCTCTGCATCCTTACAGGGTGGTCACTGACCTCACTGGGCTTTGAATCAAAGAGAAAAAGAGATTTGCAAGTCATTGTGCGATCCTTCACTGAAAGCCGTGGTAAAATAACAAGGTTAAATAACAAGGCAATCTATTTCCGAGTGGTGGAAATCTTACAGTACCCTTTATTTATCTTAATCTAAAAATACAGAGGATGGGAACAAACAAACAACTGACAAGAAATGTAACCCCAGTTTAACTTCTGATTACTGAAAGAAAACTCAGTTTCATCTTATGAATGTTCTGTTGTCCTGAATTATGAACAGTTTTAACGGCTTTGTAAATAGACTCAGCAAATGTGGCAATAAGCATTGTGCCGTTGTAAGAGCAGGGCAACAGCATTGCTGAGGCCCTTTGAGCCACGTTGATGATTGTGAGCAGATGTGCTAAAAGATGCATTTTTTACTCTGTGAAGGGAGTGGGGACCCTTCCACCTTAAAATTTTGTATTTGAAGAGAGAGAAATTATCCAGATATCAAACAGCTTTCATTTTTCTACACAAAGGAGGAGGGAATTGCAGGCCAAAGAGGGATTTGTACATGCAACACTGTTGACTTAAATTAGCATCATTTTTTAAAACCACATTTTTTCCCAAAGCCAGACATCGCTTCTGCAGCTTGTCCAGTCGCTTTTTCTACTCCATCTTGTGCCATCTTGGAAGCCTTGTCAATAGCTGCAAGAGAGGGAACAGGATAAGCAGCGTGTTGAAAAAATG
The DNA here is from genome assembly GCA_013396735.1 of Grallaria varia. NCBI lineage: Eukaryota > Metazoa > Chordata > Aves > Passeriformes > Formicariidae > Grallaria > Grallaria varia. Next base: position 489,483 of record VWZG01005480.1, on the reverse strand, counting down.
CAACATGGTTTAATGCTTATCATGGAAGAGAGGTCTGAAAATTATTAGACTACGGAAAAAAGGGATATATCTTTAAAAAAGATGTTGGCAATTCTGCTGCCTCCCCATCTAATGTCAAGAGTTGCCCAACCCCTTCCTTCTCATCACATCCATGGAGCTGTAGAGGGTGTCAGCTCTAAGGACATACTGCCAGTGCATTTTGGTGTTCATGAAGCATTTTAGACCCCAAAATTGATAATTCTTATTCTTAGAAAATTACTGAATTATTTTTTTTAAAAAGAAGATATTCAAGCTTTTTAGTTTGACTTGTTCCCAATCCCCAGCAGCAAGACATCAGCACTATCCCGACGGCACCTTTCCAGCTGCAGGATCAGTGTGGTTGAACCCCAGCTGCTGCCTCAGCAGGCATGGGATCCAGGGTAGGGCTGGACCTGGACGGTGCCCTGCTCCTCAGGGTTGAGAGGAGGGGGAGCAAGGTGTGACACAGGGTGACTTAATCCTCAAGAAGGAAGAGCAAAGTTTGGGTCACGTGGTTCCCACCAGTCTCCTGAAAAGGCAGCCAATGTCTGAATGCCATGCAGGAGATTCGGTGGCCAGGGAGTGTCAGCTGCTGTCCACCAGTACCTGTGAAGGTGCCGAGCAACAGATCCCAAAATCCTTCCCCGTGAGACTTATAAAAGCCCAAAATTTGTCACTGAAACCAAGGACTGTCAGGCTGAGAACACACGTAGGACAGAGGAGAATAAGCACTGTTGGCTTGTGTTGAGCTGCTCCATCAGTTCTTGATTCCTACCTTTCTGGCTTGCATCTGTAATCTGGTTGACTGAATCCTGAGTGGCCTGTCCCAAGGTGTTTGCTGCAATGAAGGTAAAAGAAACATAATTTCCAGCTGTTCCCATTGATGGTTATAGGAATTCCCAGTGTCAGGTACCTTTCCTGCATGCCTGCTGCAGGCCATGCCCCTGGCAAGGGAGCAGGCTGGTATGGAGCAGGCTGAGGCCGTGCCCTTTGCTGGGGCACCCCCGGGAGCTGCCTGTTGCCAGAGCAGCTCGCTATGAGATTAGTGTTCACCCAGCACCCACGGTCAGCTGAGCAAATCAATGGCAGATAAGCAGCAGATAAAGAAGCAAAGATTAGCAGTGAGTTGGAATAATGGCATTTAGCTGCAAGCTGCTTATTTTACACTACGCTTGCTTTTATTGATTTTTCTAGCTTATTGTGCCTGGGGAAGGTTGGCCACCTAGCATGCATTTTCTCTGTGGGCCATTTGGGAGTAGGGCCTTTTCCAGAATGGAAGCAAATGCATTGAACTCGAACAGGACAGGAGAAGGGAAATTTTATAAACAAGATAAAAATAGAAAAAGAAGAGGAGCAGAGGCTAGAAACAAAACAGATCAACTGCAAAATATAAACCATTAAAAAAGTGACATGCCATGTAATTGTAAGATATCTGATACTTTATGAAAGAGTGAAGGGCCCACTCAGTATCACAAGTATATTCAGGATGCAGCAAAGACTGTTTCATTTCTCAGAAAGAAGTCCTGTCATGTTTGTTGGTCTAGTACACATTTGTGCCCAGACGTATGGAAACTTGCTGCAACTTTGAAGAATTAGTGAGGTTACTCACATATTTCAGCTATACAACACAGTGTTTGCAGGATAGGAGTCCAGGACCATATCTGATAAAATTACATACTACTAGGAAGAAGCTGTACACAAACACTGTAGGGAATATACTGTAAAAAATGCTAGAATAAGCCATGTACATTTTGCAATTTTTCATTTAAAGGAAAGGCTATTATGCTTTGCATTGAGAATCTGGTTTCCAGTGAACAGCACTAATGAGAAGTGGTTGGCCCTACAACATGGGCAGAGCTATGACAGAAACATTCATACAGGGTGTTTTAAACCCTTCACAGCCTGATGATCATTGCTGAAGAACACCACAAAAACATACTTGTACTGCATGTTACAAACCACCCATTGCAATCAATGTAGTTATTACCAGAAGACATTGACAAGCCAAGCGGGAAATATTAATCAAGGTTAACTCCAACTTATTAAGAGGAGAGCAGGTTAAAACCAGCTGCAGAGCATAAAGACAGACCCCCCTGAGCAACGCAGTACTAAATATGGAAGGCTATTATTACCAAAAAAAATGCTTCACTGCCCTAAAAAACATTTATGTTTTGGGGAGTGATAAATGTTGGACAGTGCTCAGCAGGCCTGGGTAGGCAGGTGGAGGCAGCTGCCCACACTGATTTGAGAGCCATGGCCAGCCTGGGCTCTTCTCCAGGTGATGGCCAAGACTTGGTCCACAGGAAGTGAAGAAAAAGAGGAAGCTGCGCCCTGCTGACACCAGTGCAGCTAGGAGTATAACTTCAGATTGGGGCTTTTCTGAGCAAAAGCAGCAGCTAAGCCCCCCTCCAAATATACAGCAATAGTTCATCTCCCTTACCAGCATCTTTTGCTGCAGATTCAGCCTGTTCCTTCAATCCCTGAAAGCTTCGTCCCGACATTGTGGCTTCTGACACCTGTTAACAGTCCTCTGCTTTGACAAAATGAAGCCCCTGGTCATGTACAGCACACTATGTGATGGTGTCCTGACTTGCCCTGGTTTTATACGTCTGCCGGGAGACCTGCTGATTCTTTTGGGGGTGATTGGTAATATGGGTGGAGTTTGAATGTGAGGAATGAGAGCTGAAAATAGAGAAAAGCTGTTTATTTACCCTCCCTGATGAGAGGGTGTGCCCAGATAGAGACTTATGCTTCATAGCACTGTCTTTGTTTGATAATTTGTGGGGTTTGTTTTTTTTTAAATCAAAACTGAAAAAAATCCCCAAACAAACACAAACCTGTTCCACCATCACAGAGAAAAGCCACTTAACCAAGTTTTATAAAGAATGCTGGAAAACTACTGAAGTGGTGGTGCCTGGGCATGGCCAGCTTTCATCCCCACTGGGCTGATTTCCTTCTCTTTCATTCAGTCCCTGAGAAGAACCTCATGAGAACAGAAACCAGCCCAAACTTGTTTCAGTTTTTATCAGTTTTAATCACAATCCCCTTTTCTTGTCAGGTGGGCTACTGTTAGATGGTGAGAGTTGTCACTTACATGTATTTTTATAAGAAACTGCTAATCTGGTCATCTTTCCAGCTGCCTGCTCAAGGTGGATTGCAAATCCCACCATCACTGAAGGCCTTGCCTGGGTGAGGGAGGTAACAAGTGCCAGTGTTAGCAGTTCTTGGGAGAAGGGGTAAAGAAAGAAGCTCAATTAGCAAAATCGTATTTTCCTAATGTGGTTTTGTGGTATGGACTTCGTTGGTACATAAATTATGTTTAAAATCACTGCCTTTCCTAGCATAACCACATTAATAGGAGTATCTGGCTTTAGCCTCTGTCATTTCCCAGGTTTCCACTAGCCTTTGGAATTTATATTTCCTACCACCAGCCCCCAGTACAAAGGTGCTTTGTGCAACTGAACTATTGGCAGAGCTGAGAGCCAAATGGCTCGCTGGTTTTGAGGGGTCTGGGTTCCTCATTGCCATTTTCCGGCGTACAAAGTGTCTCTGTTCAGATGGCCACACTCATACCCATGTTTGTCTTCCTGAGGAAAGATTTGTGTTGGGAAATAGGCACGAGAACAAGATGCTGTGCATAAACTAGTGTGGGCACTGACAGTTCTCATAAGTTTAGTACTTCATTAGTACCCAAGTGAGGAAGAGTGGCAGAAAACAAGGTTCCGTGCATTCCTCTGCCGCTCCCATTCCACCCGTCATTTCAGAGAGCTCTTCTCAACTTTTGCACCACTCTTTTGTTATTTCAAACAGCAATCCTCTTTCTCTCTCAATGGGTCAATTAGAATTTTAATTGTATATTCACATCAGGCATCTTTTTCAATTCCTTGCTGACTTCTTTTTTTGGAATGATTTTCTTACTTGCATTTGCAAAAACTCAGATAAAAGACTCACAGCATTGTGGGGCTCTGGCATTTTTTGAACAAAACTGCTAACGTAGACCTTCTTATCTTTCTTGCCAAACCTGAAAACACAGCCACAGCAAAGCCATACCAAAGAGGTGGATTTCAGCTGCTCTCAGCCCCCGTAGGCAGGTCACTGCTGCCTCGAGCAACTCTGTGTGGAGTGTTAGTGAAAGGAAGGACGAGGCTCTCTGGCATCCATGAGGCAGCTCGTCACAGCTCGTCACAGCTCGAGAGAGGATGTGCCCAGGCTCCAGCAGCAAACACCTTCCCGCTGCCCTCCCAGCCCCTTTCTACTGCTGGATTTTCAGCACAAGGGCCCTGCAGGTGCTGGCTGGGATGGTCTGTCTGAAAGAGACAACAGGAGTTTGGAAGAACATTCAGAACCGATGCATGTTTACATCAAGCATTAAACATGCACCACATTATAGCAGTATTTTAAAGAGTCCCAAACGGTTTGGGTAAATATTGCTCCCTAATTCTGCTCTGACACTTACCTAGATCTCCCCAGCTCCAGCTATTATTCTTCCAAGTGGAAATCTCTGTTCAGCATTGCAGACTCAATATGGGGTATTTGATCCGTGTTGCAGCTTGCTTTCCATCCTGCTCAAAACATGAGGTAGCACAAGTTTTTGAGTAAAACCTACACTGCTGACAGCACAGCAGCACAAACTCCTTATGTGCTGTGTGTATTTCTCTCGGCACCCTGAGAGGAGGGAGCCGTGTGGCTCTGCCCTTCAGGCTCACAGCTGTGCTGCCCACCCCACCTGGGCCCAGGGGGAGAGGAAAGGTGGAGAAGCAGAGCTGCCAAGCTCTCCTGCCTCCCACGCTGGGATCCACGTGAAGAGGCAGTGCCAAAGCTCAACAGAGCAACTCTGTGCTGCGACAAACTCACCTGGGCAGGGGTTTGATATTCAGCAAGCACGTTACAAACAGCATGGAGCATCTGCTTGTGATTGGGTAGGGGTTTGATGCATTTCTAAACCGGTTAAGCTGCGTTTCAGTGTAGGAAAAAAGTGTCACAGAGGTGAGAATGTGTGATTTTGTAGAGAACGGTATTAAAAAACCAGCTCTTTAGTTTTTAATCAGGTGCTCCTTGAGTTCAGTTTTAGGACATGCATTATGCAGACATGAAAATAGGACTTTCAAATGAAGTGGGATTTTAAGTGTATTATTTACCTGATTTGCATTTAAATTAACGGAATGCTGTTTGGGATATTCTGGAGAGAGCTACTGCTTCCTCTTCTTCGTCCCAGACAGACATCTTTGAAAAATCAGGCCCTGCATGCCCTTCAGCCCTTGGCTAAAGTGTAACTGGAGGGAGCTCTCAAAGGCTATGAACTCTATCAGAACAAATCACTTAATGAAGCTTAACTGCAGTTTCATATGGTAAGTAAGTTTTGCTGTTTCAAGGGGGAGAAAAAGTGGTTTTCAGCACTTTGCTGGTCACTTGTATGGTGGAGTTGATGCAACACTTGGCACCAACTGTTCCTGACTCGTTGGATCAGCACAGAGGTCGGAGTGTGAGCACCCAGAGTCAAGTCACTGGGGACAGACTGTGGCCCCACTGGGCCCAGCACCAGGAGCTGTCTCGGCACGGTGCGATTAAATAAACAGCTTGTGGGAGAGGGGTATCACATGTACAAAGTCCACTTAAATAATTCACAGGGCGAGATGACTGAAAGAAACTCTTGGTAGCCTAGGTCATGATCTGTCAGCAAAAAATGGTTTTGTTTGCCTCCCTCAGGTTTTATCTGGGGCAGGGGGATCCCCAGCACTTCCCTAGAGAAAGCACCTGCTCCTGGGGGATGTTTCCTGATGCACCTCATCCATCCTTCCACTTTCCACTTTTCTTCTATCACATCTTGTTACGCTTGCCTGAATACTCATAAAAAGCACAGACTTCTTTTCCATGCAGTCAACCAAATAGAAAGTTTAGTTGAATAATTAATAGATAATCTTTTGTCTCTTTTATGACAGACCCTTCTGCTTCAGAAGGAACAAGTGTTCACCTTTTTTTTTACCTCTGACTGGCACTTCTGCTCCCCCTGGCTGGGTGACAGCTGGTCTGGGGAGGGGAGGGGGAGGAAATAGAGGCTCACTGAGCCATTGCATGGGCACAGCACTACCCTGTTCCCACTCACTGACGCAGCGTACTCGTGGGAGGAAACTGCATGTCCTGGTCTCTCTCTTCAGGACTTGTGATTGCCTGTGCAGGATGCATAAACCCTCCTCTGGGCTCTGACTGGAATAGGATCAGACCAGACCTGGGCAGGGACTACAGCAGGGCAGGGGTGAAGGCCTGTCCAGCCCCAGCACAGGGCGGTGCTCACCCACTTCCAACCAGCTACACAGATCAGTACAGCAGAGCAGTGTCCTGGCACTCCTAGCTCAGCAGCTGGTGTTCTCTCCTGGTTTCAGCCCTTGGAACCAGGGGCAAAGCCTGCTTGAGAGGTGGACATTTGGGGAGCAGCTTACTCCTTCTCTGACCTACAGCCTGGCTCTGCCACTACCCACCCCTGCCTCCCACCCCTGCTGTAGCTGGTGAAGGCACTCACCTCCTTTTTCCCCCTGCCTGGCAAAACATCTTTTTTTTGTACCCAGACAAAGCAAAGCCTTGGAGCAAAAAGCTTTTCCTTTTTCTGTCTCTCTCTGATGAGCACTAAGAATAGACTCCAGCCTCCTGCTGCTGGGCATGAGTGTCTCTTTATGCCCTCTTACCTTGGCCTCAGTTTCCCTTGTTCTGCTTAATTGGCAGATGTTTTGCAGGACATCAGAAAAGAGCATATCGGATGTAATTTCCTTTGAGGGGCCTTGTTACCTTTGCTAGAGCTCTTCTGTACCCTTTCTGTGTTGAGATCAAACACCCACTCACATGAAAATCCTGTGTTATCTGCAAGGCAATGCTTTACATGTAATAATGCATGAGAGAGGCTGCTAGCACACTAGATCCTTACATGTTAGAGGAATCTCTCCTGTAATACCTTCCACAGTCACCACCATTATGCAGCTTAATGAAGAATAATGGTCTGATTTAGAAGCAGTTTAAATCTCAACATTTTACACTGGCTTCTCCTGGTTTCATGGGTGTTCTGTCTGTAGGTAAATAAAAGAACACACTTTTAGACCCATATCTGCTGGAGCGCTTTAAACTCACCCTCATTATTTATAGCAATGAGCTTTGTAGCAACACCTTCCTCTTCTCTGTGCCTGTGATGTGGACGGTCTCTGCTGCTCTCACTCAGCCACTTACCTGCAGCCTGACCGACTGCTGTAGCCCATACCCTGTGGTTGTGGTGCACCAGTAAATTCTCCCTTGGCACCTGCTCTCATGCTCACATTTCACAGCCATCCTGCCCCTGCCAGCTGTAATGCAGTTCTGGTCTAACACGTTGGTTGGTGCCCACCACATTTCTTTAGTTAACATTCTAGCAGCTTGCTACACCCAGATGGCAAGATAGAGTTCTCAGGCTTTGTAGTAAGCAGAACAAACTCAGCTCAACATCACTTTCACGTTCCTTTAAAAAGCCTCCACTTGTCCAATATCCGTCCCCCCCATTGCAACTGTTTCTTCAACTGGCAAGTATTTAAATAGAGAAATACCTGTTATTCAGCCCTGAAAGATAGGAAGTTGGCCTACCTGCAGTACTGACTTCACAAATACAGTTTGTCCTGATACTCCATCTTTTAGAACACAATTTAGGGCCCTTACAGTTTTGAGGTCCTTGTATCTTGATGTTGCACTTTTACAGGAAGAGTGCATCAGTTCAGAAGTATCCACATCTAAAAGGTGCAAATGAAACTGACAAAACAAAAAACTTGTTCCAACCCTTTTTTATTAGTTAAAAAAAAATATTTCCACAATACCTAGAGATCCCAAGTGCCAGTACAGATGGACACAAGATACAGACCAGTGAGCCCAACCAAAAGGTGCAAAGCAAGTAGGTCAGGAAGCCAGGAGGGAGGTGGGGAAGGACACACCTTTACTTACAATCAGGGGGGTCTGGCTCACATATATTGCACAACTGTTTATGAGGCAAGTGAAAGACTACAGAGCTGAATGTACTTAGTCTATGGACAGTGTGATTTTCCTGTTGTAGTGCCAGGCAATATTTCCATGTATGCCCTTGGAACTGTCTCTTTTGAGCTAGAATTTACTAACTTGATGCATCGCCTTCAATTTCACCCTGTGAGAGAAGACAGATAGGAAAACATTAAATATTTCCTGTGGAAAATGTATATAAATAATATATAAATATATAAAAAAAACCATTAACAGCTACAAAACAGTGAGAACCATAATGTGCAGAAAACAAATGAAATAACCATTCATTCTGGAAACCAGGCACACTCCCAGTGTCACTCAGACCTCACAGATGGTGAAAGTCGAGCTAATGTGGGGCCGGGCTGCCACCAGCAGGAGTGTCCTGCTTTTTGCTGCAGGGTCTGCGCCTGCTCACGCCTGCAGCCTGACATCAGCACTGCTGCAGCCATGGGGTCAGCTGGATTAGCACGGCTCCTTTCTGGGACCGGCGGCAGGGGGTGATGGCTGGCAGAGGGTGGTAAGTGCAAGATGAGGCTTTTGGGAGCTTCAGGCACCCTGAAAACAGTCTGGGCTTCAGAAAAGCTGAAAAACGTGGCATTTGGGTGCATGCAGTACTTGTGGAGTGGGTAGACAAAGGCCTTAGGACTGAAATTATACAGGAAATACCACATGAGAAGCATTTGCCCATTTAAAGCATCCTTGTTGGACAGTAAGTTATCCTTGCTCAAGAGCTGAAATTGGCCCAAAGACTGTCATCTGACCTGGGCCTTCAAAAGGACATTGCATGTACAACAGATCAAGAACTAAAAGAACTAATTTAAATGTAGAAAGATCCATAGAAAAATCTAACTTGTTATCTGAAGCTCTTCGAAAGCATGGCTGCAACCAGGAAAAAGCTATCCCATGTGATGACAAAAGCAAAGAAGCATTAAATATTATATGTGCAACTACACCCCCAAATCAACCCAAATCAGGCAGCAGTTTACACACTGTCCAGTCTGTCACTCATGGAAAATTGTTGGTCCCAGATAAAGGAAGCAGCAAAAGCAACAACTGGTGAGCTCAGGTTTTTCTCCAATAACTCAGGAAGGCGAGAACACCGATGGCTTCCACCTTGCAGCAGATCTATAACCGCAGGGTGCAAAGGGGGGATTCTCAGGGAGGAACCAGTAACCCAGAACACCCCGTGTGTGGCCCCGAGAGCCCGTGGGGCGGGCAGGGCCCCGACACCCCCTTACCTCTGCACCGCCCGTGCCTGGCGCCGGGGCCCCCTCGCCGGCCACCCTGGGCTGCTCCGGCGCTGCCAGGTCCTCCTGCCAAGTCACAAGCAAGATGTTTGTCCTTGCTGCCACATGCAGAGTCATCGCCCTAATCTTAGACAGACTGTTCGAGCAGACTCTGCAACAGTCACTGAGCATTACACACCCAAATAAAATACCAGCTTTAGTGTTGCTTGAAATGCATTTTGCTGTGCAGCTTGTTAGAGCAGATACCTATGAAAAAGCAATTCAACCTCTTACAGCTGGTTTAGGGTCTTTTTCATACAGAAACTCAGGTCATTTTCTGTCATTGAGACCTGAGTTTTGAATCTTTCAGTGTGAACCAATTTGGGAGGAAGAAATAAATTTACTTACAATAAGACTATGCCAAGCCTTTCCCTACATTATCTTACTTACCCAAAGCACTCATTGCATAGACTAAAACTAATTTAAGATATAGTAGTATTGTTGGTGGTGTTAACATCATGCTTCAGATAAAATCTCATTATCAAAGGATTTGTGCTTTAGTCCAAGCATTCGCATAAGCACTTTTGGCTCTTTTAGCTACTTGCCTGCATCTTTCATCTTCTTTCCTATCCCAAAAGGAAGAGAAGAGGTGGTATTACCAGGCAAGTACTTTAGGCACAATGTGGCCACATGGAAGAGAAGACAAAATCCTGGCCATACTGGATGTTCACAAGGGATAGACAGAAGGTAAAAATGCCTCTGTACGGAACCAGTCAGTGAGAGCAATGGGAAGCAGAAATAGCAGGACCTCTAGAGCCCAGCCCCAAATCACCAGGGAACTTAATTAAAATTACAAAGCTTCTCTGTTCCCTTTGAGCACACATGCCCAGCAGGTTCCCTGAATTACTTTCTTTTCCCACATGAAGTCAGGGCCACCACAGAGGGAACTGAAGATACATATATTAAGTCAAGGGAAAGTCAATTTTTCATGGAAGGCAGAGTTACCCTTTGAATTTTAACATTTGGGAAACACAAGGCCACCACTTTCCCTGGTGCTGCTGTTGATGCAGTGCAAATCAAATGTCCCTGCCAAACCTGCTGTAAACAGAACTTTGTGCTCCATATATTTGAGGAACTCCACTCTCAGTTTTGACGTGTCTTTATTTTCCCGGTCAGCCACAACTGTTCTCATCAGTATCAGAATACCCCTGCTGCTTTTGGGACTGCATTAGGGAAGAAGATGGGATGTGAAATAAAAAGGGAAAACCAGACAGAATTGCATCGATACAAGGTAGAGCCCATGAAAATTTATGCTGGGTATTGGACTTCTGGTCCACTTGTGGGAGGAAAGGGAGCCTGGAGATGGAAGCACCGCAACCTGCTCACCATGCAGGCCACCATAAGATCAATCCCCCCAAGACAGCTGCAGCCCAGTACTGATGTCTGCCACAGCCACAGGCATGCCCTTCATCTGCCTGCTGAGAGGACAGTGGACTAGCTTGTTTCTGGAGAGCACCACGCACTGGGGGAGTCTCCAGATGAGAAGCACAATGTCATTACCATTTCCTAAGGAACATGCCCTTAAGTTGCACTGCGTTGTTGGCTGGAATGATTCTTGCTAGTACCAGCCTGAGCTGTGTTAAGTAAGCCCAGGTAATGTAATTACATCAAATTGTGCACATCATGGAAGATGGTTTCTCCCAGCACAGCAGGGACCGTGGCTGTTGGGGAGAGGCCACTGCTCCGACGGAGCCACTCAGCCACAACCTTTCCAAAATGAGTCAAGTCTGCTGTCAGCAAACAGCTCACTGCTCTCAGTTCTTAGAGGCTCATCCAGCCTGTGGCTTTAAAATACTCTACACGCATGTAAGGCCATATAAAAAAGACTACACCTTATAACTCAACAGCACACATTAGGCCAAAGCAGGTAAATAGCCTCAAACTGGATTCCGAAGCTTTACAAGCAGGTTTTTTGACTATTAGGGGGAAAGGAAAAAAATCTGCAATACAAGCCACTGACAATAGTTGCAACAGTAGGTGTTTTGTAGGTGTTTTGCAAGTGGAGTTACCAGCTGCTGTGTGAAACGTGAAGGTCAGTCAAAGGTGACTGCCTAAGGTGCTGAGCTGCACTGGGAAAACTGGGGGACAGCTCACAGGAACACAAGGACAGGTACAGCACACTCCATCTTTCTACAGGGTATGAGCACCTCCTGTTCCTGTGGACAGGGAGCTCGGCTCTGACAGATGTGGAAAGAGTAACGGAAAAGGGATATCTTTCTCAGGACACTGTATCCAAGAGCCATGGATGGGCTCAAGAATCCCTGTTCAGCTATTGTGCTGCTCATTATATCTCTTAAATCGTGCTCTCTTGCCAACACTCTACTCCAGAAGGATAAAAATCAACCACCTATTTTTAGAAAGGGAAGCAACCATGTTTCTGGAGAGTGTTTCTAAACTTTGGTGGAGGAACCAGCACAATTGCAGGATGAAGAGGTGTCAGGCCGTGTTAGGGATGTCGCTTCACAGCCCTTTTCTCATGCACTTCCCACCCTGCCCAGAATAGCGATCATGAGACGAGGAAGGGCTGCATTCTTCAGCTGGGTGTTAGCTGGCTGGGGATTGCAGAGACTGCTCAGGAAAACAGAGGAGGACCACGTGATGGAAGGGTCTTCACTTTGGATGGAGAGCCAAGTTCCCTGAGTAGGAGCTCCAGCTATAACACTGACTCACAGCACAATGCCGGGCAAGAAAGCAAGGGTGAAAATCTAGTTTCCCTGGGGAACTGCAAGAGTTTTGCTATTCCTTCAGCGTTCATCTCCTCATTAAAAAGGATAAGATTTTCTAAGGGAAAGGCATGTTGAAACCATGAAGCAATGAGTAATGGTCCTCCTGCTCTTAAAGGGAAATCAGATTTTGTCCCCTCAGAAATTATGTCATGTCTTAGAAAAAGTATTTTAAATGGGAAAAAAAACCCCCAGTTTTTGCTATAGGTTGTATGCTCTACTGGCTGAGTCCATACATGAAATGGAATTTATATTTTTATCTATATTACAATAAAGGCCAGTAAGGCTTTTTACAGTCTCCAAAAACTCGGACAAAACCAAGCCCCACCTTATTAGTATTATCTTCCCTATATAACAGAGAAAGCAGTCTAAATATTGGATGCTAGAATATGACTCATTAAAATCTCAAAAAATTCAGTGGCAATCAAGATTTGAGATTTTTTGTTTGGTTGGGTTTTTTTAAGGCTTTAAAGCCAAAGAGGTTCATTGGCAGTCTCATCTGCTACAAATTTAACAGCCCTCAATGGGACATCAATTGCATAAGGCAGAGAGGTTCAGCCTCCTGTAGTGCTCTTGACCTTGGGCACTGGAGCAAACACAGTGGTACTTGGCCCTATCCCAACCACACCCTTGAAAACCCTCAGGCAACCTGACAGGTCCTATTGGATGGGCTGTCCTGGACAGGTTTCAGGCTGAATGTGCTCAGAGTGATGCTGACAGCTCTAAGAGGTCAACCCATGATTGAAGTGAGTGGATCCACCAACAGGACAGACAGGCACGCAGGATTCCTGTCTCACTGGGACAGACTCTCGGGGTGGCTTTGTTTTCATGCAGCTCACAGGCAGAATGTCTGAGAATTTCTTGGGTCTGTTTATAGAAATGGTACATATTTAACAACATATCTGACAGGATTGCTGGGGTAGAGCCTTCAGCCATGAAGCATACACAGTCTTGCAGACTTTAAGGCTTCACCAGGGCCACTAACTCAGATTCTTTTCATGGGAAAATGTATGCCTGGATGCACTAATGAGACAGAGTGAAGCACAGAAGAAGTATCTGTAGGCAGAACACCCTGTTCCACACTGCTCTTGCACTATCCCCTCCTCCATGAGATCTGGAGGAACACCACGGGGATGCACCACCGCATCAACAAAGTACAGAGCAGCTTGAATAGGGGAAGAGTTGCAACTATTTATCCTACATAATTGTAAGGTAGGTTAGCTGCTGGTTTTCCTGCTCCTCTTGGCTCAGCAGCTCTGCCCTCACTGGCCTCTCAAATGCCCTTGGTTGCTCTTCCTAGTGGCACTTGCCCAGCCCAAACTAACTCAAACAGAGAGGTCACTCAGTTTCTGCTTCTAATTCCTTTGGCGCAACTGTCTTGGCCTCAGTGGTGTTGCAGGTTGTAAGTGAGCAGCATCAAGGCCAGGAACGTCAGCCACTCACATCCAGAAGGTGCAGTGGTTACGAAAGCGCTGAGCCGCGGTTTGGGTGCGGCTCACGTACACGAGATCAGGCGCACAGGGCAACGCCGTGATCCAGCGAGCGCGCCCAGCGGATGCACATAACTGACAACTGCTCCAATAATTAATGGAGCGACATAAAAAAGGATCAAACCCAATTCAAAGTGACAGAGTCGTGAGCTTACAACTAAATCATGAAAACTGACAGGACAAATAGATCTAAGAGGAAGATCTAGGTGGGGGGTGTAGGGAAGCATCAACTACTGGGGAAATTGTTTCAATCCCTGAGGGACATTTTGTGAGCGTGTGTATGTACACGTGCTCACTCCCAACCACATGGTGTCTGCATTGCACCAAGCTCTGTGCTGTGTCATGCAGACGAAGAATTAATCCTCTTCTAAGACAAGGATATGTAGTGGGTAATTATCTCACTGGAATCTCTTAATTTGCACCCCAGGGGTGGGGATGGGTGCAGAGCCACAGACTGAACACTTTACAGACAGGCTTCATTCTTTTATGCACCAGAAAAACTGTGAAGGGTTCAAAATCTCTTAACTTCTATATTTTTTAGTTGATACTTAAAAACTCCCCCAAATGAGCCAATACTTTCCTGTACTCAGTGAACAGTGACCAGGTCAGTGCCAAAGCCCTGCCAGGTGATGCCAACACTACTCAAGGGTGTTCTCATCTGGACCTTGGCACCCTTCCATAGGCGTAGAGTTACTCCAGCCTCACTTCCTTCTGCATGGCTCTGAGAGCTCCCACCAAGGAGCAGCAGGTTGCCAACTACCCCATTTGTGTCCACATTTCAGTGCCTGCCATGATCCAACAGAGGGCTGAATTCTTTACCTTGGCCCAAGTCACTATGTGACACTCCCACAGAACTCACCCAACTACTGTCCTGAGCAAAACTTAACTCAGGATCCTTAGAGTTCCCCTCTCCTGCCACTGATGCCAGCTGTCAAATGCACAGATTAAATGTCAACAAGCTCTCTGTAATTGATATTAATACTGGGAAGGCTCAGCTGGGGACATGCCTCCTAGGCCACTTGACTCCTCAGACTCAAGTCACCCTGCAGCACCACTCAGTGCCAGGCACTCACACAGATCCCCAGAGCTTGGAACAGCCTTGCTATGAGGTCAGCAGGGAACACTGGAGATGGTCAGAAACCAAAGTCAGACGCTACCAACTGCCCTGTGCAATTAGAAAGGAGGAGCACAGGATGGATGGAACAGCTCTCTCAGACTTCAGGAGATGAAAGCCTTGTGTATGACTTCAGGATTGCAGGATGGCAACAGTAGACATTCACTGTTAAGACGTGTAAAAGCTGTAGCTTATCACTCTTAGTGTACCTCCAGTGGGTTGCCCACATGCATTACATGCCTGGTGCTGCTCTTGGCAAACTCTGGATATATTTCCAATAGCAAACTATGCAGCACAGTAAGGGCAGATCTGGAGATCAGCACAACCCCTTTACTCCTTTCAGGGCCCTCCCTCTGGAGCAGCTTTGGCTCCATGAGAATTAACCATTAGCAGCTGGGATGTACTTCATGTACCCATGGAGCTCAATCTTCTGTGTCTAGCTCGATGCTCAAGCATAGTGAGCGAGCATGAATAAAAGATTTGCATTCCTAAGCTGAGCTAAACCAGTAGAATAGATGAACCTTCTTTCAGAGAAACAAATATTTTTCCTGAATTTCTTTCTCCTGTAATTCTGCCTGGTTTTTCTCCTCCTGTTTTCATTCTGCTGCCCACCTCTGCTGTTTGGCATGACTCTATGATGCTGAGTCCAAAGCAGTTTCCTGGCTCCATTTAGTCTGCCCTTTGTCATGGGACACATCCTAATTTTTCATTTCTTGATCAATCTTCATTTTAACTCTTGAGCAGTCAGACATCAATGGAAGATGCCAGAATGACAGTTCAGACGCTTAAGGCTTTAACCCTCTGAAAACTCACTGCTCTGCATACTGCCTGCAGCCTGCACAACCCAGAACCCTAGGGTGAAGGAGTCACTGATTTTCTAAGGGACCACCTTCACAAGGGTAGAAACAGATAACATTGACTGGTTTGAGCTCTGAAACCGGCTGTAAACTGTAGCTTTGAGGTGGGGCACTCACTTAGGAGGAAAGGGGAAGAGGATTGCTGCTGCTCCGTCCTTGCCAGAGGGGAGACAGTCCAGTATCTGCAGGATGGATTCGTACCGTCAGCAAATTCCTCCTCTCCTGGGTCAGTCACCTCATGTGCTGTCAGCCAAAAGGTTCCAGGGGATATTCTGGCCCCATGGAATTAGGAATCACTGCGCCCCTGTGGCCTAGCTGCTATTCCCTGTGGGAATAGAGATTAATCGTATCCCAAGGGCTTAGCAGAACTCCCGTATCTGCCCTTTTCACATGCTTTCAGGAGGACATTTTGCATCACTCGTAGCTGCTGTTCTCCTCTTTTGTTAGGCTATTCTCTCAGGATTTATATGCCGTGTAGAAGTTTTGTTTCTCATCACAATGTGTTTACGTGCAGGTCAGGAAATTAATCAGCCGACTATCTGAACAATTAAAGCAATTTTGGCCAGCCTGGCTTTGCTTTGCTTTGATTCTGGGTTTGTTGTGACTCATCTGGCTCATGTGGCCATCAACAACATTGATCACAGCTCTCTGAAGAGGGGAAAGAGTTGGGCTTACCAAAGAGCTGCCAAATATGAGCCGCATGTGCTGTACAAATGGTTACTGTTTGTTATCACCGGGGAAAGCACCTTCTGTAATGATCAACACTGCCTTCATCTAGGGAGTTGTTCTGATCCTTCCTATGCCCCTTAATCCCCTCACCTGAAGCAGCCCAGTTTGCCAAATCAAGCTGGAGGACAGAAAACGCCTTGTCTGAATCTCGCTTAATCCGTGCACAGTGTGGTTCACACGGCCTTTATCACTAAGTGCCTGGGTGCTGGCAAAGGCAGCACGGACAGAGGGGCGGGGCCGGGCGCGCTGCCTGGCCCGGGCTGTGCCTTAATTGCTGCTGCCCTCTGCTGCCTCCGCATCCCACCGGCACGGCACCGGCTGCGCATCCCACCGGCACAGCCCCGGCTGCGCATCCCACCGGCACGGCCCGGGCTGCGCATCCCACCGGCACGGCCCCGGCTGCGCATCCCACCGGCACGGCCCGGGCTGCGCATCCCACCGGCACGGCACCGGCTGCGCATCCCACCGGCACGGCACCGGCTGCGCATCCCACCGGCACAGCCCCGGCTGCGCATCCCACCGGCACAGCACCGGCTGCGCATCCCACTGGCACGGCCCCGGCTGCGCATCCCACCGGCATGGCACAGGCTGAGGGCAAGCGCACGGTCCGTGCACTCCCACCCTGCACATCTCAGGGCTCTGCAGCCCAGCCACATTTCTGCTCAAGTGACAGGGAAAAACACTTTTTTACATTCATAAGAAAAT
This sequence comes from Grallaria varia, assembly GCA_013396735.1. Classification (NCBI taxonomy): domain Eukaryota; kingdom Metazoa; phylum Chordata; class Aves; order Passeriformes; family Formicariidae; genus Grallaria; species Grallaria varia. The sequence continues at coordinate 472,557 of VWZG01005480.1, read as the reverse complement.
GAAAGACCAGACTCTTGCCAGCAGTGCCCACTGATGGGGCAAAAGGCAAGGGGCACAAAGTGATTAATGTGTCCATCTGAACAGGAAAAAAACACTTCTCTCTTCCTGTGAGGGTGGTCTAACACTGGCACAGGTTGTCCAGGGATACTGTGAAGATACTCAAAACTCAGCTGGACACAGTCCTCTCTCACTGACCCTAAGGGGGTTGGACTAGATGATCCCAAGCAGTCTCTTCCCAACTAAGTGATTCTGTGACTATGTTAGGCATTGTAAGAAAATACAAAGTTTTATATAAAAGAAGATATTGCTGAAACCTTTCATTAAGTACGTAAATTCATCAACTGCAGGTATTTTAAGTGTAATCCAAAGGCAACTCTTCTGTCCTGCATATCACCAAAGAAACAAATATACCTTTTTTACAACTCCTGCAGTGGTCACGATGGTCTCTGCTCCTTCTACAGTCTTGTTTGCCACTGTGTTCACGCTGGCTACTACAGCTTCTCCCACCACATTGGCCTGTTCTTTGGTCTTCTCAGCAACTGGGATTTCAACAAAAGCAGAGAGTCAGTGAGCTAGACACTGCCAAAAGGCTGCCAAATGCCCCAGGACAATAAAGTGATTGCATTGAGGTAAAAGAAGAAATTGGCCCTGGTACAGTCCTTGTTTGGATTTTTTTAGATGAGGTCATGTCTGAATTTAGATCATGTACGTGAGAGTTTTTGTCTGACTCAAAATGCTGTTCAGAGAGCAGCATTGCAGCCTGTCAGTCTTTGTGGGCAACTGCAGAATGAAAAATTCACTGTCAGTTATTAAGAGATGATTGTGCAAATAAGATATTCTCCATTGCAGACTGCACAAGACCTCTTTCTGGGTGCCTTCTGCTTGATTTAAGATTCCTGGCTAGAAAAAAGTAATCATAATGAAATTCTCCAGGGAAAGGATCCCTTCAAGGCAGTCCATATGGCTGCTCTGCCTTGGAGCTTGGGTCTTAGAAGGAATCATTTGGGTCCCTGACTCTGTGACTGCCTGACAAGAGTCTCCCAAGGACCACAGTTTTGGCCTGACAGGAACTGACGCAAGTAAATCCTCTCTGCACGCTGGGCAGCACACGACATTGTGAAATGTCTAAATTGCTGTAAGTCATCCCAGTCTGCCAAGTAACACCTGTGGGATTTTTTGACCAGCTCTGCTGATTAAATATTTTCTCCCATCTGTCTCTGTTGCAAATGCCAGACCCTGAACCATTGTCCCTGGCAAGCATTCCCCATTCATCAGCTGGAAGGTCACACGGATCAGCGGTGTCTCCCAGAGACCTCCCTTTTGGCAGGGGCAGTGGCCTTACCAAGAGGTCTAGCAAATCATCACAGATTTCCACATTTCTCCCAGGGCTGTGCTCTTACCTGAGGTCACACTTTGCACTACGCCTTCCTTGGTTTTGGTGCCTGTGAAAGGAAACACAGTCCATCAGTGCTACCTGGCAAAGAACCCCCTGGCCTCCTGCTCTTACAAAGTGCAGTAGGGAGCTATAGTGCAGCTGGTACCTCCTGCTCAGACACAAGCCACTTGTAGAGCCAGAGAAAGGGACCAGCTTCCCTCCCCAAAAAAGTCAATAAATACCTGCACGTTGAGAGTTGGAGAACTTCAACAACAAATTCTCTGGAGATGCCTAGACCTGAAAAATCTTGATTACACCATGTTGAAGTACGAAAAATTGTCCCTGGAATATTTCCGAAATGAAAAGAACACCTGAGCAGTGGTAAATCAATGTTAATTGTAAAAATGACTATGTATTAAGTCACTTAGTAAAACCTCACCTACTTCAGTTTTACAAGACAAAGAGTCACACCCGTGACTCTCTCCTGCATTTCAGCAGAATAATTGGCATATATACCACTAGTAAAGACTCTGCAGAAACTTGAGGCTGAATTTACAGAATAACCACCCACCTACTCCATACCTATTTAATAGATTCCCATTTTAGCCCCTCAGCCCAGGCTGTAAGTGCCTGCTTGGAGCAATACACAGAACACAGATGGTTTTATCTCAAAACATGGAAGTACACCATATGTACACTTACATTGTAATTTATCTCGCTGTTCTCAAGGCAGAAAAGCTAACAGGATGTGAAGGCATTCAGTTTGCAACACAAATAGCCCTAAGGAGTAATTAATCTTTGTGATTTTCCTCCACGCTTCAAGTGACCAGTTATATATCCCTGCTACATTTATACTGTGGCAGATAAGCCAAATTATATGGTAGATAGGCGGCCCACAGTAACTAGGTGTTTTACACATTGAAAAAATAAAGGATCAAATTTACCTCTGTCAAAATGTAAAGAAACATATGCCAAAATGCTTCACTGGTCCTACTTTACAATATTTTGTAAATTATCTGCACCTATATAGGTTCTGTCCAAATTTCCCGTACTGATACAACAAAAGGATTTCTATGGACAGCTGTCAAAAATTTAAAAATAGAGAACCAGGCAGCTCTTTGACTCCATGGTAGTGGACCATCTATGGGTGTGGTGGGAGAAACCATCTACAAACCACATCTCATTTTCATTAACAGCCTGAAAAGCAAAACAGGTGCAGGGCCCTGATAACAGCAGAGCCAGCCCAGCTCTGTTCTGCCTGATGCATGCTATGTATTATCAAATGTAATTCTCGATTGTTGATGTATTTTGGGGGTTGCAAGTGTTGCCTGAGGCAGAACAAAACTGTTCTACTACAATATGCCCTCAACATTCCACTCCACCCTCTTGAACTGTGTTAAAACTGAAGAGATGAAATCCTCGTACTTTACTGTGCTTGTTACTGCTGTAACACTGCAGTTCCTAGCGATGCACGTGACACGTGTGTGCTGCTGTGAACTGGATTTAATAGTGATGCCCGTGAAACACAAACGTGTGCAGAAGCACAGCAGTGAGCAGAGCAGGTGTAAATCTCAAGCCATGAGTGTGAGCTTGAGTGGAACACAGTTCAATTCAGACACCACACTGCTTTGGTTTCCCTCCCAGTGCCACTCTAATAAAAGAGTGCCACAATATTGATTAGGCACACAAGATTGCCTCATATAAGACAGATGTTCAAGCTTAGCCCTTTGCTGTTTTTTGGTCAAAGAGCAGTTGCTAGGTAAGCAAAGTAGATGATCTGCTGTACTAGCCTTCCACGTGTTTGAGTTTTGCAGTAAACATGCTTAGTGAGACTTCTGTCTTCTATATATACACCTTTTTTACCAGACTTTTAAGGTGACTATCTGGGCTCAATTACTTTACAGTGGGAGGGGAGTTGGTGGGTGCTCTATTTGCTGATGGAAAACAATCCCAGAAAGGAGGGACGCAGATAGAAGAAACCCATCCAAATCTATTTCGCGACAGAAGCCAAGTCATTGGGAAGAGTCGCGCTGCAGCCCGGGGAGAGCTGGCCAGCCACACCCCATGACTCAGGCTCCCAGCCATCAGCGCCGCATGAAACCCGACCTTCCGGCGCACGCTCCTGCCGGCTAATGTTGAATTAGAAAGCAATCACCTGATGCTCAATCTCATTTCACTCATTAGTCCTTGCCTGCAGCTTCTGCGCCAGCATTAAAAGTTCATGCATCCTGCCTCTTCTGAGTGCTCTGAGTCATCTGTAAGAGCTTTGGTACGGCAAGGGTGGGGCTGAGGTGGTGCAGAGCGGGAGAGAGCTTAGAGCAGAAAGGGATATTATGATGGGCATTAAGTCCTGCGGGAGTCACTTGGTTTAAGCAGTGCTTGGTGTATTTGGGCTTTCTGTGACACACATGGTGGAAAATCGTTCCACTACAAGTGCATGCTTTGTTGAGGCTTTCTGAGTTATAGCATCAAGCAGTACTAGTGACCTTAATACTCCAATGCAGCTTTGCATTAAATTCATTAATTAGCTTCAGCATCACTTATCCCCCTTTTAAAACCAAACGCAGAGAGGCAGCCCATTGAAGCAGGTGCTGGATCCACACTACCTATGCAGGGGTCCCCTGCCACTTTGGTATACCCAGTTGGTATACAAGTTGGACTGTGGTTTTGCTGAGCGCAAAGGTGACCCATGCTCTCGGATTTCTCTTTTCAAGCCCCCTCTTCTCTACCCTGTCTGTTCAGGAAGCCACCTGGTGGGGCAGGAGCACCCCTTGCCGTGACTGCCCCGGCCAGGGCAGCACCTCGGGCATGAACCAAATTGCAGCGCCAGCATGGGAGGGAGGCATCTCCTCTCTGCCACGGGCTGTGGGAGCTGAACCTGAGTGGACCAGAGGGGAGGGACAAGCTGGCCACAGCGTCCCAGTGTCACTGTTCACTCTGGGCAGATCCTCTGGGCGAGCATTGTTTCCTTCTCATGGGCAGCAGCAAGTGATGTGGTGGCTGTGCCCAGACATCTGGAATCCTCCTTGAAGAGTCAGCAAAGAGCTAACACAAACCTGAATAGAAGGCAGGGATCCACTTTATCCATTCTAGGCTATGGGGATTTTCCTCCCTTTCCCGATGTTCTGAAAAGACCCTCAAGGTTTGATACAGTATTATTTTCTCCTAGCATCCAAAAATTCAAGTTTTGTCACCCAATGCTCTAGATGAAGCTGCTGGGCTAGGGCTCTGCAAAGGAAAGAGCAGGGAAGAAACAGTCCAGGTCTCTGATTTACCCTTTACACGGCACAGAGTGGTAAAAGGCAGCATGAACAACACAGTAATCATTCCAGTTTTAATCAATATACTGTGCCTCCACCTTCTCTGGTTATTAAAAAAGTTAATTTCTGAGCTAATCAGCATCTTGCCTTTACTTTTCCTGCCCTTGAAAGACTGAATTTTCCCCAAAGGGTTGAGCTTCCCCCAGGGTGCAACAGGAACAGAATCAGCCCAAGGCAAAGCACTGTGCAGTGCATGACAGGGCAGGAACTGGCGGTGTACCAACAAACCAAACCAAACCAAACCAAACCAATAAAAGCAGAGTGCACTTAATCTTCACCTTGATCATTATCTGATCATCATTCAGAGATTAAGGTTTTAAGGGTTTTTAGTTTTAGGCTTGTAGAAAACTTTACTGAAAGGTCAGACTCTCATAAAGAGACACTGTACCTCATGGCTGTGCAACAATGAAAACCAGGTCACAGGATGGAGGTGTACAACGTGACTGAGCAGAGACGTGAGGAATTATATGTAAAAATTCTGAATAATCCCAACACAACACGAATCTGGAAACAGGTGGAGCAGTAGTGATGCCACAATGTGACACCCATACGTGACATTTTGCAGGCTGGTGTTTCATTTACTGTAGTTAAGTTTAATTTTTTACAGGGATGCTGCTTACCATTTTTTTTTTTGTGAGTCAGTTTCAAACCGAAATGTGAACTCTTACATCCACTCATTTCCAGCATGCCAATAGTTAAGTATTTAAAAATTCAGGATAAAGACATTACCAGACCTGCTACATACAAATTTTGTAGTCATTTATAATGTACAAATAAATATCTATAGCTATTTTCAATAGAGTTGTTCTAAATATAGCAGCTAAGTATAGCTGTGGATGTTGCAGTACGATAGCAGGAAGAGTCTGCATGTAAACTTTCCTCCTAAGAGAAACCCTCTCTCCCACATCTAGCAAAAATAAAAAAAGCTGTGTGAAACACAGTAATCAGCAGTGAAGTAATCAGTCTTGGGAACTTAAGACTCTGTAGATTTTGTATTATCTGGAATATCTGACCATCCAACCATATAATTACGTGTGCTAGGTAGTGGAGATAGCGGGTTTTGAGGGTGACCTTGAAAGGAGAGGTCTCTGAAACAGCCCATGAACTGTAAGAGAGGTCTTTAGACAGGACATCAATCATTCTGTTTCCCAGATCCTATTCTTTGGGCAAAAGGAATTTGGGCGTCTCTTGTAAAGCAAGATTAATGTGTGCACGGGCAACGAAATAGGTTGGTGAACAAGAGTAGGATTTCAGGATAAAACTGTTTGTGGGGAAACAGATGCATCCTGCAATCCCCTCTTACTAACACTGCCAGCTCCTCTTAGGGACCTCCCTGTCGTGCCTCGCAGTGTGGAGGTGAGGCAGAGACCAGCACTGCTCAGATGCTCTCAGAGTGTCTGACTCACCCTGCAAACAACCAGTGAATAGTCTAACAGAGACCTTACACCTGAGCATCTGCTCCTGAATGTTGCATTCGTTCTGCCTCCCCTGAAGCAGTGATCATTTCTGTCTAATTTACGATTGGGGAAAGGAAACTGAGGCACGGGGAGGCTGTGGCACCCCAGGTGTATACAGCGACACTGTGTAGAGCTGATGATGTTATCCAGACTTCCTTGCTATTCACGCCCAAGCCCCAGCCACAATATAATTTCCCCAGACTTTCTCTGAGGCAATCTATGCAGATGTTCATGCTCAAATGTAGATTCAAACTCTCTTACCTACATACATTACCCCTTCTTTAGTCTTCTCAGCAGCCTCCGTCACTCCCTGCTTGGTCTTTTCTGCAGCAGCCACCACACCTTCTTTAGCAATGGAGAAACCTTTCTTAAAGACATCCATTCTTGCTGCTTGTTAGGGTATTATATCTGGGATGATGTGAATGAGGGACAGCAACAAAAAGCGCTTCAAGGCTGGGACTGGGAGCAGCAGCCCTGCCCTCGGCAGATGCTGGGTTTCTCGGCAGGCTCTGCCTTTGCTGTCGCTCCTCCGCCGGCCGAAGGCAGTGTGGCAAACCTCGCAGCCCTCGCCGGCTCTTATTGATGAAGTGTGCTGCAGCAGAGCCAATGCCTGTGTGCAGCTGATACTGAAATATTAATGATCTGGCTCTGCTTGGGAAGGTTTAAGGAGGGAGGGGGAGAGGAGGACGATGACAGCAGTAGGTAAGGGACTGACTGGAAAATTTCCAGACAGATAGAGCTTTTAAAATATGCGGCAATGCTCTCACTCGAGGATGCTCTCATGTGAAGAGGGAGAGTTTTTATCTGGAGAGCTGAGTTCCTGAAAGGGCATCTTCCTGAGGCTGCAGCAGGAGCCAAGCACCAGCTCTCCTGGGTCTCCAGAGAGTGGAGAGCAGGTAAAGCTGTTAGCAATTGTAGCAAACAAACAGGGTCAAAGCTGTTGGCTCTGGCACTTACCAGAACCCACCCCGCACAAAATGGTAACAAGAACATTATTTCTAGTAAATACTGAGAGGAAAAGGGAACAAGCTACAGTTTGGTGACTCAGGTGAAGGGAGCTAGAGGTACCACTTGCTGTGTCTGTCAGGTCTGAAGGCATTCAGTATAAACTACAGGCTTTGCTCAGCTGTACATCGCATTACAATGGCCCATTTCTGAAAACTCAGATGCCTGTTGGGGGAAATCCTGTTTCCTATTTGTTTCTGTGAGTTGGTGTGGACAGAGCTGTGCTCTGCCACTGCAGAGTGAGACGATGTTTCACACCGACACCATCACTCACGTCAGAGGGCTGTGCTGCAGAGCATGGCGGGGCAGGAACGCATCCAGCAGAGAGAGAACACACTGGGGAAACCCTACAGTTTGCATACAGGGTACATCCAGCCTCAAGGCCTTGCCAGGGAAAGATACACAAACACGATCACTAATGTCCTAATGTGCTTGCAGTACAACTCTAGTTAAACTGTTTTCTGAAGTAGATCCTGAGTGGTCCAAATCAGCTATTGCCTCACTACTCACTGGAATTCAGTGCTAGTGTCTGTGAAAGCAATTGCTGGTGCAGCAAGGTGACTTTTAACTAATTTATTTTTGATAGTGCCATATGTGAAACTACAGAAGTCATGAATCATCAGCCTCTGAGCCCAAATCCTGACCTGCTTTGGCTGCTTTTCCCCACCAGGCAAACAGAATATGAAATCGAGAGGCTGAGCTACAGTGATGGGAGGGTAGCACACTGTAATGTCAAAGTGCAGCAGTCTGTAAGCCACTGCTGCCACAAGTTTTCAGCCTGGAAGTCTCAGATGGGGAACGACTACACAGAAAAGAAAAAGGTCCAAATAAAAAATGGCATCTGTACATACATGCAGACACGTACACAAACATAGTTCTTACTGTAGAACTAAGACTAGTTCTGGTTTTGGGAGTGGTTTTTTTTTACCCCAAACTGAAACAATTGAAAAACTGTTGAGCAGGAAGATAATGTAGAGTTCTTAATCTTTTTCTCACAAATAAGTCTCCTTACTTATAAAAGAAGAACGATTTTCCACTTCAATGTAGAGGAGCCAAATCTCTGACAGACTAATGAATTTATCAATTGTTAATTAAAAAAAGTGCAAGATTCAGAGGAAGGCCAGCACTGCATACCAGTTATTATAAGAGCTCACATGGCTGCAGCAAGGAGTAAAAAAGGCTTTCCTTACCGTCTTTCAAAACTTCCCTTCGGTGGCTGATGCTCTTTTCTGCTCCCAGGGTACTCATAAATTGAAAATATCTGCCACAGGGCAAGAATCTTGTTTTAACTACATTTAGTAAAAAAAATTCCCATCTTTTGGAATTGTTACAGGGCCCATTTAATTTTTCACTGGGCTCTCAAAGACTGTTAAAGCAGAGCACAGATCTTCCCAGGGTTATGGGGTTTACTGGTATTTTCAGGAGAATGCCAAGGCTGATAAAGCTGGATGAGAAGTGTATTTTGATTGTGTTCAGCTATTGTTCTGTCATTGTGATTTGTACAATTGAATTCTACATATTTTGCATTGCTATAAAAGGTAACAAATACATGAAATATCAAGGCCTCCTGGGATATGAAACATGAATCATCACCAGATTGAATTAGCCAATACTCAAGTGGGATACTCCTTTCCTGCCTTCTCCTCTCCCGATGACCTTCAGAAAGGGTTCACAAGAGGTGTTTAAATGGTGTTGGATCCCGCCCAAGGAAGCAGACAGTTTGCACAGGCATTGTTTTACCTTGAAACCTTTTTAGGAAAGCTCTGGACTCAAGACAACATCGTAGATGATCTATACGGGGCAAACATCCATAGCAGCCCCTGAAGGTTTGCCACCTCAAGGCAACTGCATTGTCCTATTTCTATTCTAAGCAGAGGATTTAGTCCCAGTTTGTTGCCAGTCCTGCCTCAAGTAGATCTAACTATAGGACTGAATGTAAGCAACCTCAGCTTTAAGTTTTTGTTAGGTTCACAACTTTGTGCCTGGTAAGTTTCTTCCTTGTATCAGATAGTAAAATCAGCAGCTAAAGAGAAGGTCCTCCAGCAGGCAATTCGGAGACCCTAAGTTTCTATCTCACCCCGCAGCAATGCCTTTTTCTCTGTTATCTGCCTTATGACACTGGGGAGAAGCCAGTTAAGCTACACATCAAGCTCCCTTTTTTTATTACCATTGAGTAGAATCCGTATCGCTGTAAACCAATTCCTCTCGCAAAAACATTTGACTGACGTGCACAATACCAAAGGAAAGCCTTGTCGTGAATTGTGCAATGACAAACCATCCATATTGTTTATTTAGAGTCTGAATTCTGGCTGCTCAGGCTTGGCCGTGGAACTTCTTGCTGCGTTCCACCAGTTCCCTGAAGGTCTCTGCAAGGAGCAGTTCCCCACCTCTCCTGCAGTTCCCCACCTCTCACACACCTACAGTTCTCCTGCAGTTCCCCACCTCCAACACACCTACACCTCTCCTGCAGTTCCCCACCTCTCACACACCTACACCTCTCCTGCAGTTCCCCACCTCTCACACACCTACACCTCTCCTGCAGTTCCCCACCTCCCTCGCCCCTACACCTCTCCCTGGGTGTTGGTGGCAGGTGCCTGTGCAATGCCTGCCAGCAATCCTGGAATACGGGTGAGAGAATTCTAACTCAAGTCCACTTATTCCCAAAGCACTGATGCAAGGGAAAGAAAAGAATGCAAAGCAGAAATTGAGACTTCCTGTCTTCCACTGTCTTTTGTTTTGTGTTTGCAACACGTTAAAACAGGATTTTACTTAATTTGTGTCTCTTCCTTCTTGAATTTTCCCAGTTGCAAGCTACTCTGCACACAATACCTTAACCTTGTCCTTTAATGATGAACATACGCTGGAGTCTGACAGCTGACAAAGTCATTTTACTGGATGAAAGGAGTGCGATTTCATCATATTGTATTAAAGTATTTAATATGATGTTGTTTGAAAGACAGGTAAGGAAAGGAAAGACAGACTGCTTTTGTGGCTGGTAAATATCCTTTGTTCAGGAAGTTTTTGTACAAGGAATAATATTAACATTAACAGGATCAAACTTTGCTCTACATAAACAGAACTCCTTCCTCTCTCAATTTATGAAAACTTCAAAATGCTGAAAGAACAGTCTCAGATCATTCATTTTCATGCCCTAACAAAAACAAGCAATTGTCTGACGTCCTCTTGGCAAACATTTTAGGACTTGAATCTCTGCATGTACGTCTGCATAGTTAATGAGTTAATTTCCTCTGCCAGGGGATGAATAGTCCAGGGATGAGCCATTTTTCAGGCACACACACACAGGATGCTGAAAGCTGCCAGTACAGCAGTCTCTCGTGACTGAGCTCTGCTGTTGAGTACCACTGATAGCTTTTGAGCAAACTATTAAAAATCCAGGCAACAAAAATTCATCTTCTTCCTCTGATGGACAGACCAGTGAAAGAGAGATACACCCAGTAGCCCCCCTCCCGACACTCCTTTCCCAAGCTGCCCTTCCCTAGAGCAGTTGCACATGCAGGACTGTGCACCAGCAGCAGGCAGGGAATGAGACAGCGTTTTCCAGATCTAAAACCCAATGCCTAATGAGAAGTTATCCCCTTGCTGTGCAGCTATCAACAAAAGCCTCCTACTTCACAGACATAAATCGTTTCAGTTATTCAGTCTGCTTCAGAGATTTGGAGCCAGGATATATGAACCTAAAGCAACACTTGCTTATTAAAATAATTCCATCTTTGCTTGGTTTTTAAAAACATTTTTCCTTTTTTTTTTTTTCTTTTAAAGATGCAGATTTGGAATTTAAGTCTACAGTTAAGAGTATTACAGAGTAGGCAGTGAATCTGGAAAGATACAAAAGAAAAACAAAATCATCTGAACCTATAAATTGAAAATTACATTTCTAAGGGCTTTCTCCAGAGACACGCTGACTGGAATAGCCAAGTGCATTTGCTTTCCAAGTATGTACCAGCCACTTATCATACAAGCCATTTATCAGACATATTGTTTGGCACTGTTTTCTCTGTGGTCCCTTACCTCTTATCCAGCTGCAGCTGCAGGGCTCCGGCTCTTAAACAGAAAGGGGCCAACATGAGAATTTGCATCTTAAGCAGATTATCCAGAAGGTGGTGCTGGCATTTGACAACTTGATTCTGGAATTGCAAACAGGACATGGAATCCTTGGGGCAGGCAACATCAGTATGGGTTAAGAGCTGTGTTGAATGGAAACAGCTTTAATTACCAGACAAGGCAAGAGCAATCCTGGCAGTTACCAGCAAGATCCCAAGGCATTCTGACCAACCTGCTGTAATGAGCAATATCAAGTCCTTAAAAATTAGTTTGAAGTCTGAAGACTAGTTTGAACACTTTGAGGTAGTACTTCCCAGAAATACATGGGGAAAAAGTATTTTCACAAACAAAGACACAGAAAAAAAGTCACTAGTGGCTGGGGACCAAGAGTGGAGGGACAATATCTTTTTGGATAGCTGTTCTGAGAACTGCTAAAAACTTCTGAGGAGTATCAAGGCATCTCCAAACATCTCCACACCACTATTATCATCATCACATCACTCAGGGATAGGGTTTCAAACATACTTTTGGAGTAACTGATTTCCAAGTAATTTTCCAAATTATGTTTTAAATTTGATTCATCTCACCCATTTCTCTCATTCCAGCAGTAGTACTCAGCTGTGTAAGGTACACTAACACTAAACCAGGCAACTGAAAAGTGACTAGACATCTACTGGTGTTAGTTGGTGCATGGTTGCCTTTCTCACCTAGAAAGTACCTCCTAGAAGAGACTGAGCTCAGAAAGCAATGAGCAAATTGTTGCAGCAAAATGACCTTGTACTTCTGTTTTTCCTGGTTCCATGCTGAGGCAGCAGCTCAAAGAAATTGAAGCAACGTTGTGGTGTCCTGAGTAGGTACACTCCTCATACCTGTTTCTCTACAGAAGTAAAAGCAAGAAAACTTACAGCTCAGCCTGCCAACAAATCTAATGTTATGAACCCACAGTATAACCTGAACATGTTATTCAGACCCTCCAAATCAGAAGGGCTATTAGACAAAAATCTGAACTAGTGTTCAGTAAAGAAGGTCCTCTGAATAATTCATGCCTTCCATGTGTTCATAGCAGCATCCTATGCTACACCTATCACAAAGAAAGAGACGTCATCCCTCTGGCATGCTCCATATTTTAATTTCTTTCATAACTGCTACCAAAAACTCGCCCTACATTATTAACCTGTAAATCTGTACCTGCTGCACCCATAGGGCAGCACCATTGCAAAGGCACAGAGAACAGGTTCTTGCACCCGAAGGAACAGCAGATGTTCTGAGCCACGAGGAGAGAGAAACACTGCCCCACTGTTGGGAGGTATCTGTGGAAAGGTATATTTTGAAAGACAGGTTCAAAGGGTTTGGAAGTAGGTCACAAATGGGACAATCTCAATACTTCTGGCATAAATCCACTTCTCTGCAAGCCAGGATCTCACCCCAGCTCAGGTAATGAGACTGTTGCTTGTTTTGTCTCATGTTTGCTTCAGTTCCTTCCTGATAATGGTCTTATTACATAAACAAACACAATGCTTAGGTCACATCCAGTTACTTATAAGAAAAGCACATTTGTATGTGAAATGTGGCACATGAAATATTCACACACTGACATGTATTATAGCAGGATGCACCCAATTCTGAAATAAAAGCAGCAGGAAGGAACACAGGGAAGTCGCTAATTTTTTCAGTCTTCAGTCCAGACCTTGTGATTTCATCTCCCTGGAGAAGGGACTGCTACAGTAAGAGCAGGTTTTGCCATTAAACTGATCACAGCCTCTCTCCACCTGGCCCCCTGTTCTTCTGTCACTGCCCTAGTGTTTAACTGCTCTTAGGCAGCAAGGGCGTGCCTGCGTTTCCCTGGGTTCTTCCATGAAGCATAAACCAGGGGCACTGAGAAGGAGAGGGGTGCAGGCCCAGACAGTGAGGAAGAGATGCAAACTCACAGCCTTTAAGAAGAAGGCCTTCCAAAATCCTGGAGAGATTTTATCCTCTGTTTTCAGCTGGCATTGGAAAGAATCCATAAAAGCTTTGCATTTCATGCTCTGCAGGACATGCTGAACTTTGGGCTGTGCATCTCGTCATTCAAACGGAGAGGTGAGCTAGCAGTCCTGCAGCAGCATTCCCACTTGTTTTGTCAGTGGAGCATCATTCTCCCTCATTTTATTCTTAAAAATACCAGAGCACATCACCCTGCAAGACAGCAAAAAAAAAAAAAAAGGTCTATGAAAGCAACAAAACTAAAAGTAGCACCATCAAGCATCACAAAACCAGTAAAGAAACTACATCCAACCCCCCCAGCCTTCTTTTTTTTTAATAAAATTTATTATTAGGGTGCGGTGACAAAGGTAGATCTTGACAGCAGCTCTCGTCAAGTGTTTCTTTGTAACATTAATCAAATATGCACAAAAAAATCAGGCCTGAGATCCAGAGATGACAACCCAAACAGAAGTTCTTAAAAATGCCCAGCTATAAGGACAACTTCATGAAAATCTTCCCCTTTGATGGGAAGAGAATATGGTGCACAGAGCTACCTTGCAAAGGCCACACAAGAGCGGATATTTGTAAGTTCTTTTTCACTGTGTATTTGCTCCGAGTCCCTCAATGCCCATAATTTGTGATACATACCACAAATATTCTGCTCCTAAAGCCATGATCTTTCAGTCATTCAAGTGTAGAAAACCCCCCATGTGCAGCCCTGAAGCACGCAGGTCTGTACCATTTTCTGGCACTGTAATGAGAGCCTGTTACACCACTCAGTATTTTCTTTCCTTTCTTTTTCCCTTCCTTTCCTTTAAGCTAACATCCTTTTCCTGTGCCTGAGGAGAAGGCGGTTGATAAAAGCCGAGTTCCTGTTCACAGATAAGTTTAGAAGGCAGCCGAGCTCAGAGGTTCCCTGAATAAGCTCCATTCCTAGCACCTTTTTTCCCCCCCTGCCAGAGCCGTCTGAGCCCCACACAGGAACCAGGCTCACATTGTTCAATAGCCACGGACGTTTCCACAGTAGCTGGGAGGGTCAAAAGCCCTTTCCGCTCTTTGTTACAAGTATTTTTTTTTTTCCCCCTTCCTTCTTCCAACTTTCCAGTTAAAGAATATTCGCTGGAGCATTTCTGAATTAATTCGAGCTGAGCTTCAGAGAAAAGAACAAGAGACAGGTGTCGCTGGGTGGGCGAAACCCCAGGATGCTGGTGAAGCTTTTGCTGCTCTGTAACACAATAGCATTGGCAAAGCTAGTCGAACACTCAGACCATCATGGACATCACGATGGTTCGGTGCACAGCTCAAAGCCACGAGCTCCTGAGACCTCTGTGCACCCCCGGAGGACTCCTCTGTCACACCAAGGAGGTTACTGGGAGGAGGCAGAAGGGCTCAGGGAGGATTCCCAGGATTACCCTTCAAGCGTGATCTCCTCACACCAGGAAGAGAGAGAGGATTTTGAAGCTGCGAGCCCACAGTCCCGAAATGGGTGAGTACCCCAGTGTGCCTGTCGCTGAGCGATCCTCTGTGATACCTTCATATCCTGCTGACACAGGAGCATTTGCAATAGATGTTCCTCATTAAAATACATTACATTGTAGGGGTCAATCTATATCCAAATGGGAGGGGTTTAAATGTTTTAGCTACACAAACAGAAAGCTGAATCGCTTGTGGAGGATGAAACCACAGATGGGAACAGGCTCTTTGCTTAGTCTGAGACAGCAGAATGGGGTTAGGGGTCTGGAGACACCCGGCAGATGTGAAGCCTTCCAGCTCTGGTGCAGCACCATAAAACGAAACACGATTGGCAAAGCAGAACTAGAGGAAGTTAATTTACTGATCTTTTCTTATCACAAACCAATGCTGATTATTTTTGCTGATCGTGGCAACCTCTGCCCATCAGCAGAATGTGCCTGCCTGCAGACTTGGGCCTTGGAAATGGAGAGGGAAAGAGAACAGCAGGATGTTAGCAAAATAAAAATAGGGAGGAGTAAATAGAACGAAGTAAGGAATAATAAATAAGCATGGAAATGACTACAAATTCCACACCTCCTTCCCAACAAAATGTTTTCATGCCAGTGAAATGCTTTTCATGGTAATCTGTAGCAGGAGTAGCCGTCCTGAGTGGAAAAGACATTCATTTCATTAGAAACATTCCCAAACCCTAAGATCTGTGCAAGGTTTTACAGGGCATGTAAGTAGGTTGCTAAATGTTTAAAACAGATGAAAACCAAGCAGGACAGTGAATGAATCTTTCATAGCCCTGATGGATGGGTACTGCAGAGCCTTGTTTGGGAGAGCTGAAACAGCAGCACACTGAGTGCTGTTCACAGCTCAGTGCTTTAGGATGCCCTGTATTTTTCCCTTTAAATGCTCTTGAGAAAAGGAAAAAAAGGGAGATGGAAAGAGACTATAAAACCTTGCTCATGTCATGCTTCCCTTTCAAGCAAACTAAACTCTGCAATCTTGTTTCTAATCTCATCTCCATGTAAAATGAAGGCCTCCCTCTGCAGGTAACATGGTGAGTGTATTAAAACCCTGCTGTCCTTCACACTGCATCTTCCCGCAAATCTGTACCTCCCACCAATAACCCCAAGTCACTTTCTAAAGCCTGTAAGTTTTCCCTTCCAGTTCCTGATAGGTAGTGTTCGATAATGACCTGCTCTGTGAATTAATCACCTCTTAGTTAATGAATTTCAGACACTGTCAAAGGAAGGAAACAAAGCCGAAATGGTACTCTGAGTTTCCGAGTTACACTGCAAGGTGGTGATCATTTGCTTGCTGGTTCAAATGCTGGAAGCATTCTGAAAACTCCAAGTACTGTGAAAATTCAATGGTATAAAAAGGTGTATTATAGGTCAGGAAGATGCTGTAATACACTGTCCTAATCAGGGCTTCTTCCTTTGCTGTGTGACTGTTCGGCACCACCTTGTCTAATTCATTTCACCACCAGCTATGACTCATCCTAATTTCCTCCTAAGGAGAGAAATACTTCCTTCTTTTATGGGGATAGTTGCATAATGAGTCAAATCATAACATTCTTCCCAATGGTGAAGCTCTGTTCATGACTACAGGCAACCCAAATCTAGCCTGGCAGCACCTTTCAGCTATTTGTTCTTTTGCAGAGCTATCACACTTCCAGCACACACAAGCCCAGGCAGCTGGTAGGTCTTATGAAAGAAATTTGAGACTTCAAGAGGAATTATGTCCAAAAGTGAGGGGAGAGGGAGTGTGAGCAAGAAAGGACAACACAGTTCCCCTTGTAACCATGCTCGAGTCTAGAAGTCATTGTAAATGGTTGGAGTAATAGACCTTCAGAGCATGAAGTCCTCAAGTGTATGGCAGGTGCTGTGGCTGCACTACCCTGCTATGCACAGACAAGATGTTGTCATGAATCTGGTATTTCCTCCCCACGAGTGTGACACACTCCCTGGAAAAAAATATCGAGGAACTGGGTTTATATCTCTAGGTGGAGAACAAAAAGAAAAGCATCAGTAGTTACACAGGAATTAACATATATAAAGAGAGAAGGACATGCCAAAACAAGCCCAGGATGGTGGAGAATAATTTTCTACCAAAATTATGTCTTGCATCTAGTTTGCTTTTTGAATAAAAACATACTTTCTTTGCAGAACTAGGAAAACCCCAAAATCTATGGTAACTTTGTGACGAAGTTTTGACTCTCACTGTTTTTAAAAAATAAAAATAAGATGTGTTTTGTTCAACCTCTTACTATTTTCCCCATGTATTAGGAATAGCAGTTGTTACAAATTATTCTTACCTTTAAAAAAAACATATAGCATTGTTTTTCATATTGCAGTTATTTGAGTAATTGAGACCATCATGACTAATAAGCCCAAGGTATCAGTCAGAGAGACTCCTCTGCTTTCTGTTTCAACACGTAAGATGAAATAACTCAATAGATAAGTCAAGTGCTTGGATATGCTATTTTGCTAATTAATTCCTCTCAGAATAACAAGATTATTAAAATAAGAGTTTTAAAATACTAAAATCAGTAGAGAAGTCACTTGCCTTTACGTGACTTTTTTAGAAAGAGAAACGTGTGGCTAATAATCCTCTTGTTTCATCTACTCTTTAGAGGAAGAGCTACGTAACAGTTTAGTATCTCAGCTGGTGCCTGTATCTGAGCCAACAGGAGAAGCTCTGCATGGTCCAAGTGGTCATGTTACAAAATCAAAACTATCAAAAGAGGCCATTTTTCCAAAGGAAATCACCTTTTCATTCTGCTTTTCCTCCCCCAGCAGCTGTGCCTCATATGAGCTGATTGGTTTGACTTCATGTATTCTATTCTATAGCTGAGATAAATAGACACACATGCACCCAAACTTTCAGCAGAATTAAAAAGAGAAATAAAGATATATGTACTCTAAAATTGCTGGACTATATCAGCATTTTCTTCAGCAATGTAAGATGAAGAGTAAGAACAGTCAAATCAGGTTCAGGCTTTCATATATACTCAATACATAATAACCAGAATAGATAATAAATGGATTTTCATTCTTCATTTCCCTTAAATAGATGCCTAATGCAGAAGTTCATAGGGACACTTGTTACTGGTGGCTTTCCTGCATGTGGATATAGGGAGCTAAACCGAGGCTTGAAAAGCTGCCTGGGACATGACCAGATATGAAGAAGTTCCAAAAGTGACCCAGTCAATACCAAATAAGAGCTTGCATTAGCTCATCACCCACTCTAATTCTTACCACTCAGTATAACCCATTCAACTGCTATCTGATCAGGTCATATTGAAAGGAATAATAAACACACCAACGAGAACACACCATGATTGCTATCCTGACAACTGCCATGGGGCTGACACACCTGATAGCTTGTGAAAACTCACCTTAAGCTGACAAGCCATCTCAGAGATCCCTCCTCCTTTAGAGCTGCTTCTTCCAAACACTCGGTGATGACACATGCCTGAGCATGGCACGGTGCTGAGCTGACCTCTGGGGAGCTGACAGTGAAGGGCAGGGCTACAGAAGTATCCAGCTACGTGCCCTCCCTTGGGCTGTACCATTCAGCCCTGGGCACACATGCCCCCCTCCATGGGGCTGTATGTGGGCCCAGAATACACAGGGACCCAGCCTTTGAAAAGAAAGGTGCCCTGACCCTGGGAAGAACATGCCATCTTATCCATGCCCTTGCCATAAACTTACCTCTTCTGTTCCGAGATCCATAGGAACACCCCTACTGTAATTGCCCTCAGAAGGGCTTGTTTTGTCTCCCTACAAACAGACCCTCAGCTCAAGCAATGCACTGAAGCACCATTACTGCTCCTGGCTTTTCTCAGCACTGAGCACAATCCTCCGAATTCACGTGCCTGCAACTCCAAGAACAGCCAGGGTCACAACTCAGATTTCACGCACTTAGTGTTCTTATTTCATTTAAAAAAACAAGACAAATGAAGCATGTAAAAGGCATAGCTCTGACAGCAAAGCCCAAAGCTGCCTGTACCCTCAGTTAACCTGACCTGTCTGTCAAGTAACACCGTAAACCAGATCACTGAAGTATTCCAGGTTAAAAATAATCTTAGGAAAAAGCAGAGGTTATTTTTAACCTTCCCCCTCTGCTGATGGAGCTGGCTCCCAAACAGATGGCTCACCCAGTAAGGGAGAAACGGACTGTGGTGATGAAATGGGAAGGAGCAGAGCAACCACAGCTGTTTTCCCCACCTATGACAACGTCTTACAGAACTTCTCTATCTTTCCAAAAGTGTTATCATTACCAAGTAGCCCCTGTTTTGGATTTGCCCTGCAGCTGGGTAGGTGGTTTATTTTTTCCTTCTTTTCTCTTTAATGCACAAACACACACTCAATGTCATCCCCTAGGACTTTTCTTACAATTACAATATACGTGCGAAAAAATGGAAAAACAAAAGGAAGAAATCCCCAACTCCCCCTACCTGATGTATTGGAAAGGCAGAAATCTCCAGCTTAAGTAAATCCTTAATTGCACTGACATATTTTGAATTTTGGACACAGAGTTCTGTGAAGTCACCCTTGATAAGAGGGAGGTTTCCTGATGTCAACCAGGTGCATTGTTATAGCATTGAAACACTCATCTCTTGATGTAATTCATCATCCAGAAGCCACAAAGAAGCAGGCCTCTTCTTGTGATTACCCAGCGTGTCAAAATACAGAACTATCCTTCCAAGTTTAGACAAACAGGGAAAACCCAAATCACTCTTATTCTAAGGAAAGTCAGAACAGTGCTCAGTCTTAAGAGCTTATTTTTTGTCCGCCTTTACAGGAAGAATCCATTGATTTAATTAAGACCAGTTTCACACTGACTCATCTACTTCTTCAAAACAAGGCAGGGGCTTTCGTAGGAAACTCTTGGGATGGTGGAATTTCCCACCAAAGGGGCACAGAACATGTGCTTAAAATAAAACAGTTCGGACGAAATGCAGCTAAATGTGTTCTTCAGGCCATGACATCCTGCAAAGTAGTGCAATGGCCATTGAGTGCTCAACAATAGCTAACACAGTGCCAAGCACCTCAACAGAAGCAATGGTTTCCTATTAAAGTTAGGCACTTGCCTCCTTTCAGGACTTTAAGGAATCTGCAGGGTTTGGCTGTCATTGAGCTGCCCAGCTGCAGGTGGAATAGATCCCACCAGCCTATTTGATGCAAATGACAGCTTCATTGCACACACTAAGGGAGTCATCGAACCCTCTGTGCCCAAGGGATTGATTCATTTCACAGCTCATTACTCCAAGCTGCAGCAATTAATTTCTTCAGCAGTTAGCAAGGGACCCCCTGTTTCAGCATAGAACCACCACCAGCACTATCACCATGTGGTTTCAACACCTTCCTTGTGCAGGTCAGTACACCCCTGCATGAGTGCTCAGAGGCCAGCCCTGAACCAAACTACACTCCTGCCCAAACCATCACCAGGGCAAACCTTGGCACACGCTGCCTGCACCCCGAGTGTGTGCCATCTGGGAAGACTCTTTTGGACTCGCTGGCATCAGCACTGCCTGCAGTTCCTGCTTCCAGACAAGGTCTGACAGAAGCAGTGATCAGGCAAACTTAAGTCTGCAGGAACCAAAGGATGAAATTCAAATGCAAGCTGCCCTCTGAATGGGCTTCTCTTGGAGGGAGGGTAATATAAATGAGGTAATGGCTGTGGATGCTTTTGAAGAGGAAAAACTTCTTGTATTTATTTCTCTGAAGTAGTCTGTACAACAGTTGGGTTTGGCTCAACACCAGCTCCCAGCCAAGCCTTGAACTCTTGCTCCCAGCGAGGCTCCAGGTTCAGGACTGGATTTGCTCTGAAAGCCTTCCCTGTGCTAAGTTCTTAGGACATTCTGCAGGACAAGACCATCCCAACTGATAACAAACTGGCACAACTGTTGGAATAAAAGTTGCATTCAACCAGTGATGCTCAGGGTTGTGGAAGATTTCCAGCACTGTATGGAAATCCACATGTTTGAAACTACCATTACCACTCTTTTCAGCCCAATTTATTACGGTGAACTGCAAATCAGCCTGTTCTAACCCCAGGGAAAACAAGGGTGGTTCATGGTTTGGGTCACAGGAAGATCCCAGACCCTGCCTGAGCGGGAGCTCTACTCATCCTAAGGGAAACATGGAAAAATATGGGAGTTTCTGCTGTCTGATTCCAATACAGGGCTGCTGGCTGCCTGGGAAGAGCTGGAAAATTCACTGATAGACCACCAGCCGTCACTTGCTGTCTGCTAATCAAAAACCCAGTGGCACACCCTGCTGCTTTGGAGAGCCAGCACCTTTTCCAACAGCCAAACACCTTCTGCGTTCCATGACAAATAAAAAGATATGTCTGTCTTAATACTGACATGCACAGTCATAGTTTAGACCGATTTAAATGTGGCACTTTACCTCTGCTTTACTAAGGCTGCTTTTCCTTGTAAATGAGAACTTTGCACGGAGAGAAAAACCCAACAGATTATTCCACAGCTAAAGCCTCATTCTTTTATACTACTTCAACTGGTAAAAATTCAGAAGTCACTCTGTACAAGTCAATGGAAAATCACATGTTTAAATTAAAATAACACAGTCCTCTGTTGTCCTCTTGTAGCACATTTAAGCAGCAATAATTATGTATCTGGTGCCTCTTGTGCTGTATAGGGAAGTGTTACCATCCTGAAAAGTTTTGCACACTACCAGTGGTAGACACAGGAATGGCTAGAGGGGAGTTTTCAGAGTAATTATAGCAACTGCCTTCCTTGAGAACAGAAACCTAAGGAAACTGGTGTGTGAAGGACAACTCACTCGTGCTAGTACAGCCAAAGGAATAACAAAACTTACAAAAAACCCCCAACATCCTGAAGTCCTGAAGCTTTTGTTCAGGCAAAAATTCCACTGACCTAGGAAGGCTCTAAAATTACACACTGTAGTGCCAATCAAGAGAACATGTAACTAAGAAAAATAAAGTATATAAGGATCTAGCTGAGCTGAGGAGCATTACTCACACTCACAAACATGCTGCAGTTGTCTGTGTTTGAAGAAAAGAGACTACGCTGTATTCATCTGAGCAGAGCACTAATTACTGCAGAGCAGCCATCTAACTTTATTTCTGGTTCTGTGGGTTTTATTTTGTTTGCTATGATACAAGGCGGTCCAGCCTAATCCTAGAATCAAAGAAAGAACTGCCCGCATTGTTCTGTTTCAGTAAAAGCAGAAGCATTATCTAATATAAGGAAAAAATTATTTTTAGTATCACTTTTGAAACATCTGAAAGTTTCAAATAAAAAGAGCTTGAGCTAACCTAAATTTGCTGAATTCTATTTAAAAACAGAATGCTTTGTCATAAGATATATTTAACTTCAGACATAAGAATAAAGTTGCCTCAAAATAAGGCAGAAGGGGATAGAGGCATGTGAAGACTATTCAATAAGGTTAATTCGTAATTAGAAAGAAGCCCAGGAAAAAACCCACCCAGTGTCTAGCAAAGAAAATTATTCATATACTTATTTCCTGGTTCAAAAGGGGATTCATTTGCTTGGAATGTAAAACAGGAAAAGCTACTGAGCAAATGAAACATCTGTAGTCCTGGATTTGTTAGGGCTCCCTCAAGCGTTGCTCTGACTTGCAGTGTTGTGATAAACTTTACCATTCACCAGAGTGGAGAGAAAGCTCTTCTGCTCTCCTCACATGAGCAGCTGCTTTCTGTTCCTCTCTCTCCTTGGCAGCAGAAGCTTGCATCAAAAGGAAACTGTATTAAAGAGAATAAAAACAGAGGGCGTTAAGTGGGTTATATATCCAGTGAATGAAGCGACACAGTTACAAAGAGGAGAAAACACCGCAGCAGGAGAACACAAAGCTGCTGTGTTCCAGAAACAGCCGAAGAAAGAAAGTGCTATTTGTGAAGGAGCAGCTCTTTGAAACTTCATAGCCTGATTCAGAGCCTTTGGTGGCAGCAGAAGTCTTGCTAGTCCCTCTGAACTTTAGGTCAAACCCTTCGCAGACTCTGACATTGTTGCACTTAACATTAAGGAATGACGTATTTTCCCTGAAGGTTAATACAGTTAAGGGGTATTTTTAGTTACAAATAGCAAAGTTTCCTTTAAGGAAGCATTTGATAAGATGTGCAAAAAGTACTGCAATAGAAGTTTCATCTTTGGGCACGTGTATCTATATTGCAGGTCATTACAGGCCTTATCTACTCATTTGAGGAAAGAATAAATTTTTGATAAGCTTTATGGAACTCAAAACTACTACAAGTTTTTGTGATTAAACCCAAAACTTCGTATTATGCAGCCTTTCCATTCCTTAAGTTTTTAAGATCAAATGAGAGAGAACTAGTGAACAGATAGTAAAGAAAATTAGACATAAAGAAATGTGACCAGCATTAAAGGAAATTTCTATTGAGAGNCCCCCCCCCGTTTTTTTCATGCTATTCATTCTACATATTTGCTGGTAACTGTCCAAAGCAAGCATCAAGTTGGGATCAACCACTGATTCAAATTCTGGTAGAAAATAACCCCTTTCTACAAGTGAGAAGCCCACCAGGTACCTCCAACACGTGAAAATGTTTTGAAAAGAAATGCTCCTGTTTTCCATTCCGTGTGTGTGCACATCAGCATGTGCACCACAGCAAAGGCAGCCCCGCTCCCACGCGCTGATGCACGTGAACAGTTGGCTTAGCTCTATATGGCTTACAGGACTCCAAGGACTTGTTTGGGAACTGCATATAGTGGGGGGGAAAAAAAATCAGCTCAGATGATGATTCATAGGGTGTGGATTGTTTTCGTTAGGAAAGAACAAAACCCCAAAGCCAAAGAATCCTGTTTTAAAGGGAGGTTTCCACACAGAATGCAGAGTCCTGCCTGGGTCTGGCAGGCATCCTGCTGGCAGAGCCAGCAATCCTGCACCTAGCAACGACACCAGTGAGCTCCAGCAACAGTGCCTGGGCACTTTGTTCCCCAGGAAAAAACAGAGGGTTCGAGGGGGGAAAGCCTCTCCCAGCTATGCCTGGCCAAACACATAAGAGAGGAGAGCCCCAAACCAAGCACAAACTAGGTCTCTGTTTCAGTTATTTAACACTAATTACCGAAAAGCACTGCAGCCTTATAAAGCCTGGCAGGCTTGGGCACACCTTGGAGGCAGATGTCACCAAACACGTGTGCTGTTCTGCTGGTTTTTACTGAGTGGCCTAGTGACATAAGAAGAGTGTTTGATTCTGGAAAAGATATATTTTATTAAAAATTTGGAGTTTTATCTTCTATTTCAGTCTCATAAGAACCAAGACTCTCATTGATCGTGGGCCCAACAACTCCCCTAGTCATTTGC
Organism: Grallaria varia; assembly: GCA_013396735.1. Classification (NCBI taxonomy): domain Eukaryota; kingdom Metazoa; phylum Chordata; class Aves; order Passeriformes; family Formicariidae; genus Grallaria; species Grallaria varia. Next base: position 448,583 of record VWZG01005480.1, on the reverse strand, counting down.
AAAGGCCTTAAAGCCACAGCTCATCAAACAATTTGTTATGGCTTGAAATCACAACAAAGGCAGCAGCCTTCTTTCCTTTCCTTTCCTAGCACCACAGGCTTTGCCAGATTCCTGCCCTTGCTTCTAAGAGACGAAGCGTTTCGCTTGCGTGAGTGCTTGCTGAAATCAGAAATCACATTTTCCTTAAAAAACAGGGCAGCAAAACAGGCCATGTCCCAGCAAACCTGGGCAACAGTTCCCAGCTAGCCCTTTCAATCTGATGTTTCCAGCTTCCTTGCAGCTTCCTCCCCTTCTCCTGGCCCTGCAGTCTCAGCTTCTGCTTTCGTGCAGGACTCGGTTCCCCATTGNGCTTGCATGAGTGCTTGCTGAAATCAGAAACCACATTTTCCTTAAAAAACAGGGCAGCAAAACAGGCCATGTCCCAGCAAACCTGGGGAACAGTTCCCAGCTAGCCTGGGCTGTTTGCCCTTTCAATCTGATGTTTCCAGCTTCCTTGCAGCTTCCTCCCCTTCTCCTGGCCCTGCAGTCTCAGCTTCTGCTTTCGTGCAGGACTCGGTTCCCCATTGTTTCACTGACTCTCTCAGAGGCACAAATTTTTCCATATATGCTGATCGTCAGAGATTTGGTTCCTGTATTCCCACTTAAAAATATACTGCCTAAAGTTCAGCTGTTTCCATTATAGTTATTACTCCTCGCTTCCTGTCCCTTCTGGTCTTGGATTTTAACCATCAAAATTCAGCCAACAGTACCCTTTCAAGTCTTAACTTTAAACTCTTGAAAGGGAGGATGCTCACCTACACTCTGGGATTAATAGCTGCCTATATAACTCTGACTTGGAAAATTAATCAGACTATTAAAAATCATTTGTCCTTGAGAGAAACATAAAATTAAAATCCAAGAAAACAAGCCTCTTTTTTCCAATATCATTTTCCTGCAAGTGATGGGAGAACTCATTTCAAATCTAGCCTAATTAATCCAATCACTATTTCATCTTGAAGAAGTAATACCTGGGAAGACATTATTAATGGACTTTATGTTGGATTAAGTTTACAGATGCAGTCTGCCTCAGCCTGATGAGTCAGTCATTAGGCATCTGAAATGGCACCATGCCTAGAAAGGCAATTTGACATTTAAAGTGACATTAACCTGCAGGTTATCAGGGGTTGGAAATTTCTCCTGCTAAATGAAAGGACTAGAATGGAACCAATGCATCAAAGTTCAGACAATCACCCCTTTTGTAACAAACTGAGATAAACATCTCAAATGAAAACACATGAGCTGGGAGTGGAGGGAGGAGCTAGGAAGCATTGTCCACTTTTCTCATCATGCAGCTGGGAAAAACAAAAAAAAGAAGGCTCTTCTGCATTTCATTCTTTCTTGGCACTGTTACAACCAGAGGCTCAAAAAGACCTACTTCCAACTCTTTTCCCATGTCCTGCTTCCACTAGGAACTGGTGCTCCTTCACACAGTCCCGGCTGGTAACATACATAGAAGCTTGCATGAAGGAGAAGTACATTGTCAACTCCCAACAGCCCTGTCCAAATGGAACCCCAGACTGCCAGAAGATCATGTAAGTATCCTAAATAAAACCACTGAAGAAGACAGAATTTTCCCTAAAGTATATAAATGATGTTTACAATAGTATTGGAATGATACATTTTAAAAAGACCTAAAAGATCAAGGCAGTTTAATACCAAAGTGATGTAGGGTCTGATTTATGTACCTAAGGTGATCACACATTTCAGCAACCTAGAAGAACAGCTGCCTTTCCAAGCCACCAAGGAAAGGACTACAAGGGGATTATGTAATTTTTCTTGTGTTCCCACATATTCAGAGCCCACCCTTTTCCACGATTCTCAGGTCACAATATTCACACATAACTTAAACCTCTGTCTGTGGCCATCAGTGAGACCATTTACATGGCAGGAGTCAGAACTGCAATTGCCTCTCTTCTTTCACAAGGGCTGGTGAAAGCCAGTAGTGTATCTTAAGATACATTTTTAAAGCTGGGAGATATGGACTCCCACTTTTAAACTGTTAAATAATACTTAACAATCATTTACATGTCCTTATGTCTCTGCAGTAATTTGGGTGCAAAAATGTTTTTGCTATTTGCTAATACAGTTAATTTCTCTTTCTCTGAACAACAAAAAAAGTTTCATCATTATGTCCATGGGACTTCTTAACAAATTTGTATCTTCCTTGGTAACAGTGGCTTTTGGAATATTTGTTTAAAAATAAAACTTTCTCTACAACTCAGAATATTACAGAAGCGCAGGATCAGTCCCAACTTGATTGCAAAGAACCCTATTACAATAAATACTTTAGCTATGTTTCTGGTAGGTACAAAAATTTGCCATCTGTGACATTTCTGAGACTCATCAGATCAGTTGCCAGTGTGTCTGGAAAGAACACTGAAGCCTGAGGCCACCACTGGAGCCCTGCTCACTGAAGAGCAGTTCTATTCTGACTACACGTAAGAATGTGCACACACCTGCTGGTGTAGACAGAAATCCTGAAAAACAATCTCATGTAAGGAAAAAAATTGCTGTGGACTGTCTACATGTTTCGTTAAGGAGCAGCGATACAGACCATGACAAGTTTCTTAACTGTGTTCTGCATCAGTCACCTTGGACATGCCTGGCACCCGAGTGCCACCAGCTGACAATAACTTGCAGTGTAACGCCCAGACCCTTTCTCCACAGGTACAGGACAGCTCTGAAGCCAGTCTACCAAGTGAAACAGAAGGTTTTGAAGTCGTTGCAGTGGAAGTGCTGCCCTGGATATGTTGGCAAGGACTGTGAACAGCATGGTAAGGAAGGCTAGAGAATAAGTATGACAATGAATGACCACACACCAGCCACAATGGCAAGAAATAAGGGACTTTTCACCAGGGCATGTAGTGACAGGACAAGGGATAATGGCTTTAAACTGAAAGAGACCAGGTTTAGATTAGGTATTAGGAAGAAATTCCTTATATAAGGGTGATGAGACACTGGAACAGGTTGCCCAGAGAAGCTGTGGATGCCCCACCCCTGGAAGTGTTCAAGGCCAGCCTGGATGGGGCTTTGAGCAACCTGGTCCAGTGGAAGGTTCTCAGCTATGGTGAGAGGGTTGGAGCTGGATGGTCTTTAAGGTCCCTTCCAACTCAAACCATTCAATGACTCTGTGATCTGTGCAGCTGCTGAATAAAAGAGAGGGGAGACAGTGTGGTTCAAAAACTGAATGATTGTTTAAAAACATTTGAAGGATTTAGCAAATAATACTAGAAAAGCAGAATTTAAATGGATTTAAGAACTTAAATGAAATTAAGGGAGTTTAAATGGATAGAAGTTAATTCCCTCCAGCAATTAAGGCAACCATAACAAAAAAGGCAAACATGAAAATTTTCAGTCTAACTCACCTACAGACTCCACAGATAAGAATCTCTGTAGTTTTCACTTTTCTTCACAGATAGCTTTTATTTGTAGGTTTATCTCTAGGTGGTGCCCCAGCCTGACCTTCACTGATGATGCTGGAAAGACATTACCAAATGCAGTGCTTCTAGTTTAGTCAGTCTTTTGTTACATTCACTGACCACAACCAGCTCCTCCATCATTATGTCCTCATTCGTACAGCAGCATTCACTGTTGGTGCTACCAGAATGTTCAGGTAACTGTGGAACAAGGAAGAGGAATTTGCAGATCTTTAGATGGGACCCCCAGAGAAGAAAAGAAAGAAAAAAACCAAAAAACAAACCACAACATCTATTTCCAATAGACTTATTTCTTAGAAGCAAAAAAGTTAAAAAACCTCATGCTATTGCACAGCATTACCACATGTGCAATGCTGTACGTCAGTGTGAGAAAAGAACATTGTCCAGACAAGATGTTCCTTCCCCAAGATACCTGTCTCTGTGTCACACTACACGTGAAATTCCTCTGTATTGACCTGTTAAACTGAGTAGTTTCTGCATCTAAAATGTTTTCACAACTGTATTATGTCTCAATTGCAGATCCCAATTTTATTCTGGTGCCAGGAACTGAAACGGAAGGACGAGAGGAAGAGCTCTCAAACCACAGTATGTGACTGACGTTATTTTGCTTGTCACTCTTTTACCTCTTAGTGATTGATCAGAAAAAAAATTAATTACTTTAATCATTTTAACATGTTACGCTCTGGGCAATCTCTCCAGTGAAAGCATAATTTGTGAAAGCTCTGAAACGATACATTCATTGGCATAACTGAGGGCTTTTGCTATAACACCCCATGAACGCTCACAACAAAGCACCCAAAAGCGTCAAAGGTGTCTGCTGGCTGGTGACCAGTGATGCCTACAGAGAATGCCAGCTGGTCCAGAGCCTCACACTCTCAGTGCCAGGGACATCAACCCTCTGCTCTGCCCAGTGGATTCACAGGAAAGCACACCATGCTCACAAGTGTACCAGAAACACAATTCACCTGAAATGCAGTTTTAGAACAGCCCCCCAGTAGCTCTGAGGTGACTGTTATGAGGTACCAGAGGCTGGTTTCTCAGGCACTCCATCCTGCCAGTCTGAGTACCAAGGAGGACCTTCCCTCACTGCCTGGGAAATGGTGTGGCTTGCAGTGCTATTAAGTATCTTTGGGCAATCAGCTTTAGGGTACTGTTGCAGCACAGAGAGTTTTCTTTACAAAGCACTTGGTTTGCACAACTGAATTAAGTAAAACAAGAGACTTAGAGGTCAAAGCTAGCCCTTGGGATGGCACGGTTTGAATATACCAGTTTTAGCAGCTCTCAGTGTATTCTTTGAAATCTACAGCTCAAATTCACAGGTACTTATTTAGAATAACATTAACTAAAGAAACGCTCCATGAGTCAGCTCTGACACACAGTGTGTCTGATTCCTCAGTGGAATGCCTCAGTTGCTCTTTCATCCTCTCCTTTTATTCTATATTGTTAAACCTTGCTATCCTTTCAGTCAATGGCTTGAAAAGAGTATTCCAAAACACTTCTATGGCATGGGGAGGTTACTAATTAAAGAGTATTTTATTGCCTTTATGGTTATTATGGCTGAAGTTGTCAGCAAATATTTGAACATACTAGGTTTTCATCACTGTTGAAAAAAATCTTTGCAAAGGAACTGCAATTTAAGGTGCCATACACCAAGAGTGCCCCTAAATGTCAGTGTAAAATTTGGGGAGCAAAAAGTAGACAGGTGTTCTCAGAGGTCTTGTGTGAATACCTGTCGGCTGGTCGCTGCACTCCGTTGCATGACTTTGTTTTTTCAATCTTGTGACTAGTGTCAACATCAGTGGACTCAAGAGAAATGTTCGAAGTCATTCAAAATCATGAGGCTTTACTGGATGATCTTCAAAGTGATATTCATCAAGCAGTCAGCAACTTAGGTGACTTACAGAGACTATTTGAGAACAACGGTACAAGCATGGTGTTAGAAGTGAACCAGAGCAATTCAGGTGAGAGGTGTGATGCAGAATTACCAGCCTGGGACAGGCCCTGTGAAACCACACAGACTGGGAAGAAAACACGAAAGCAAAAATACACTGATACTCCTCAGTCTGCTGGTTGCTTCTAAAGAAAGAAAAAATGGTGCAATTCCAATCTAAATGAAGGAACCAAGGAGGAACTTGAAATGGGAAATGAGATGAAAGGCAAATTTCAGGACGTGCCTTAACCACATATATAATACATATACGAGGTTGCTCATATTTAAAATTTGCTAAGCTTACTATTCTGTTTCTGTGGCTTCTTCTCTTTAGGGGGATGCAGAGTTTAGATTTGGTTTCTGTTCTTTTCCTGTACTCATGCTATATACTCTCGTGTATGGAATACCAGACCAGTGTACGTGAAAAAATGAAACATTTCACCCTTCTCAGGAATATTATGCCTGCCATATACAGGAGTGGAGAAAAAAAGAGCTACTGAATTTGACTTACTGTTGTGAGCCATTGGCTTGCAGAAACATTTTCTAATGATACAGACTATTATACTCAGTGAACTTCAAGGCAGTCAAGTTTGAATTTCAAAGTTAGAAATCAAGCCTTAGTATAAGTCACACCTCGTACAGATACTTCACAGGTTTTTCAAGTTATTTACTCCTGGCCTGGAATATTCAGCTGTTAAGATGCTGTTTAACTTTACAAAGTAGAAAGCATCAGAAAAAGAACAATATTATGACAGAGTCAAAAAAGGAAATGCTCACCAAGTAAGAACTGTTGGGAAAATGGACAGTTACAGGCACTTGCAAAACTGCCTGCCTAGGGGTTTCAGAAAGCATAATTTTTAAGACTTAAATGGGGAAGTCAATACATGTCTAAGTTATTGTCTGCAGACTCACAGACACCATGTGCTTTATAGTAATCTTGATTTAAAACTAGGCTATTTTTGCAATTGTTAAAATTGATCATGAGGTCAGATTGTGGAGAGTGTGTTCCAGAAGTGTGTTCTGAAAGCAGAATTTAAATCTAATTAAATTATTCTTTTCAGCTGTGTTAACAGATCTACAGGAAAGGCTTCTGCAGCAAGTTTTGTTTCCCCACGTGGAGAACTTTCTAAGGAAACATTTTAACCCAATGTGGGCAAGCTTCAACAGAAGCTTACAGAACCTCTCCAACATAGTAAGAAACCTGTCCCGTGATGTGGAAGCCAACAAAAAAAGCATAGAGAGATTCCAGGAAAACACTGTGCCCAAGAAGGAATTCCAGGAGCTGGGAACTAAATTTGAATCGAAAGTCCAAGAAAACATAGTGAGAGCTGACCAGGTGAAAAGAGATATAGAAAACCAACTGCACACGCAGCAGGCCAGTATTCACTACAATCTCAGCATGATGAAGGCAGACACCGACACAAAGCTCAAGAAGCTTCATAAGATACAGCAGTCCCATTTCTCAGCTTTGAACAACAGCATAGCCAACATGAAACAAGAGCAAAACAATCTTGAAAATAAACTGGAGGCTTTAGAAAAAAATTTAACAGAACTCTCTTCACACAATGGTCCCAAAGATGAAAATAGCCAGTTAAGCATCAGACAAATAAGTGACATTCTGTCAGGGCATGCAAAGCAGCTTAAAGAACTTTACATGGAGTCAGATGTGGCCTTTGAGAATATTGAAGTTTTAGAGAAGTGGTTTAAGGAGTTAAAAAAAAATATCTCGAAGTATAGGCCAGAAGATTTTACAACAACTTTAACTGAGAAATCAATTATAATGGAAGAAAACAATGCAGCAATGGAAAGGCAAATATCAGAGTTCAACTACACTCTCTCAAACCTTCAGGAAAACTATTCAGATCTGTTGAGGTATATGGAGGAATGTAATTGCCAGAGAACATCTTCTGACACTGACGTACTCGAGGAAGATTCAAAGAATATCACTTATTCCCTTGAAGACACCCAGTCAAATTTAAAGGATGCAAAGCACTTAGAGTCAGTTTTCAGAGATCTCTTGAGGAATGAAATTGAAGAGCTCTCCTCAGCTATTCCATCCATCCATCTGTCTCTTAGCCTCCGTCAAGAAGAAAACAGACGGCTTCAGTCACAAGTCACAGCTTTTTCAGAAGATATAGGTTTGATGAAGAAGAAAGATGAAGAAATACATCGACACATCAAGTATCTGAACAGTTCTTTTGTCTCTCTTTTGGAAGATGCAATGCGGCATGAAGTAGCACTGGAGGCTTTACTGAAAGAAGAATTTATGGATGTCTTGTTTGAAGACGACTTCAGCACCCTAATACCATCAGTATTTCAGCTGCAAGAATCTCTCAGACATATCTCAGATAAACTCCAAGAACAAAACGTGACTTTAGAGTCTCTTAGGAGGAGACTTCATCTCCCAGAGAGAGGTCAACACACCAATCATGATGCTCGCACATCTTCTGAGCACCCCAAAGAAGAAACACAGACATCCCCTACTCTCGATGAAGTCAGTAGCCAACGCAGTGTCATAGAACACATGGAACCCAACTACGAGGCTGCCAAAGACGATTCCTTGGACAGCTCAGCTTATAATGATATCATGACCCTGAAGAATGATATCAAACACTTGAGCCTGGCAATCAAGAGTCATGAATCCAGAAGTGACACGAATCTCTGCTGCAATCATACAATAGCAAGTGTAATTGAGCCACTCAATACCTCTGTGGGAATTCTCTCTGCAGACTTAGCAACCATCAAGCAGCATCTGGATGAACATCTGCTGATTTTCAAAAAGCTGTTTGGAAATCATGAAGAATTAGTTGCTTCCAAGATAAGTTTGGATGTTACAAAGATCCAGTCAATGCTGAACAGAAAAGAGAGAAAGCAACAGAAAGGTCAAGACAAGCAAAGAGACAAGAAAAGGCACGAAAAGCACAGAGAAAATATGCAAATAAGTGGAAGAAACACAGTGCAGACAGAACGTCTGGAAAAAGGCATGTTCTTTTCTTTTACTTGCTCATGTGCAGGTCTAGCTTCTTTCTGGACCCCGCTGCAAATTCCACACACAGTATATTAGTTGCAAGACCTGTCAGGTACCTCGTGGCATGCTGGAGAGAGAAATTCTGACATTAGTTGCATTCTCTCCCTCCACCAAAAAAAGCAATTTGAGTGAGAACTCAGTTGAGGCCAATAAAATCACACCCATTATAGTTGATGGGAAATTGACTTTGAACTAATTCAACAGTCAGATGTTTGTAACACAAATTTTGTTTGTAGACACTCATTGTTAGCAGGAACATCTTTGGAAGCCCATGTGGAGTGCTAGGCTTTCTGGTCTTGCTTCTTTTTCCTGTTACTTGAATCTGGAAGGAGTGTACTCAAAGCACCAATCCTTCCCAAGGTGGACAGATACGTTAAATGAGCTGCTATAATTTGCACAAGTGGAACAGGGTGGACTTACTCTCTCACAGCGAAGCTTCAGAGACAAGTTTGCAGCTTATCCATCACCGGGACTGGCCAGTTTCCTTTCCCTGTAAACACGTGACCATAAGCAACTGGTAATTACAACCACCACAGCTTTAGCATTGGCTTTTAGATTGTAGACCTTGTTATGGACAAATAACATAGAGCAAAACCATCCCCTCCAGGCATCTGTGCTGAAAAACTTTAGTTAAGACTGAATAAGCAGAAAATGTTCTTTTAATGGATTTATTTTTAGGACAGCAAAATGCTACTTTTGTTTTTTTTACCCTGGGTGGTCTCACCCTTATACTTTTCCCCAAGTGCAGTGGTTCAGGTATTTCCAGGGTACCATTTGATCTAATTCCAAACACATACCCATTTCAAGAATTTAGTTCTGCAAAGCAGCATGCAAAAATCAGGCCTGATAGGGCTTTACCTTATCCCCCATCTTGATGGTCCTCAGAAAGAGAATGCTCACTTGCTGCTAAAATCCTGTTCTTCTTTCTTTTTCAGACTCCTTAGTGGCATTCCATGTGGGATTCTCAGAAGGAAAGAATAAAGAAAAAACTGTGAGGTTTAATGAAACGTACTTCAATTATGGGAACAGCTATTTCCCTGAACACGGCCACTTCAAAGCACCACATAAAGGCGTCTACCTGTTTGTCATCTCTGTGGAGTTTAGTTCAGGACCAGCACTGGGACAACTCTCCTTTAGCCGTGGGTACAAAAGAACTCTCTCAAGTAGTCAGAGGAAAACACCACATGGAAACACCATGACTACTTTTGCTATGGCAGAAATGGAGAAGGGGGAGACAGTAAGCTTTGAGTTGTTGCAGGGCTCTGTAGTGAAAAGAAGTCCACCTGGGACAACTATGGGTGGATTCCTAATATCTAAAACTTGAATAGTGACATTTATGTTTTACTGATCTCTTTCCATCGATGCAATGGATCCATTCACTATTGCTTCATCTGTGATGTATTCAATCCTACTGCACGTGTTGAAACATAGCACTACCCTAGGTCTGTCTTCATGCTTCTTTTCTGGAAGTGTTTAGCTTTTGATTAGTTGCTTACGAGCAGTATTGGTATTTTCTTTCAAGTGAAAAGCTAATGGTTTGGACTCCAAATGTATCAGCACACACATTTCCAAATCCTTCCACAGTGAAAACTGCACCTAAACATTTTGTGGGACTCTCCTCACTTACAACACAAATAATTTCTCCTTTCCCCTGGCAGAGACCCCCCACCACAAGGAAAACAGCATATAGCAACTCTTGTATCATGTGAATGGTACCTTAAAACCCAGAGGCCAGGGCAATTTTACCTTTTAGTTCCCTCTGGACCACAGAACACCTTGGAAACTGCTGCAACTCACTCCAGTGTTTCAGTGTGTGCACAGCAGGAACACCAGGAGAGGTCTGTCAAATCCAGTGATTCACTCTATGATAACACTTGCAAGCAAGAATCTTTTAAATGGCCCAGTCTTTGTTTCTGGCCCTCTGTTGTATTCCAACTACAACCCAAAAATCTAATAGTAATACAAAACTCTTAAGACGAATTACATCTACATTTAGAGATTAGGAAAATGTGACCAATATTTTAAAATGTTGGTGAAGATGCAGTTATTTCTAAAGATAATCCTGAAGATGATAATGAATTCAGCCCACAGTTCTGCATTTAGTATTTTAAAACCAAGCAAGCAAAAAGGTAAGCTGATTGGTCTGCTCTCATTGTTGAATATAACTTTATAATAAGAGTAAACCAAGGAGTAGAATTTTTTAATCTTGAGAGTTTGTGTGTTTTGTTTTGTTTTGTTTTTTTTTTTTAATTTTCAAAAGTCTCAAGATGACCATGTCTGGTCATGTCCTAAATTTTTCTTCTGACAAACAAAACATCTCAAAGACCTTCATTTTTAAAAAGTTCAAGTACCATGGTACTTTTGTCTACCCTAATATCTTAAAAAACAATACTAAAACAATCAGATTTGCCAAATTGAAATGCACTTTGTAATTCCCGGTATTTCTGATGAAGAGGTAAATTCTTATGATGTCATTTGTGCCTTTTTAAGGTAGCATTTTCAAACAGAAATCTACCCTGCTATTTAAGGAGCTTTCTCCCCACCTACTTGTATTCTAAGCAACCATAAACTACAACATTATTAAAAAAAGCCCCACCATGTCTGTACCAACACACACACTTCACTTAAGGCAACTGTTTGACAAGCAGACAATACCTATCTTTTGAAACAAAGCTACAGAACAGTTTCAGCTACTGACTTGGTGAGAAGATTGCCATTCTCCATCCTGAAAGATCCAACGAAGCAAACAATGAAAACGCTCCCTCACCTCCTCCTGGCCAGTGCTGATTTCCACACGAGATGCACAGGCCAAGTGTCCCTGTTCGTGTGGCACAGAGCCACGTCACACACAGCTCTGCAGCAGCAGCAGCAGCAGCACAGACTGCCTGCAAGCTCAGGCTCATCTTCTGTCCCACAGACTGCTCCAGTATCTCAGGGAAGGAAGAGAATTAAAAAATGGCAGAGGTGAAAACGTCAAAAATTAAGAGCAGCATCAAACTGTAAGGTGGGGTTCTTTCTAAAGCCACTACCCTGGGATGACCCAGATGTTGTTTTATCAGTGCACCTCCAATTACAGACTCTCATGGTGGCAGCCAGGCCAAGTGCGCTGCTTCGGGCAGGGTAGCTCAGGGAACAGCCCACCCCCAGTGCCACCAGTTCTGCAGCTACCAGCTATGTTCCACAATGCAACACAGGTGGGGGGTATGGATTTAAAACCACTGCTTTGACAGAAAGCTTCAACTGGGACGAAAACTGAGCCAGAGCTACTTGGAAAAGGACACGGTAAGTAACAGACAGGACTTCAAAAGGTTTGGCGTCTTCATACCTACCAGAGTTCACTTTTGTTGAATACGCCGGGGAAGTTCAGAGATCACTGACTCCAGAGTGAACAAAATGTTAATATAAAGTTGTTGTCATATTTATGTTCTTCAAATACGTGCTTAAGTTAGCCACCTGCATATACAAAAAAGACACACTTGACTGGAAGACTCATTTTTAGACTCCAAAGCAAAAAATTAGTGAAAGACATGCAAGTCAGGAAGCCTGATTTCCTTCTCAAGCAACAAGATGATTAAGCCACCAGGCTGTGGTTGTGTTTTTTTCAAAGTAATACACTAGCTTTTGCATAAACTTCCATCTAAGTCACTTCTTTTTTTGAGAGATAGTTGTTTAGTTTTCTTTGTAAGATAAATGCAGGCACGTCACTATGACCTGCATTTCTAGGCAACAGACTAGAGGAATCAATTGAATGAAGGTAATTTAAAACACAGCTATTGGTTGGCTCAGTGCATTGACAGGGGAATTTCCAAACATTAAAACCAACATGTAGCTGACCACAGGCATTGGGAAGAGAGTTTTCTGTAAAAGCAGACAAGTTGCTTCAGTTTCTCTCACAGAGACCGACCAGACTAACATGCCTGACGGCCACGTGTGTGCTCACTCCAAGACACAGACACACGTATTGTCAACTGAGATTTGTATTTAGAAATAAAAGCTTCCAACTGCTCTTAGTATTTCCAAGAAGCATGCCAGAAAACATTGCCAAGACTTCAAGTTTCTGGATTTCCAGATAAGCCTCTAAGCTTTATAATAAGATAGAAAGTTGTGCAACTTAATGCCTTCATGGAATTATTTTGTTACTGAAACTTTTGTTGCTTTATGAATGTCAGTATCTTATAGTACTTCACACTTTAAAATTAAAGGCTCCCATTGTTTTTTGTTTTCCATTACTACGATGGTCCACTTACTTCACTCAAAATCCAAGTACCAACTGTACGGGAAGTTTTCCTTTCTGCAGAACCAGCAATGCCCGAATTCTGCAGTCGGGTTCATGTGAACTCATTCAGCCAGCCACATGAAGCCCAGTCTCTGAAGGCCATGGAGGGCATCCCTCAGGCACCAGAGCCAGGAGGTGCTCAGCCCACAGTGGTGGTACCTCCACAGCCGATACTGACTTACTGCAGTGACATCAGTGAGAAACACCAAAGGGATATTTTGGGGAAAGGTGAAGATAAAGCTGCAGAAGGGGCTATGGAAATTGATGGAATTAAATCTGATCCTTTATGAAATGAGTGATACTTTTGCCATCTACAGAAAAGCCCGTGACTTAACTGACTGCCTACTCAGCTTGCTTTTTGACTTGCACACAAAACATACATGTGGGTTGTTTAGACATGTCACTGCACAGAGCTGCTTCAGCTCTTAGATACTGACACAAGCTCATCAGTAACATTTTTACAGAGAGGTCAAACGTACCTATACATAAAGGATAACATTTTGATATTTGTTATTAGCAGGCAATAGAATGTATTTTCACTTATCAGAACTCCTGGATTTTTTCCAAAGGCTCTTCCCGTCTCTAGGATACAGCATCACCCTGTGGTCGTTTCACGAAACAACACTGGGAAGGAAAAGCTGCTCGTTAAAAAGAAAGACAGGCGCAAATAGTTATCCCCAGTCTTTGCATTATTTCCTCCTGTAAGGCTAATATAAAATCCCAGTTTTAAATCCAACCATGATGGGTGCAATCAGTGCAGACATTCCACAAGCTACATAATAGCCACAACTGTAGGAAAAAGTTTACTTTGCCAAGATACTAATTTTAAGGAGACCAAATCTTTGTGCAGTCTAATTTCCTGGTATTATGTATGAAGGAAAAAAAGGTTTCAAACTACATAGGCTAGTCTTCCACTGTGCTTTCCAGAACTCTACTGCAAGAATTTAACACTTGATTGTAAGGGGCAACAAATAAAGGTTTATAATTATCTTTATAATATATTGATAAGAGTTTGTATGATGTTCAGATATAAAAAAAACTTTATAGCTACTGTATAAAATTACATTTAAGTCTAAGATTATTCCTGATTAAAGGCAAAAAGAGAACAGAAATTGACCTTATTTCTTCCTCCTCAAACTAAAAGTGAACTCTACAGAGAGTAGAAGCTGTTACATTTCCACAATGAGAAAAATTCTGGCACTTTCTATATTGTGTACTTACAGGTGAGATATCCCCTTGACTGGTCTTCATTTGCTTGAATCATAAAAAACCAGAGTAACTTTAACAGGCTATACAGAAGCACCTGCATAATTCTGCACGCAACATTAAACACAAATTTCTTAATTTGGATATTACTACACAAAAAGAAGGTTGTACGCAGAGGGAACAAAAAGCAATTAAAAAAATCCCCCATCCCTTTATTTCTTCTCTTTTTACTTGATGACCTTGAGGTAAATTTATATGGATAAAACCAACATGGAGTGGACTTGCATATGTTCAAATAAAAGTATTAATTTTTACTTGCTTCTGGCTTTGTTGTTGAGACCGGGATAAAAATTAGGAGAAGGAAACACTGGTTTTACTGTTGCACCCAAATTTAGTGCAAGGAATAAAGAGCCTGAACTTAGAGAGCATCAAATAATTCTGCACACCACTGAACAATAATAATGATCATTAGCGACTTATACAAAGACTGTGGGGGAGGAAAACAAAACAAACGAGGTGTTAAAAAGTAGGGAATTATTTAGTTACAGTATTATGATTTCAGAGTCATTACATTTTTAAGACAAAATCTTATAAGTAACAAAACACATTACTAATGTGTACTAAAATAAGGTTATTTACTTAAAAATGATACATTGGACATAATCTGTGTACAGAACAAGCAATTCATGGTAAACTCAATAAGGCACCTTCTAAAGCAGATGCTGTACAAAATACATTAGTGTGTTACATTTTTATAGTATTCTACACTTCTGGCATATAACACACAAGAGTGTGACCATTTGTCTCGTTCCACTCTTCTTTCATATTTTATTTACATCTTCTCTAGGTTAACTACAATGTTATTTATTCTTCTTGTATACAATATAGTACATTTCATTTTGGGCATGTCATGTCAGAGCACAAATGTCACTACATGATGTGGGCTTCTATGATTGCATTCAATGGTAAAACGTTACAAAGCAACAACTACATTAGATTTGTCAAAAGAATCAGAAGTTCTGTGCACTCCACTTCTGCTGTACAACCAAGGCTAATGCACCGTGGCTCCAGAAAGCACCATACTGTGCAACCCTGCCAGCTGTTCTCACACATCGCCCTGACTCAGAATAGAGAGCGTGGGCACAGGAGAAAGGCTTTTGATTCAGAGGCACTGTCAGGAGAAGGAGGAAGGGCTGGATCATTCTAATAATTCACTGAAGATGAGCATCTAACGTCCCTTTAAAAATATCTGCAATTGCAAAAGAATGTTTTTTAACTTTGCATCTCTGCTTTTCAAACATTTTAGACCGTTAAAATACAGTCTGTGAAGGCAGAGTAGATGAAATGTATCCAAACAATTTGTTTTACAAACACATTCAAATGGTCATTTAGATCAAGATCTAAAATTTAATTCTAGACTACTATGGAGGTAACTTAAAATACTGATTTTACATTTTATTCAAGACTTCAAAAAAGACCAATTAATAATTGGGGAAAAGTGATGGAGATTAGAAAAACTATGTTTCTTGAGCAAAAATTATATTACGTAAAACTCAGAATAAACTGAAAATGTAAGCCTACATTTTTCATGCTTCTTGTGTCATTTACAAGTTAACCAGGAACACAAAAAGTTTCCTTTCATTTGCTGTAACAGTAAGAATTATATGAGTGACTCAAAACATTTTCCATCTAACTGAAACTACAGGGAGCAGGTTAAATAAACACAAAAAATCCCTCCATGTGAGTGTTTAAGAACTTCCAAGGCACAATCTTGATAGTCCCCAAGATATTTTCCACACACTTCGTTTTTGCATTAAAAAAAAAAAAAAAAAAAGAATGAAAACACATTAGCCAATTGTGGAGGACATTATTTTGGACGATAAATGCTTAAAATTTTGACCAACAAAATGAGACCAATCACAGTGCAACAGAAGAATCCTATTACCCTCCCTGACGTTAAAGGCTTCTGAACTTTACATCATTGCATAAAGCAACAACTTACCTACAGAGTCTGCACTAATTGTGCTTAATTATGTAAAAATTCTTGGGCTAGCTTTGAGCATATTTTTTTTTCCCAAATGAATGTTAAAATATCAGTATAGACACACTTAGGCTCCAAACTGTCAGTGACTTTGCACAGAACATAGGTATGTGCTCAAGTGCTTTATGCAACCATATACTTTAGTGTTAACATTTTGTTGGGTATCAGGGAATCAAGGAAGCTCCTGTTCAGGACCATAAAAATTACATACACATGATACATTTGAGTATGAACCTAGTAACTGAAGTGCTGAAAAATTATGTTCAAGGCAAAAAGATTTTTTTTCTCTCAAAAAAAAAAAATCATCTTTGCAGCAGTTGGCTGACTTGCAATCAATGTGTACATCAATTTCGGTCCTAAGATGTCTAACCAAAGATCACCCTCCTACTGCCTTGCAAATGCCTAAACAATGGAAAAGAAAACAAGCAAAAAATTACAAATTGTTGAAACTCATACTTCCAGCAGGGGCTTACTGAGGACTTGGAAAAAATGAACTAAAAAAATTCACAAAACAAGTTTACAGCTAATAATGATGTGGCAATTCCTAAAAGAGATAAAATATTTTAAGTAGGAATGGGTTAATTTAAACAGATCTCCATGCTTTGAAAGTTTAAGCTAGCAGGGTACCTACATAAAAAAGCTTATCCCTTACTTTTTTTGGCTTATACCAAACATTTTCCAACTACCTGTGCAAAAATTATGCATGAAGACATGATTCACAATTTCAAAATCATCGTACATTTCTTGGCAATGGACGGAGAAACTTTTTCTTTTTAAAGCCCTTTATCATGAGGATTGTGGCACATTATCATATATCTCTTGCTGTTTTCAAATAAGTTAAATCCATAGTTGACACACCTATGAACTTCTCAGCCAGAATACTTATTAATACTTAAAGGCATTACTAAACAAAAGTAATGACTTTATTTAAAAAAAAAAAAGTCCCTCAAAATAGCTAGTTTTCTATAAAATATGTAGAACTGTTAAATAAAGTCTGTACATCACAATAGAAAATAAAAATACTGCAATCTTTTGCCTGACCATTTACATTATGGGAACTACGGGATTAAAACAAAAAAAGTAACATGCTAGAAGGCTGCAATTGTTCACAAATCACATTAGTTCTGCGTTACATTGTTTTCTATCAGCTGTATTTTCAAGGGTAATTTAAACATAAACCAATCTCCACGTACATATTTTAAGACAAATAATCTGGCATAAATCAATCTGAAGTTTTAACATTTTTTCATCAATGTCTTTTCTTTAAATCTCAACTATGGCATGCATGTGTGTGCATGTATCTAATTGTACACGTGTACCTAGGACTAGGTGTTTGTTGGCTTTTTTACCAAAGCACAAAACACACTGTATAAATAACTTCCCTTTTTAAAGTCATCAAGAACAAGACTTACAGTACAAAGTTCTAGGCACTTAAATTATCAAATAGATTCGATGGTTCCAATACTGTGTGTTCATTCTTCAGATGATTCAAGCTTCAGCTTGAGTTATGGTACTACTTTCTAACTTCAAAGTAGAAGTGCCAAAGGAGTTATAAATCAGTAATTCTGCCTTACAGTGACCTCATGAAGGGTTCTGGCTTTTAAGCAACTTGTGTGGGTCGGTGATGAAAAGGAAGGAACTACAGCTTCCTGGGCAGGCCAGATAGTTGGCACAAGATGACCAAATTCTGAAATCACACTAACTTACTGTCTCTTCATGAATTCATTTCAATGTCATTCCTTCCGGATGTGCTTAACCAGAACTTAAAACACCCACTGATTTAACTTGTCTCAAATCTTGACTTTTGTAACTGTTCACTAAGTAGCCCACAGGTGTGGCCTCCTGCGTTTACCTCAGGGCAACCCAGCTCAAAATCTTCTGCACGTTGTGGACCTTCAACAGTTCACATATTCAGTTCTCCTGGTCTTGACCTTGACTGTATTCTCTAATCTTCTGAGCACCCAGTGTTTCCTGCCTTCCCTCTTTTGTGTCTGTAAAACAGACTTGTTCAAAACTTATCTCCTGCCCAGTTTTGTCAAAAGACGAACAAGCACGTTCCTACAGCTGACAAATCCCCTCCTTTATGGAAGAGTTCAGAGCAAGGCAAGCACCTGTCAGTGAGTCCAAATAAAGCAGAAAAGCAAAACACACTGTCAATGGTTTTTCTGCTAAGATGTAAAGTATTCTATGGCAAAAACACTGGTTGAATGTGGCATTTTGAAAAAAATGCCAAATTTCATAGTCATCCAATTCAGGAGCTCACTAGACTATAAGTGAGATGACCAAGGCAGCCTACACCTCAAGAGAGATTGTTTCAAGCTCTTCAGAGACTTAGGTAGGGATTCCTTAATTGATTGATGGTTCACATTTTTGAAGTTTTCCTTGTGACCAAACCAAAAGTAAAATTAAAACTGATATTTCAGAAGATAACTTAATGGCAAGATTCTGTAGCAAATCTCTGATTGTAGAGCCACAAAATGCATGGAACCCTGACCACAAAACTTTGTTCATTTAAATGGTTTCTTTTATATTCCAAATGACAGCAAAATAATTCTGGCACACACATAAAGGCATAAGGAACTGTTAAACCGAGTAGTATCACAGATTCATAACCTACAGGCTGTTTCACAAAAACCTGGTATGGATTGACTAGGTTTTATCAGGTAGAAGGCAAAAAAAAAGCTTATATTCTCCATCTCTGTTGAATCCATATAGCTTGTTAGGCTTTCACAGAAAGCACTGTAATCTGAACATTCAATTCAGTACCCAGAGTTTTACTGGAGACTCACTAAATATGATTGAAGTCTCAATGCAGCTCAAACCAAAACAAAACGTGTATTTTATCAAGGCTGTCCATATACGTAGCACGTAGTGTAGAGAGGCTCTCAGTATCCCAGTCTATGAAGTACTGAAAGGTTTGATTAGCAGCCTGTAGAAGTGTGCTGAGAAAATACACTGAATCTCAGTTATTTCCTCTTTCCTGTTTCTATCTTCCTCACCCCCGGGGGAGTGAGAAGATCTAGGAGTCCAGCTTTGCTCTCCAAAGTCCATTTCCTATGTCAAATCTTTACGTCTTGTGATTCCACCATCTTGGCAAGTGTCTTCTTGATCCTCAAGGCAGTGAGCCTCGAGGCAGGATTATGAGCCCAGCATTCAGACATCAACTTCAATATTGCTCTTAGACACTGTAAAATGAAAAACAAAAGAACAGTATTGTAACAGCTGCTTCATCTGAGGTGTATCATTCTGGTTCACTACCAAGCTCAAATTATAGAGCACTTAAGTCCCAATGTGCATCTTCTACATTTTCTGCCAAATTGTTGGTAGAAATCTATTATAAACAGATCTACAGAAAAAACCCCAAACCAAACATCCACATGCCAATCCTTCTTATCCCTCCCCCTCACAGCCTGGTATTACAGCAGCTGGAACTAACTGAAGTCCAAAGATGCATTACTTCTCATTACAACTCAAGAGCAGTGGTACAAAAATGGCAGCAACAAGCAGAAAAATCTCCACTTTTATGGCAGGAAAACTGTAGAGAACTTTTTCACTGCAAATGAAGATGTTACAACAGTTTCTTTAAGCAGTCAAAAAACCCCCCAAAAACCCACAGACAAAACTAGCACACTGAACTTGCTATGTGAAATAGTTACGTGTTGTTTACCGTGTTCAAGCTGCAGCCCTTTAAAAACACATCTAAACAAAAACTTTTTTATTACAGCACAGCTTGTCTTGGAATGTAAGGGGGANAAAAGGGAAATCCACAAAGGAATTGCTTCATATTCCATGAAATGCCTTATGCCACAAACCAATACACTATATATATAAAGGCTAATGAAATAAATTAACAATTCATTTATGTTTCAGCTCCAACCAAAACTCTGAATATACTTCACTATCTAAATGAAAAGATCCCAAGCAGAGCAGTATTACTACACTGGGATGATGCTTAAGTGCACCTTCCCCTTAGATCACTGAAAAGATACATAAAAAACCCCCGTATTTTGAATTGATTTCAATAATATCCTTCTCCTATTGGGGCTGTGAGGTTTTCAAAGGAATGTCTGAATGTAGTCCTTGTTTGAGTACTCATTAAGCTAAAACACTGTTGCACACTAATGACCAAAGTGAAGCAGCTTTCCCGTTCCGCAGACTCACTTCGTCGCTGTTCCACCTGTTCGACACCACCGGGCGCAGGCGTTTGACACACACCACTTCTCGCATGTCCTCATAGGATGGGTCGTTTGGCACCATGTCGTAATATGGCAACTGATACTCTTCAACAATACCTGCAGGTCATTGGGAAACATCAAGAACCATTGAAATAAATAAATTCATAATGTATCTACTCTCAGATTTCCTCAGCCAGGAGCAAAAAAATAACTCAATTTTGTACCAAGTCAAACCCACCATACTGTTTCATTAGGATAAAAATTTTCACTCTAACAATCAGACATTCACCATAAAAGCTCCAATATTATGTTTATTAACTTGAATAGCTACAATAAGTCCTTGCAGTGCTTTCAGTTTTGATACCTAGTGTAGAATTTGGCTGCTTCTAATCCACTAAAGGCTACAAAGAAGCACAGAGACAGCATAAGGTGGAAGAACAACACAGGTCAAGATGTATAAGGATAGAAGAGTGAAAGAAATGCCAGCATGAGTCAGGAGAAAACCGAATGACACCAAAGATGCAAGAAATAATTCTGTATTTTCAATTACATTTAAAAAGTTTTATTAACAGCACCGGGGTGAAATACATCCGCATCCCACTATTTCTCTCAAATGAGGCACTCTGCTTTTTGAGCAAGAAAAAAAAAGCCCGAGATGCTGAACACTGCAACAATCAAAAAGGTTTCATTCAGTGACTTTCAAGCTGTGCTCTGGATGGACTGTTACTACTGCTTTGAAAGAACACAAGCCTCATGTTACAACAAACTTAAGACATTATTTCCTGTTGAAGCATTTTTAAGGTGAGGCAGGAGCCTGGTAGATTTCATGCAGAATATTGAAAAGTTTACCTCCTGTGACACAGCGCCGAGCCATTTCCCAAATGATCAGCCCAAAACTGTAGATGTCAGCCATGATGTACGGCTGGAAATGGTTTTTATTCAGGCTTTCATCGAGGACTTCTGGAGCCATGTAACGTTTTGTTCCCACTCTTGTATTCAAGGGAACATCAACTTCATTTGTGTCACTATATGAAAATATTAGGAAGTTAGTGAGCTGTGGATTATTACAAGACAAGGTATGAAATCCTGCATAATACAATCACTACACTGCTAAGCAATCATTTACAAATTAAATAATTCTTTATTTCTCTCTCAATACTACAATTACAAGACATTTGTACTTGCCTGAAACAGATTATCTAGAAAAATCATAGTGATTATGGTAGTTGACAATTTACTGTTTCTTTTGTGAGACTTTGAAAACACATACGAAAAACATCACTAATAACTACTAGAAAGATGAATCTATTTGGTAACAACTCAGAAAATTATTTGCAAAGGCTTATACTTTCTTTCAGGCTCCACGGGAATAAAATACAATTCTCTGGCTTCATAGAACTTAAAATATAAAGAAAAAGTATCTAATAATACTATCATAGTATCACTTCTTCAATTAAATTTCAACTCCCTTTACACTGCTCAAATTTTCTACAAAAGAATTTCTAATGAAATATGGTAGCAATTATTATAAAAGGACAGTTTTGAATAACAAATTAGCTTCTCTTCCTTTCCTCTACAGAACTTTTATTTTTCATAAGAGTATTTTCATTGTTCTCTTAACAACCTATTTTCATCACAGTGTCTACTCTACCAGCATTCAAGAACTTACTCTCAAAACTGAAAAAAAAATAGGCAAAAAGAACCCAAACAAACGATTTCATCTTCATTTTAAACTGGGTATTCGGTGCATTAACTAAAAAAAAAAAAATGCATAAAAGTTTTCCCATTACAGAGTATTTGTCCATCTACCTGTTAAACTTGACCGCAAGACCCAAGTCCGCAATGCAGCAGGTTCCATTTTTCTTTATCAAGATGTTTTTACTCTTCAGGTCCCTGTGTGCAATAGCAGGCTTGCCTTGTGTCCCATAAATTTCTGTGTGTAGATGGCACAGACCACATGCAGCAGAATAGGCCAGTTTGAGGAGAGCCCTGTTGTCCAGCGTCGTGCATTTCAGAAAATCATACAGTGACCCGTTTTCATGATAATCTGTAATCAAGTAAAGCTGCGTCCAGGAGCCAGTGCCTTTAATATCTGCAGCTATGAAACCTATGAAATACATAAAATCACTATTTATTTGTACATGATTTTTTAATGCAGCAGATACAGTATGAATTCTAAAGCTATATTGTCTTGTATCAGAAGATACGTGCTCCCCTTATGAAAACCAATAATGGCTCTGATTCTCACTGTAATGAGATCACCACTCCAGCCTTCCACCAAAGAGATTGCAGACACGTTTCCAAACAAGAGCAGCAAGATTCTGCTCTTCCAATAGTTTTTTAATTAACACACATTAAAGAGCACTCATCTGGTTATTCCACAGAAGCTGCCACAGACCCCTCAAGCCACCTACTAAGAGCTCCTCCTCCTCCACCCTCACACAAGCCCTCCAGCGGCCAAACTGAATTAACTACTTCCTTACCAAGGATGTTTTCATGACGCATTAAAACAGTTTGGTAAATCTCTGTCTCTCGGAACCAACTGGCTTCTTCTGTGGTGAAAAACACTTTGACCGCCACTTTTTCACCCCTCCATTTGCCCATCCACACTTCACCATACCGTCCTTTTCCAACCTGCCTCACCATCTGAATTTGTTTGGCAATAGTGCGCTGAACCTAAGGGAGATTAAAAAAAAATTAAATTAAAAACAGAAAGGAGAGGGGATAAGGCAGAGGAGGGAAACCCAGCAGTTAACCAACCAAAAGTACCTGGCCAAGCTGCTTCTCAGGCTTGGACTGCTTTGAGTTTTGATCCTGCTGTAAAATTTGTTCTATGCAGTTTTCCACTATTCTGATTTTGTATTCATTTTAACTGCCTCCAAGGTAGATTTGTAAAACAAACCCCATAATATTTAAATCAGCTCAACTTTTAATTGAATTTGCATATGCCGTCTTGCATTTGATTTGTTTCTATTTTATTTATTATTCTGTCTCACTGGCTAATTTTTATGCAGGTATTATATAGGACAGTGAACCAATAATTATGAACAACTATCAAAAAATGGTTTGGGTTGGAAGGGATATTAAAGATCACCTTGTTCCAACCTCCTGCCACGGGCAGGGACACCTTTCACTAGACCAGGTTGCTTAAAGCCCCATCCAACCTGTCCTTGAACACTTCTAGGGATGGGCATCAGAACTCCTCTGAGCAATCTGTTCCAGTGTCTCAGCACTCTCATAGTGAAGAACTTCTTCCTAATATCCAATCTAAACCTACGCTATGTCAGTTTAAACCCATTTCCCCTTGTCCTATCACAACATGCCCTTGCAAAAAAATCCCCTCTGTGGCTTTCTTGTATGTTCCTTTAGGTACTGAAAGGCTCCTGTAAGATCTCCCCGAAGACTTCTATCAGTCAATAAAAAACAAATCTATTTTATTGGTCAGTGGACACCAAGAAAATAAAATCTCTGAGTTCATTCAATTTGATATTTGTATTAGCCATTCCTTGCATTTTTATCTTAATGTCTGAAGGTCCTAAGTTTCATTTAAATTTTGTTGATGCCAACAAATTTCGTAACATTATTTAATTCTGCACCTCATTTTAGTTAATTATGGGAAAATGGGCTTTAAATGTGTTCTGTTTGTACTTCATCATTCATAATAATTGCATATAAAACATTAACATTCTGTATGGATAAACTTCTTTGTTGTAGGCATTAGGTACAAACCAAGCTTTTTCTGTAACAGAGAGAAATTCAGGGAAGAAAAATCTTAGTTTAGGATTTACCAACAATGGTAGTCCTGATCCACTCCCAGAACTCTGTGACTGGTCAATAAGGTCTTTTAATGACTCTCCAGCTGGAATAAATGCCTCATCTTGTTCCAGGTCACGATTATAACAGTGCCTCTTTGCCATCGACTTACAGTAATGCCTACAAAGTAACAGGAGTTAAACTCTTCAAAATATGTATTGAATTGTTCTAGGGAAGGAGTTTTTAAGTGCAGAAATTTCTTACAAGGGAAAAAAAAAAAAGAGAACGAGATTTTATTCTATCCTATCTTCCCCCCACCCTGAAACGTAACTTATATAGCTTTTTCCTATTAAAAAGTTGTTGTAATGCATGCACAGGCCCATCAGTTGCTTATGAGTCAGGTGGAAACCCAGCATTTTAACACTCAGTGCACAGCCAGTGTTCCTAGTGTAACATCCCTTGAGTTTGGTTTAAACTAACAGACTGATCTTGAACCATGGCAGATGAGGCTGACACATGAACCTTTCCTCTGAAACTGCTAGAACAATGACCACCTCCAGCACAGGGCAGGAGCTGATAGAACCACCTGAATGAATTGCCATAGCTCAGCTGGTCAGCTATTTAGTTTTGAAACACAGCAGAAAAAGGACAATTTTGGAAGCAGATGGAATTTCACTATCAAATTGACTGAAGTTAAGTGCAGCTTAGAAAACTGTAAATATATTGCAGCCAGAGGAAAGGACCAAATTCACATAAATTCTCAGCTGTGAACATTTTATTTTACCTAGCAGTGCAAAGTGCTGCTCACAGAAATGTGAAATTAAATTACAGTGGTTTCCAACCTACATATGAGAAACTGATTACATTCACAAAATAACTGTTCTGTTTACACTCGATTTGCAAAATCAAGAAAGTTGCCAATAAAGAAAGTGCTTTTCTTACTTGTAACAAAAGCAGCTAAATAAGATGATCATGACAATTATGCAGACTGCCATAGAAATCAACACTGCCATCCAACGAATGCTGCCATCGAAAAGTCCATCTATTTGACGAGAAAGAGAAAGGAAAAAAAAAAGGGAAAGTTTCCAAAGTCTGTAAATTAAACCTATATTGTAAACAGTTTATGTAGGTATATTTTCATATACTGTGTATCAAAGTAAGTATTCATAACAGAAAAACAGAATTTAATTTAGATGACAACAGAAAGAAAAAAAAAAGGAGAGGATTTAACTTGACATTTTTGAGTTATTGGTTTTGGTTGGCCCTTGTTAGTTTGCTCTTAGAAATACAAATGATGGACATACAGCACTAAGATTCTGAGTAGGGAGAAAGCAAGAAACCAGTATGGCCTGCCTAGCAATGAGTAAGTACATGAAAACAAACTATTTTCACTGGGAACAACAGAAAGAAGAGAATGAATTTACAGCAGAGAGCAGTTAACAATGCCAGAATACTTTTTTCTGGTACATTCATAATGGCAAAAGCACAGCAGAGATTAAGAAAAACATTTTTTTAAAAGAATAGATTGTGGAAACAAAATCAAAACAGATCAAAAGATCACAGGAAGATCAAGATATAACTACACTGAGAAAGAGAATAAAAATACCATGAGTGACTGATGAAGGAAAAGATGAACTTGAAAGTTCACAATGGAGGATGAAGTGCAATACAGAGCTTCACACAAAAACCACTTAGTCCAGCAGAAAGCAGAGCTGAGCAATACTGTAATTACATTTTCTCCTTATTTTTAGCTGTTGATCAGGAAGAACATCATCTACATAGATAGCATTTATTAGCAGCAGCATGAATGTATAGGAGTGGTTTACCTGTACTATCAAGAGGTGGTAACGTTGGTTGTAAATCCTGATTGCAGAAATCAGTACGACAGCACTCAATTGTCCGACGTAACTGTGCTTTGGGCGAGTCCTGTTGAAGGAGAATTGAATGAACATTCAGATTTTGAAGCTAAAACAGGGACAGTGATGTTACAACACAGCACAGACAAAAGTTTAAGCTATTTTATTCAAAAAACACTTCAACCACATAATTTCATGTATGAGGATCTGCAATGGCAAATAGGCACCATGTAACCTCTTTGAGTGTCATACCATACACTCAATGCTACATCTTTTTATATTTCATGGAATTTTTTCTCCTTGGTGAACAGAAATAAATGGTTTCAACTTAAGCTGCTATTTCATAAATTGTAAAATTTTTAAGCTTACTCAAAACCAGTTAACAATACATTAAATAAATACAGCTCTGAAGACAAGCTCATTCCTGACTGTCAGGTCCCATTCTTCTCAGTTGCAAATGGCAACATGCAAAATTCTACAACTGCAAGTGTAAGCCACATAAATCAAAACTGTTTATGCAGCTTCCCTACATATTCTCCATGGAGATCTTAAATTCTAATGGTAACTCCTTTTTTTACCTTGCACTGGAAGTCTGAACCTTCATACTTCATGCAGCCAGAAGCAAGTGTGGGTTCTCCATGTTCATCTTCCTCAATGATAGCAAAGCAATGCCCGTTAGTTCTGGAATAAACAAATCACTTGTGCTTTACTAGCATGTTTGTTGTTTAATATGCAGCATTAGTTGACCACAAACCCATTAGGAACGCTAGAATGAAAACATCTAGAAAAATTCTTCTTTAACACAGTGGTTACCGTCCAGTTTGGGAACAAAAGACCCCCACAGGATTTTCAAATAGAACATACAGGAATGCTTTCTCACAAATATTCTGTATTCTGTTTCCTACCCCTCTTCAAGACTGCTCATATCCAACCACAGATGCCCAGCTGTTTAGAAACAACTGAGGGGATGGAAAAGCAGACATCTAACAAAAAAAAGCTTACTGACACAATTTTATAGGTTAAAAAACCATAATAAAATAATCACTTGTGTCTGTTCTTGAAACTGCAATGATAAATTCTCAAACAAAAGTCCCAGTATGTGAAAGGTGGCTGTTTCAAGGTCTGAAGCTCAGCCAGTCCACTCCCATAAGCTCTCTCAAATATTCAGCCTTTAGGACAAAACAAACAAACCTCCAAAGCTACTTTCTAAAACTGACAGTAACAAATTAATTACTTTTTTTTTTTTTTTAAGGGGCCTTAAATTCCTCACTATCTCTCTATGAAATTGCTTTGATTTCTATACTACATGAAAATGTCAACAACATTTGTAGGGAACCCCAAACCAAACTGCAATGGTAGGTCTGTGATTTCAATACCTGTAAAACTAGGATTTTATTAAGTAAATGAAAATTCATTCATTCATTCCCTCAAATACAGATACTAAAAAAAACAAATCTAGAAACCAAAATCTATTTCAATGAATGTAAAGAAATGCAAATTTTGGAAGCATAATGCCATAAGCTACACTGCATAAGTTTTATTAACTAACAGCTTTATCATCAGAATAATGGCCTACACCGTCACTAGTTCAGATTAAAAATTAGTAAGGCCTATGCCGACTGCACACACTAGAGGGCGATAAAAAACAATAAATAAATATCAAAGGTCTTCAAAGCCAAAATACCAGAACACTTTCTCAGTGCAAAACTATTTTTGTAAGATACTACCTGTGTTCACATTTAATAAGACAGTACTTCTTATTCTATCGCCTTGGGTTCCATAAAAACTGCCTTATCTTCCAAGTGACAGCTTTAGAGAGGCTGAATACCACGTGCTAAAGTGAAGCCTCGAATCACTGCAGCAAGTAATATGTTTTCTACTGTGTATATTAATTTTTATGGCAGAAAACAGAACGGCCTTAAACATGAACTGCAAATGAAAAGGAAAAACAAGGACATTTTATGACATGAAAAAAACACCTTCAGCAAGCACAATGTCAGTGTATGAGTCTGTTGGGATTCTTATGCCCACCAAAGATAAAACTTCCCTTCTGTTCCTACACGTTCACAGACTTGTCTTTTTCCCCCCTGCCTTCCTTCATAGTCTACAACTAATGAACATGCAACAAGAATCCTCAGTGTGTGGCTATGTTGTTAACACCAGGTGAAAAAGGAAGCGAAGAGGTGGTTCTATCAGAAGGCTTAGATTTGGGTCACTTATTACCCAGTTATAAAATCCTACAGGTTACTTCAAACCTCAGTCCTTGGAAGCAGCTGCTGGGGGTAGAGGGGTCGCAAATGGTTCAAAGCTATGGTGAACACTGTATGTTTACATAGAGATGACCAAGGGTTTTAGCACTTGGCTCTTCACAGAACCAGTGTCGGATCAGTTATGGTCACATCACCTGAGAGAACCTTGGTCAGCACTCCACAGAGAAGTCTGCTCTCTCAAAAGCCAAAATGAGCCTCTTCAAAGACCTCAGGGCAATACTTACATGCATGTGTTATTAATAGCATCATCTGGACAATGTCCCGAGCAGTAGCACTTCAGAAAAGGTAAAGTGTCCTCTGGAGCAAGTGTTACTCCATTTGCTTGTTTCTTTTGGTCAGAATTTGTCTTCATTCCTGTGCCATGAAGCATGTCTAGATTTTGACCTGCACATTAAAAAAAAATAAAATGTTTTGGCATCTTTCTGGTAACTGTACAGGAGTGTTACAGGCAGCACATCACAACAGAATAATTTTATTAATAAATAAATACCTGAACTACCCAAGACTTAGCTTCCCTCCCAAGACTATGGTAGAAATCTAAGTTAATGATTTTATTCTAGAAATACCTGGTTCAAATAATTTTACCTTAACAGCAGATTTTCCAACCCTAGTGAATATAAACAGAAAGGTATTTTTCCCTTTGTAAGGTGGGGCAGAAAAGTAATGATGTAACCGGTCAGAATTTTCTGAAGAAAGCCTCTCTCATTCATGTGTTTAGAAAACCAAAATGCTGACTGCTTGATAACCACAGCAAGTTTTTTATGCTACTCTGAACATACTTAATATGCAATTTTCTAATTCTCTGAAGTAATTTTTTATGGATTCACAGTCCCATGGAAGAGCAGTAATAACTCCAAAATCTCTTGGGTTTTTTTGATCTCTGTATGCATTAGTACTTCAAAACAAAGCTAAAGTAAATCTTGTTTGCAAATTAAATTTTGGTAAATGACATGAACATCCATACAAATGAGCTTCCACAGAACAGAAATAGGGCTACATTATGTTCCAAGTAGCCCTCAGTTTCTCCAGAGTAGGAGAGTTAAACATCATTTGTTATTGTTCACATTATTAGAGTGCTTCTGTGAACATAGGCATTCAGAAGAAAACATCCACCTATTTTCTTCGTAGTGAAAAACATCCAGAAAAAAAGTTAGGAACATTATCTGCCTCACTTGGAATATGTTTTGTGATCGTTATATGAGACAAGAACAATTTCACCCATCTTCTCCAGCTCTATCATACACAGTTTTACCAACAAAAAATCTCTTTCTGTCCAGCACCCAACAGTACTGTTGGCTCTAAATCCTCAAGGTATAAACCAAACACAGATAGAAGGGTTATGAACAAACTATCACTTGCACAGACACAGTTCACAGCAAGTCTCCCTGTAAGGCGCAGTGTGCAAAGACAACAGCCAGTTAGGACCACAAGCTTTTATAAATCCAGTTATTAGCAAAAATATGGAGGTACCTCAATACTTCTCAAAAATAATTTAGTCACAATAAAATTTTCAATTTATCTAAGGCGAGGGCGGGGAAAAAACCCTGACCAGGAAACTCACTGTCTCTTGGAACAGATTCTTGTGGCTTCCTGTCAAACCTACCAAACCCTGGCTATAGAGTGAGAACATCAGCCTCCTGTTGCACCTTGCTTGAAAAGATGTGCAGAAAAACTTGATTAAAGCCCCATGCAGATATATCCCTTTGTATCACTCTACTGTAACATCCACTATGTCATTGGGACAAATGTGAGATTACATATTTGTGAAATTTGATCCAGCTGTTCTGAAAACAGCAGATTTGCAGATGTCCCTGTCTGACTAATACAGTTCACCTAGTGCATAGCCCTGATTTGGCCAAGTAATGAAACTGTGCTTTCTTCAGATACAACTAAGAGACTATCCTAAGAAAGTACAGCACCATTTACCTAAGCTCTCAAATCACTCAGTAATGTTTTATTTGAAATGTGGTTTCCCAACAGTACTTCAGTAATGCCAGAGTTAAACAGTCCAGATATGTACATACTATTAACAAGAAATAAGGGCCAGTGCTATAATAAGTTTACCTGTGCAGTAGGTATTTCTGATTTAACCAAAAGAAGTTCTGCACAATTGAAATAGCTCCTCCTCCTGTCCTTTCTCTTTCTGCACATTTCTTCCTAGCATCAACTGAAGGCTCAATTTAGTACTCTGCTACAGATGTTACACAACATTTTACATTCACATTTAAGAGATCCTTACCTGCTCAGAGAATAGGTAATTCTACTTAATATTTAAAGGAAAAGCCTGCATATGTGCAAATATTGTCTTTCTTTCTAATTTTGTTGAATGACTAAGGCATCTTTCCCAATTAAGGTTATAACCCCCCTTATCTTCAGGGAGATTCCACATGTTAAAATACTTAATGAATACTGAATAGTTAATGATCTATGTCTCAAAGTCAC
Source organism: Grallaria varia (assembly GCA_013396735.1). Taxonomy (NCBI): domain Eukaryota; kingdom Metazoa; phylum Chordata; class Aves; order Passeriformes; family Formicariidae; genus Grallaria; species Grallaria varia. Next base: position 418,130 of record VWZG01005480.1, on the reverse strand, counting down.
TCATCCATCTTCTTACTCTGATCACTGAATGCAACGTTTTCTCAACCTGTTAAAAAAGCAATCAAGAAACCCTAAAGAATGGCTTCTTTTGGCTCAGAAGAAAAATAAGAATGTTTTTATGAAGGTCTGGCATCTTTTTCAGCAGTGTTATTCTTTGTAAACTAACACTGAAGCATGACTACAGGTACACCAACCATTTATACTAAAGCTGAGATGAAATAAGTTTCCCCTCTTCATTTATTGCGACGAATTGCATTACAAGATCTATGAAGAGCACATACCAAATAAAATCCAAATTAGAGAATGGTATTTTCAAAGAACCAGCATTTTTGTCTTTTGTACAGTTTCTATAGGCAAAGATTTTTATTCAAAGCAAGAACAGACTACAACTTCATTGTTTTTGTAATGTGAAAAAATACTTCATAGTAGTCTGCTTTCATCTTACAGGTAATACCTGAACTGCACAAAGAATGTGAAGGTTGGGAGGTCAGGGTTGGGGTGGGGGGAAATCACTCTCACATTTTTACTTTCTTAGACTATAGAGAGAACTCTTATTGGACAGAACTTTGAGCATTCAGAGAAAGAAGAAAAAAGGAAAATACTGAGAATGCCTGGGATCACTTAGAAAACAGTTTTTAATCACCTCCACCTAGATATTATCCCTTTACTGAAGAACTCAAATTCATCCCCAGCACTTCAAGACAGACTGAAGTGTCCATCCTAAAGGTGCTAGGCATGGGGAAAGGAGCTGAATGTGGAAAGACTTGGCTTCCATTCACCTGAGGTATTAAGAGGGCAGTTGAATGTCCTGGAGTACACAGGATGCTTCATTGCTGGTTTTCTTGGTTAATATACACTGGGTAAATGAATGAGAATGAATTAAAGATGGACCTAAACAACACTTTGCTTCAAGAACCACACAACCTTCTTCCACCTTCTTGCTCTCATCACCTCCCCACCCTCAGAGCTCCACCTCAAACATTCACACTTCTGCATCTTCCTCCTGGAAGCAGCACAGTGAAAGGGAGGATCATGTTCTAGGGATCTTGCGACACTCCACTCCTTGATGATGTAATTAATGTCTTCTTTTCCCTGACACATGCAGCTGTCACTGTGCAGCACAGCTAAGAAATACACATACACATCTCAAGGGTGTAAGGGCCATGCATTAATAGCTTCCAAAGGAAAAAAGTTTGCACTGAAATACAGGACTCTGAGACCTCAGGCCCACCAAAGCTTCTTGCTCCACTATTTCCTACCCTCCACTTGTAAACTGCACAGGGCTGATGGGGCAAAATAATATACATTAGCAACAAAGGAATTATCACACACTGGAGGACTTGTTCAAGACCCTGAACCACTTGTAGCCCGTTTGTCTCACCTTGTGAGAAAGATTTACTTGACTATATCATATACTTCTAACCATACAAACTGCTCTGTAATATGTATTTTAACCACATTTCAAAAACTTACAACATTCAACAAAGAATCAGAGTGACAGTGAGCTGGAACATTCTCCTCTCATAAATACAGTGTAAGATGATGAGAAAAAAGCTGATGGGACTCCAAGTTCCCATTTCATGATTTGCTCTGCCCCATCACACATGCTGCATTAACTGTAGATTTCCAGAAGTGTTAACAACTGCTACAGATAGGATGATATTTAAATGGCTTTCTGTTTAAAATTAAACTTTACTTTAATAAATACCATTAAAAAAAAGTAAATATTAAAATAAATTGTTAAAACAGGGCAACATCTGCCAATGTATCATATCCAGCCCTTGATCAAAACATAAATTATTCAAAGCACTACTTCCAACCACAGAAAGTAAGTTAGACTATAAAATGTATTTCAAAGAAGGACAGGATATTAAAAATCCCACTAGGTTAGAAATCTAAGTCTACTTGAAGGTATAGCTGCAAATACAAATCTTAACATGGATAAATCTTTAAAACGTACTGTGCGTCACACTGAGGCATTACTAACCACTAAAAACTGAGCTAACCTGGTTGCAACTCAATGCCAAGACATCTGTAATTTCATTAAGTCTTCTGATCTAAGAAAAGATTTTTGTGACCCCAACCACCCCCCCAGCTCTATTAAGAAATTCAGAGACAGCAGTAAGTGAAAGGAGACAAATACAAAAGCCAAAATATGCCTACAACTTTTATCCCCTCTTCCTCCACAAATCCGGTTGCAATGTGGCAGATAGCAGTCAAGTTGGTCGACAGCTTTCTGAATTCATAACACAGATGTTGCCCATACAAACACTTCTGTTCCAGGGTACATTATCCTCAAGAGGGATTTATCCGAGCAGGACTACAGTACTAGCAGCGTTTATTTGCAGCTATTCTGATCTATGCTTCCCAACTCCAATAAATCAAATATCTAAATAAGAAGAATCTCTGTTGGAAGGCCACCTTCACCTGCCTTTCTGCTGGTGCTACTGTGTTGGCTGGGGCCAGCTCAGGGCTCACCCACACCGGGCTCTTGTCAAAGATGAACGTTGTACCAATGTTCTTTATCTCAGATACACCTTTCTTATGAAAAAAGACGTACCCTGGCATTTATATGTGGTAGTTTTAATTACTTTTTCTTGCTTTAGGATGCAGATACTGCAAGATTATCCACTCCATATTCACCTTTCTGTCTATCACAGACTTCCATAATGATTTAATATGTTCTGCGGTGTAAATTAAACCTCAGTACCACTGGTACAGATCGAGGACAATACTGGCACTTGCTCTTAAAAGACAAAATATTTTAAAAAAAAAAAAAAAATCAGAAAAATTGCATGAGTGAAAAAAAAATAAAAATCTTAAATGCTTCTATGAGCTGTGTCTTGCATTTTAACCATATTCTCCCTATAGTACTTTTTTATATATCAACACTGTGATCTCCAAAGACCAGGCATGTTAGAGGTAGCTCCTCTAGCAGAACTGGTTCCTAAAAATCACAACACATTCCCAGACTACTTGTACAAAACCTCTCTCCTCTCCTCCAGCTCTCCCAGGAGCTACACCAGCGCTCAACAGACAGGCAGCCCCTGCCTCCTTACCTTCCCAACCAACAATCCCCAGCCTCAGCTCCCACTTTCCCCAAAAAAGTAATTTCTGAAGAAGACTACTCTGCTCTTATGCATTCAATGTAAAAGCCAGAGACAGCAGAATGTTGTGTATTTTGCTTCAAAAAAAATTACACTGCATTCTAATTTAAATTAAATGAACTTTTAAAGAATAAAGTCACTTAAAACTAAACGTGAAATTATAATAAAGAAATAGATCAACTTTTAATAATCCCTTCGAAGAACTTTAATTAGACAAATGTCGGAGAATATGTTTGCTGCCCATGTTTTAAAGACAGATGCAGACACTAATGGGGAAAATCACCAGTAAATAGAACTATACTGCCTTCAAGTAATGAATCAGTTACTGACAACTTTAAGTTCTTTCTACAAATTTTAGATTATTTTTTTAATTTCAGATTAGTTTATATTTAAATTCAGTAACTATTTCACCTGAAACTGAGAAAGTGCATAAAGGTTTTCAAATGTAATATTCTTATCTATATCAACTATTTGACTAAAAGAGGAGTAGTGAAATCAAATCTCAACATATTTTTTTATTTCAGTTCCCTGATGAACACTGGCAACTTTAAGTCCATTTTAGTATTTAATAGCAACATTAATTATTTTTAACTTTTAATTTTAATAAATCTTCCTACATATCATATGCTATTAATTCACTTTTAGTCAACTAATTTACAAGGACTAAAACACTGGTCTTCTGTGGTGTCTCTGAAGAACACATGAAGGTGTGATGAACCACATATAAAGTGAACCGCCAGCAACAAAGTACAAAATTTATGAGAACATTTTTGAGTGTACATTAAAGCACTTTACTACTCTTTTACATATATTGATCAAATGTACTCATCAATGCACTGTAACAACCAAGAAAACTTTACTCAGAAAGAAAAAAGGGTCTCTCAATGAAAAACCTGCACTATGGGGAAGACAAAAGCCTGCTGACTGCAGTCCTCAACTGCGACTGAAGTTAGTGACCTCTTGCTTTGGATCAGAAAAAGTAGGTGGATGAAGATGCAAAGCAAGTCAGATTCAAAGATATTGCAAAGGCCTTCCACAGCAAGAAATTAAATACAAAAATATTTTAATTGAGCAAGTTGCTACTAAATCCAGCCATCTGCAATCCAGGCTTATTTTTAACCATTTCTCAACATAAGTGAAGAAGTCCCACAAGCTATAAGGAAGATAAAATCCAAAGGGTAACCACAGGGTCCTCCTGCTCCGTAGTACCGACCTGAGAAACCACAGCTGTTCATCAATAATGTCATGGAATTGCCCCTGCTTTCTGCTGTTATTGTAAGAATATTTTCACATTAATCAACACATGCAGCCACTTGCTTTTTCAAGTTACCTGCTGAGGAATCTGGTATGTATATATACATGCAGGTTTACAGACACACTTGCTATTATTGTTCTCTCAGGTCTTGATAAGCCCTGAAATTCCTACCATTCTGAAGAAGTCTCCAAAAAAAGCAAGGGAGCAGTGCATTAAGCTGCGTGCCAGACACAAAGTACATTGGGTATTTCTATTTTCTTTGCTTTTCCTTCCTCTTACTGAAAATCACACAAAATCTCTTCAAGTCCTCATAATAAATCTTCTCCACCTCTGTTGGTTACTTTACAATGAATTTTTGTAACATCCTGAATATTTTCTTTGTTGAAACTATTCTTTTCACTTTTTATAGACTTTTCACTTTTTCTCTTTCCTACAGAAATTTCAAATACTTGATGACTATCAGCTTAATTCTTTCCTCCCTGAATCTAGGGACAAGCAGAGAGACTTCACTGGTTTTTTACTCACCACCCCTGGAAACCAAGAATATTTCATATGTTTGAAGACAAGCCCTTAGGCAACTTGCATAGAACCAAAAACATTTCAGTAAGCTCAACTTTTCCAGGGCTTTCAAAATTCCCTCAGCCTTGATTTCAAAGTCAGGCATATTTCTAAGATAAGACAATTTATTCTTTAGAAGATGAAAAAAAATATTCAGTCTTCAAGCTTAATTTAGCTATAACACTTATTAGAATTGAACCATTATTAATCATTGTGGTCATGGAAGGAGCTAAATGCAATTTAATTTAAAGTCAACAGAAGACCTGTATATCTGTATTATTATTTCTATGTCTATCTAAAGAGGGGAAAAAAAAATCCTTTACTTGATACTGCCTATGAGTAAAAATGCTAAATATTGACTAATGCAAAGGGGTAACCATGACTTCAGCAAAAAGAACAAAGCATATGTCTCCCAGCTTCTTCAAGGGAACAAGGGAAGAAGCTGGTATCTGTTGCAAGAAGCACCAAAACTGCTTGAATACAAGTAGAACGAGCCCCACTGCAAAACTGCCTGAGACTATTCAGAGTGGAAGAGACCTTGAAGCCACGTGGTACCACCACCTGGTCAAAGCAGGACCAACTTCTACATCAGACCAGGTTGTTCAGTCATTCCAGTAAAATTCTGACTGTCCCTAAGGATGGATATTACACAACCTCCCCAGACGCCTGTTCTAATACTTAAACACAATCACCGTGAAAATTTCTATGCTAATTTCTCACCCAAATTTCCTGTTTCAGATTGTGACCATTATCAATCTATGTACTGCAGAGCTATCTGCAAATATTTGTAAATCTGTACTACAAACTTCAACTATGCCCAAAACCAAGCTATTTCTGTCTGAGGGGTATTTCTTGAAAATTAAAAGGTGGCCTTTATGTCCACAACAGGAAGAGGGATTGGTCTTTGAGAATTCTCCTCTTCCAACTTAACTAATGTGACAAAGATGTGACAAAGAACTCTGTTTTGTTGCTTTCAACCTTGAAATCTTCACTGCAATGGCAAATTATCAAACTAAGGCACATGCTCTTGCCCACGCCTGGAATACTACCATATATAAATGCCAGGAAGGTGCATGTGGACACACAGACTGAATCAAGACAAACACCAGAGCTTAAAACACATGTCAAGAAATTTGGTGACACTATTATGAGGCCCCACAGGTTAAGGAGACCAAAACACTCAAGTAACTCGGCAATTACATAGAAACACCTGTCCAGTTTTGGGAGAAAAGTGTTTACAATTCTGTAGGCTGTACTCAATGCAGAGCCCTCGGTGTGCTCGTGGTTGCCTCCTGGACCGAACTCTAGAGGAAACTCAAAAGAAAAAAAGGCAGTCTCAAATACCTTTAGTTAAAGTGCAATTCTGTACAGATCCAGAGAGGACTTCTGCTCCATAAAAGCTTAGCTGGGAATGTTTGGGGGGGGGCAGTACTTGAAAGAGCTTAAAGGTATGTGCTTTGAGGCACTATTCATTTAAATATCAGCACATGGAAAGAGGTGGGATCAAGTGGCTTGGAAGGGTCAGGGCCATCACATATTTGATGCAAGCCTGCTCTTCAAATCAGTTGTCATGCCATGGATCAAGCAGAGTCTTGAAAGAGACAGGTCTGTTACATCCTTTAATCTAATATTGCAGATACCAGAATCAGAACAGAAAGACTGACATTTGGGTACTTACCAGGCTTCCTCCTCTCCCCATTTTAATGGGTTAATTGAATTGTTATTCTTGAAAGCAAATAGCTCACATAATATCACAAAATAAAATCAAGCACTAAGCAGCAACTGATACAAGTATGGAAAGAGAATATGAAACCTTTTATATTCAAGTATTTAAACAGCAGTACTGAATTAGTCTTCTCTATCTCCCTGAAAACATATGGAAAGCTCTGTGTGCACATGAGAGGTGCACAGCTAGGAGAACAAGTAATCTTCCACAGAGATAGATGAGGGATGGACATGCCTGCTGGACAGGCAGAGCACTACTGTTGGAAGTGCCAGCCACAGGAACGCAGCACCACCCACAGCTCAGATACCATTCTGCCACTTCTCTAAACTACAAGCAATTCCAGTATCAGATCAGCCAGGTACAGCTGCTAATAAGGAGTAAGGCAACAATCGTAAAATGGAGTTTCTCACAAACTAGTTATAATCTTTATACTTATGCTTCAATTCCTAATAAAGCACAGGACAGGAACATTGGTCTGTTCCCAAAACCTCGGTTTTTTTGTTTGTTTTTTTTTTAAATTCAACCCAATCTGACTGAGAAGTTCTAACAACTGCATTTTCAAAGTTTTTGATAACTGGTGGCTGGAAAGACAACAAACGTCCAAATGAGTATCTTCACTAACTGAAAGCCAGGCTGTTTGTGAACATTCCATAACCTCACCTTGGCCCATTAAGTAGGCACAACAAGCTGATTTAGATTAGTTCCACCACACTACATCTTGGCTGCTGGTAGCATCAGAAGGCACAGGGAACTGAACACTGCAATCTCTTCAGCGCATCAAATTTAAAGGGATCAAGTATGCACACACAGAGGGAACTGAAACTCAGGAAGTCAAACCTTCAGTTCTGCTGGTCACGTAACTCACTTCATGGTGTACTACATTTTGGGTATTGTCTCTATTTAAGCGATTGCTAAAATAGACCTAATCTACCCTACAGTACATGACCACTAGAATGTGCTTCTTTTTAGGGAAGCATCCATACATCATGTCACGCAAATAAGTCACCTGCATTCACGAGAAACTCCAAATGAAAAAAAAAAATCCTACTTCAACCACTGGAAAACACACAACTCTGTTACAAATCAAAAATATAAACTTACTTCAACTAGTACATATTTACCTTGAACATAGAGAATGATAAGCAGATAGGCTCCAAGCAATTGCTCATGAACCCTCAATCGAGTCATTGTTCACTTTTAATCCTTCCTGTGCAAGGCGACCGGCCCGTCTGCTTGACAAATGTTGAGCTTGGTCTGTTAGGTGAAGCCTAATGCAAGATTTGGTGCTTGACTGCAAAGATGCTTTTGGAACTTTTCCACTTTCGTTTCCTGAAAGATACAATACAATAAAACAGAGTGTTAAGAAACTCTTTGTATTTCAGAAGAAAAAAACCCTCAATATTTTTCATCACACCGATCATAATCTTATGTGGCTGGGGGAAAAAAAAAAAAAAGGCACACGGTTATTAAGATTCATTAAGAAAACATTAGCCATGTTTACTATCTAACTGACTAGCAGGGTTCTTTTGAAATACACACTTTTGGTAACAACCCACAGGGATGTTTTTACATTTCTATAGAAAATATTAGCTATGCCAACTCGGTAGTCACTGTTGTATAATTTTAGACTTGCATACAGCTATTATAGCTAGTATTCAACAGAATAACATCAATTAAATCGATTTGAAAACTATTTTCTTTATAGACATGAAAATGAAAACTGATTGTCATTATTTTTCCTAGAAAAGAAACTCAGTGGTGACTGTCCCTAATACTGCAAGGCAAAAAAGCAACACTGTTAGGCCACCAGTTGAAAAACGTTTGTAATGAAACTTTAAGGCAACACTGACCTCCCCTCAGTATCTCTGCTGTATAAAAACTAAATTTGTATTAACGGTTACTTTAGTTACCTAATATACTTACAATGTTACTTCTGTCTCCTAGAATAGTACTACGTCTTTAACAACAATAACAACAAGACAACAGTAACTCAAATCTAAAACCATGACATCCTGCTGGACTCCCAAACTGTGTGTATATTAACCCCTCCTGAAAAATTATGCTACTACAGGCACACGTCATTTACTCCACAAATAAAATATAACTATTACATGCAGTGGGTGAACACACAGCTAAGACAGCCAAACTGAGTAAGAAAGTACTTTTTCGGACTGCAATAGCTGCGGTCACGTTCTGCTTAAAGAACTTTTCAGGGGCAATTTGCAAGGGACGCGTAATTGGGCCTCAAAGGAGCAAAGAGCAGCTCGAACACCTAAACAGTTAATGGCGACGGCAGCGATGCTGCACAGCCACGAACAGAGGGCTGATTTTGCCTCCCCTCGGCCTCTGGTTTCGGCGGGGCTGACCCCCTGACCCCTGTCAGCCTGGCGCTGCTCATGAATGCCAAAGCTGGCGTTCGCGCGGGGATGGGCTGCAATTACTGCTGGTGGCCGCTTCCAGCATCAATAACTCAATCTGTCTGTCGGCGAGACCCAAGAACTTTTCATTTTAATTAGTCTGCGGAGGCATTTAACATGGAGGCAAATTAGCGGCTGAGCCGGGAGGTGTCCATCACTTCCAATTTCGTGGGGCGCAGCAGCTGCCCCGACCCCTGGCCTACTTTTCACACGTCTCTGACTTCTCCCCAGCGCGGCGATGAAGCGCCTCTGTGCCCGAAGGAGCCAGGGACGAGCTCCCAGCCATGGGCTGTGGTCCCCGAGCTCCACGGCAGCCCCAGCCTTTGCCAGGATTCCTGCCGGCTCATGGTGGGATGGATGCGGAACCATGAGATATGTAGGCATTCGGAGCACTAATCATTTCAAAGTGACCTCTTAAGAGCAATGGGACAGCAAAAATACTCACTCTCTAGTGCTCCCCATGCACAAGAAACAGGACCAATTCTGACAACTGATAAGGAACATCCTTCCAGCTATAAAACATCAGGCCAGCAATATACGCCCGTAAGTATTACTGCTTTATTCTGTGTTTCAATGGCAATGAACTTCCAATCCTCAAAAAAACACACAGAAAGCAAAAGCTGCCAACAGCTCATATGTGGTAATGTGACAAAGACGTTATTTAGAGTAAAAAAACCCCAAAATCCAGCAACAGCCTGTTGAAAGTAGACTTAAAAATAATTTTTGTCCCTCTTGTCCATGCAAGTTTCAGGAAGGAACACATACTTACAGTCATACGTAGCAAGAGCAAGAGTGTTTTGAACTTTCAGAAAACTGGGGATCTCGCTCCCCAGTTCAGTAAGGTCAGAGAGCACACTGGCACAGGAACATATATTTGCCATTGTGCCACAGAGTATGTTACCAAAAAACATCAAGGAAAAATGGGAAAAACAGAACATTTCAAAATCATCATCATGGCTGGGCTTCGTGAACAAAGATTTGGGAAGGGCCCTACCCACGCTTGCTGCAAGCGCGCTGATGGCACATTTCAATATAACTCCCACCCATTTCCTGATGATTTCTGTTCAGTGAGACAATCCAAGGTAGTTTCCAAAAATGCTTTTCAAGCTTATTCAAAAAGGCTCTCCACTTAGAACCAGCATTTTGTATCTGAGTCTTCCTTCCATTAATATTTCTCTTTTCATATACATATATATAAATTAAAATGTAAATATTTATAAAACATACCTAAAATAATATAATAAAATGAATCAGAGAACAAATTCTACTATAATTCCCCGTTTTAAAACCACTCTGAGAATGACTATCAGCATTTAAAAGAATACCTCAAAAATGCAAAGGAAAACTCCTATGCACCTATGACACCACCATCACTTGGACTATCTTTCCGCTGCTGCTACAGTCAGTGCCAAGTTCCCCCTTACCCAGAAAAGCCCCATGGCTGCCTGCAAGGCTTGGGCAGACAAGCACTGCTGAGCCTTGCTGCGCTCATGGCAATGCTTCACTGCAGGACAGGGGAGATTAAGCCACCAGTGAAAAGCTACTGATTTACAGCAGCATGTCCCAGAACTGTATGAACTGCAGTGTGGACACATACCCAACTCTACTGCTCTCAAAGCTGTGATGCGGATGGGTTGAGGCAGTTTTTCCAGTCACCACAGTAAGACTCCATAGAGCTTTCCCAAAACCGCTATCAGAAGAGATTTCAGGCATTTTTATCCATCCTTTGAACTGCTCTTCTTTTTCCTCCTGTAGGTTTCTCAGCAAAAAATGCTAAGACAATTAGTTCTATAACAGTCTATGTTGCTCTTCTGCAGAAACAAAACAGTTTGAAAACATTTCATTCTAAAACTCGCCTGGCACTCCAATATAGCTATGTAGTTTAATAGCTAAAACACTAAAAAAGCAGACTAGTGTTTTAGTGCTTCTAACAAAAAGACATGGTTATGACCTTCACAGGAGAAAACCTTTCACTAAAACCGAAACAAATCACAACAACAAAAAATACATTTCTGGATTCCCATTAAAGAGGAAACCTGGCAGTCCTGCTAAAGCACACTATTGAAAGTGAGCAACAGCTGGAATTTCTCCAAAGCCTGACTGATATAACAGTGTAGAACGACACAACTAACCAACCACTTCAAATGTGTTAAAGCACCAATTAACACCAGGAATGCTACTCTGCCAACAGACTCATACTGAAAAAATTCAAAATCATGAGCCAATCAGTTGATTTTGAAGCTCTCAATCTCTTTTTTTCTGTTGTAGCCATGAAGAAGCGTTCAACCACAATCCATTAAAAGAATAACATATTCATCAACTGTAAGACCCAATTTGTCTGCAGTATATTTTATTATCCTTCCTACTAACAGCATATTGAAGAAAATCTTTTGTTATTAAAATAGTTTCTTTTTTTCTGAACTGGAACTTGGCAGTGAATTCACAGCACTATCACGGCAGTCTAGTCCCATGCTCTGTATGACTCCAAATTTATGAAGCTGAAGTGTGCAAGATCCATCATATGGTCCAAAATGACTCTGCGTTCAGTGGTAACTGGTCTTTAGATGTGGCTATGTAATATATTTAACAGTGTGATCTCCAAACCAAATAAGCCACACTGTTCCAAATTTCAATAAAGAATGATATTGCTGAACGCAACAACAAAGACAGTATTGTAAAAGGAGAACACATGAAAAAATGTCAATCTTAGACTTCACAAGAATTAGAACATATAATCCATTTCAACAGAAAAGATATTTCAAAACATTTGCAGCAGTACATATAATACCAAGTTAATATATTCGCCAAAACAAAAACATGTTAAATGTCTCCCCTACGCGTAACTGGGACAAGAAATGACTGAGGTAACTAAGATCTTACGTCAATCACAGGTACAGTTTTGAACAGAGCTTTGAGTTGGAACAGCATGCTAGAGATAAAATGGACTGTCAGTCAAAGCCAGTGTGCAACAACTTTCCTGTTACATTATAAAAAAGCCTGACACGGTGCCACAAAGAATATTACTAATTTGGATGAAAGGAAGAGGGATTGCAAGAAGAGTAAAGAATTCACTATAGGGCAGACAAGCATTTTCAAGAAGAGAGATTAGTAGTCTAGGTCAAATGACATCCAAGGACCTTAACTCTTGATTCAGCTTAATTGAAGAATACTCACTCCTTTCAATAATGAACTAGACACAAAAAGCAAAACTTTATGATAAACTTTGCTGACAAACATGAATTGCCAGTTCATCTAAGTGCTGTTTTTATGCAAGAAAACTGGCATCATTTGAAGAACTGAAGTAACAGACATGGAATGAAGTACAACAGCATGAAATTGGGAAAGTCATCCACATTGGTAACTGAAGAATTTCTGCTTCATGTAGACCAGAACCTCCGGCATAGGAGCCAGCTATGTCCAAGGACTCAAGGACACTCACTGATTACAGGACATCAGACACATCCACATGATGTTGCTGGGAGAAAGATACAAACACTACTCTAGTATTTCCTAGGGAAATTTCACAGGAGAAACAGTAAGGCATGAATAACACAGAGACAAACACAACTGATAAATTCAACACATGCCTAGAAGGATAGATACTATCTCAGCAACAGGAAAGAAAGATATTTGGAGATATATTTGGGTTCTGTGGCCAGGTTTTGGTAGTAGGAGGGCCTCTATGAGAAGCTGCTGGAAGCTTCCCCCATGTCCAGCAGAGCCAATGCCAGCTGGCTCCAGAATGGACCCACTGCTGGCCAAGGCCGAGACAATCAAGAATGATAGTAACATCTCTGATATGATGTTTAAGAAGGAAAAAGACTTATGCAGATGGAAATTGTAGCCAGGGAAGAACAGAGTGAGAATATGTGAACAACTCAGCACAGACACCAAGGTCAGTGGAGAAGGAGGGGCAGGAGGTGCTCCAGGCACCGGAGCTGAGGTTCCCCTGCAGCCCATGGTGCAGCCCACGGTGAGGCAGCTGTGCCCTAGCAATCCATGGAGGACCACTGGGTACAGAGATCCATCTGTAGCCCAGAGAAGAGCCCACATGGAGCAGGTGGATGCCTGGAAGGAGGCTGTGACCCAGTAGGAAGCCTATGCAGAAACAGGTTTTCTTGGTAGAACTCTGTGGCCCTGTGGGGGCTTCACCCTCAAGCAGTCTGTGCCTGAAGGACTGCAACCCATGGAAAAGTGACCCATGTTGCAGCAGCTTGTGAAGAAATGTTGTTCATCTGGACTAATGCTGGAAGAGTTTGTGGAAGACTATCTCCCATGGGAGGGACCCCAGAGGGAGCAGGGGAAGGACTCCTCTCCGTGAGCAGCAGCAGGAACAACCTGTGATGAACTGACCATAACCCCATCCCCAACTCCTTGTGCCACTGCAGGGAAGGAGGTAGAACCTGGAAGGAAGGAGGAGTGGGGAAAGGTGTTTTTAAGATTTACTTTACTTCTCATTCTTCTGCTCTGATTCTGTTAATAATAAATTTAATTAATATCCCCACTTTGAGTCTGTTTTGGCTGTGATGGTGATCAGTAAGTTATCTCTCCCAGTCCTTAACTCAAGAACCCTTCGCTGCATTATCTCTCCTCTGTCCAGTTGCAGAGGGGAGTGAGGGAGCAGCTTTAGTGGGTGCTAGCATCCAGCCAGAGTCAGCCCACTAGAGGAGACAAAAGAAAAAGAATATGATTAAGACAGTTAAAGTTGGTGAGGAAATGATTACACTTTGAAAATATAACACGAATTGTCACAAGGAAAGACAGCCAGCTATTTAACCTGAAGAAAATTACTGGTTCAACGACAACTAGGTATGGATTGGCCATTAAAATGTATTTAGATCAGAAATTAGAAGACAATTTCTAACCACTGGTTAGAAGGTTCTAGGGCAGATTTTCAAACTAAATAAAGTTCAAAAAAATAATTAGTCTTTAGTTTACAAAGGCCACCACCTCATGTAGCTGCAGGTGACAGGACTGGAGCAGACTCTTACAACTTCATTTTGTTACTCATAATACAAACCCAACTATAGTTAGCTTCAGTTTATCCAAAATCAAATAGTAAAATTTAACCAAGTCCATAACATGCAGAAAGCTTCAGATTCTGTACTGTGTCATTCTGTCAAATACAGGCACAAGGCTACTTTTTTATTCTGTTGCATGGCATGCCTACACAAATTGCAGAAAAGCGTCACACTGAAATACTTGAACTACCTATGCTTAAGTGCTGTCAAACCTGTTAAATTAAAACCAAGCTAAACACACCACCAGAATCTGTCAAGAAATCCTACTGCTGATGGAAAAGACTGCTAGCTGCTGCAAACTAGTTGTCTATATGGCCATCAACAAAGTCAACTTCAAATAAGGCCCTATTTGTTTAGGCATTAATCTGTTCAACCTCACAGAAATAATTCCATTAAACTATGGGTTGTATTAGAATTACTTAAAACTATTCCTAATTGCATAAATTTAAAAGCCAAGAGATTGTGTAAATTATATCAACATTTTTTCTCCCTCTAAAAGCTACAATGAAATCTGAAATGTTGAACAAAGCACAGTTGTGTGTATGTGTATTATATACTTCTCAAAAGTCTGAAATTAAAAACTGTATCTCCTTTCTCTTTGTAGGATATTTATAACCATGTGTTTAGAACACATGTACTGCAACATGTTAGCTCATAAAAAAGACAAGCTCCTAAAGTGCTTTCTGCAGCAAGAGAGTTCACAGTGCTAGAAAAGGACTCCTTACTTCTGACCAGTGGGAGAAGTCACCAAAATCCACCTTGGACAGTCAAACAGAAGTCATCCGAAAGAGAGTTCACACTGCTTGCAAAAATCAAACGGGTGTACATTGTGGCAGAATTTAGAAGCCAAAGTACTACGTTATATCTGTGTTTCATAAACAAAGTTGTTACCCGTGAAGAAATTAAAGCCTAGCTGCTTTTTACCGTGCCCAGCACAGTTAGGTAATTGGGGACGCCACTCATCGGACTCCTGAATGCCCATCTTACTGTTACTCGGGTCCAATTAACTGACTGCTACAAAGTTTCTGTCATTAAATTAACTGCAATGAAATTCAGCACCATTGTTCTCTCAGTGCCATCAGGTATTCGGACATAGCCTAGTCTGTTACAAACATGACACATTCTCTTATTTGAGCAGACTAATAAGATTTTGCTACATGATTCCTATTCATTTTGACCCATTTCCCCTGTTCCATCACTTCGGTGATTAGCCAGCTGAGAGCTTCTGGACTATTTGCAAATAGACACCCATGCTCTTTCTATTATAAATGACATCAACTTCTGCTATTCGACCCAGAAGCTATCTTACTTAAATGTTTTTATTATCTATTTATAATTTTTGCTAGTTACTTACTGTCATACCAATCAACGCGAACAAGGAGAAAAGTCTCCACAAGTAATACATTCCATCTCTATATTTAATAAATACAAGCAGAGAATCATAATGTAAAGCCTTTTAAATTTAATTCACAAAAAAAATACTTACAGGATACCTTTTACTCACTAAACATAAGCAGCAGGAAAAAAACTCATGAAAATTTCAGAAATTTTTCATGTCACTGTTGAAAATATTATGGTAATACTATACTGCCTACAAGGCTTATCACACATGTTGTCTTTGAATTGCAATAATTTTACACAAACAATATAACTTGTCTGAGGAAGGGGAAAAGCTGGGCCTCAGTCCTGAATCTACAGTTACTCTCTCCTTTAGATGCCAACAATGACCCCTAAAATCAGCGCCAGTGCCTTCAAAAGTGTGTTTTAATAGAAAGGGTTTCTAAAATGCAGCATCCCTTTCAGCACTATAAAGATGGCTAATGAACGTTTTCACAACCTTACAGTAATTTTTCTGTAATTTAAGGACAGTTTTTCATTAATCTATGTCAAAAAAATCCCCAGACCAAAAAACTGACACAGTAAGCATTTATTATACTCAGATCCCGTGACCTTGGTTTATTTTAGTCACACCTACAACCTCTGCTCAATCTGGAAGAAGAAATTCACAACCAGGTTTTGTCTCCAAAGCGAAGGTGATTATGCAAAATCAAGAGTTCTCCAGAAACTGGGGTTTTGTTTGGCGGTTAAAGAGCGTATTTCTCATTTCATGATGCCTAAGGAAAACAGCCTGTCTTTTTTTCTTGGTCGCTGAGTTTAATCAATAACAGGTATGGTAGCCGAGTGTCTACCATACGCTTTTCCCCAGTGTCCCTGACATCAGCTTCTCCTGCGAGGGGAGGAGAGAGGAACAGCGAGCTGACCGTGCCTGGCTCCCGCCGCCTGCCGAGCGCAGCCCCCTGCCCCAGGAGCGGAGCGCACGCGGAGCGCCGGGCGGGGGCACCTCGCTCCAACCCACATCTCTCTCGCACAACGCGCGGGAGAAGCGGCTGCTATTTAAGAGACGCATCACTCGAGTTTCAGTTCTAAGAAGGAAACAGCAGCGACAAAGACGAGACGATTCAATATGGCTTTGGTGCTTTGCTTTTTTTAACGCGGGAAAAAACCCAAAACACAAAAACCCCAGAGTGCCAAGGCCCGCCGCGGCTCTCCCCGAGCCGAAGGTGCGGGGCCGCTGCGGCTCGCGGGCCGCCCGCCAGGAGCGCCCCCGCCGCCCCTCCCGCAGCCCAAGGCGCCCGGGCTGACATGCTCTGCAAGGCGTGCTAGACTGCAGCGCAGACTTTCTGGCTCCACTTCCATTGTTTGCACGGCTGCTTTGCTCCTTATCCACAGCGCGGATTAGCATAAGAATACTGTCTTCCCCCTCTGCAAGCCAGCTCCCCTCTAGAAGACCTCCACACCCCTTCAGAACAAACACGAGGTTGGGTTTCTTTTTTTATTTTTGTTTTTTTTTTTTTTTTCGGATTTTCTCTTTAAATCCTCTTTTCCTATTGAAGGCTCGTAGAAACCAATAAAATAAATAAAACGCTAAAAAAAGCAAGGCTGACAAGGCTCAGAAATACCCGATTGCATAGATTAGTAATTACCAAGGTCAAAAGAGTCAACCCGATAATGCCATTCACGGAGCCCTCACTCCTCACACTCACTCACGGGCATGCAAGTTACTAAAGGATACATTTTCCAAACAGAGCTGAGAATAATTTAAGAAGGAGTAACAAAAAGGAGACCCTAAATTCCCCCTCCTTTTCTTTTTACTTACACCTAGAAGATGGAGTTTCAAATTATTGAGAACTGAGAGGAAACATTACTTATGAAGCCAGTCCTCAGCCAAAACCACACACCCCTCGGAACTGCGAGCGGCGGTGCCTTACACAGGGCAATCACCGCCTGCTCGGACATCGGCCAGCCCTTTCCCCCCGGTATCTGACAAAGGGACTACGGCGCCCCTGTTAGAGCCAGTGACATGTGATCTAGTCTTAAAAAAGGCCGGCAGAAGAGCATTTCACAAGAAGCAAACTGTTTGCCCGCACAATGCTTGAAACTGTCAACACGGACGTATTTTTTTTGTTCTGTTACCCAGAAGGTAACTGCTGTCCAAATTAACTCGTACATCATTTCATGAGCAAGATAAAAAACACACTTTTTGTCGCCATTTCATAAACAAACCACATAATTTTTAAATGCTCAAATTCAGCACTCCCCGTTGCAATGGGCAAGAGGCAAGCTTTCTTTAACAGTATTTGCTCGATACAAACAGCAGAGACAAGACTGGCAAGCTCAACGTCCCGACCATTTGCGAACACAAAATGCTGCTTGGCAAGGTAAGCCTTAATCCTCATTTTCCTCACTCGCTTGCCATGCCCACAGAAGCACTGTACTCTGCTGAGAGGAGAAACTCCGTCTGGCTGTTCCCACAAACCCCTCTAAATAACACACAGATATTCTCAAAAGGGTGGTCTCCATCAGTCTTCCAAAGAAGCACTTTAATAGCTGCATAGGATAAATAAACGGAATAGCAGATGCTGCTCCTTTTCACTCCTCTTAAACACCGATGTGGCAGGGGGAAGTGATTTTTTTTTTAATGTGTTCTCACTACAGAAACTAAATTTTAGATAAATGTGATTTGCTTAACTCTTAAGTTCGTTCTTCCTGTCTGTTATGTCTATGGCCCTTATAAATTGAAATTTCAACCTCTCTTACTTTTTCAAATTCTGATGAATAGCTGATAGCTCATTTGTCATCGAGGAGCATTGACACCCACCCCAGAAACTCATGTTGGGATATTTTTACCCGATTTCAAGCTTCAGACACAAAACACGAGGAGGTTACCACCTTCACAGCAAAAGAAGTGAGCAAGTACTGTCAGTGGCAAGTCTAGAATTGTTGGGAAACTTCTTGCAGAAAATGGACATATGAGCGACCTCAGTGCTTTAGATGCAGTTATGCTGCAGGGCCTCTAAGACTGCAGTGAGAAGCTGCTTGTAAGAAGCCTCTGTGGAGACCAACAGGGAGAAGAATGTAAACTTAGAGAAGCTGCAGCAGAAGGTTGAAAAACATTGGCACAGAGAGAAGTCACAAGGACTTTATTTTACACCAATAGAGTTGTGTGTTATTCATATTAACCAGTCACAGGGTGGTTTGCAGTGTGTGTGCTATCTGGGTTATTTAAGGGGTGTTTTCACAACAATAAACGGCATTACCTTGATCATATTGGTCAGTTCATGGTGTCCATAAGTTTCCCTCGCAATATAGAATAGCCTAAACTAGAATCAATGGCAGTTTAAATGAATATGCTGGGCTCTGAACAGCTGTTCCTGATGAGCTGCCACTTGCTGATCCTGCCACAGAGGCACCGACTGACCTCCAGGAAAAGAGCAAGGTGGTCAGCTGGGGGTACTGAGCTCACAGCCTGTCTCACTGGTAACTACTGCCAGAGCTCACAAGGAGAACCCACACACATACAAGCGGGTTAAGGAAGCTTTAAGGCCCAAGCAAACAAAAAAGAGTAAAGAAAAATGAAAAAAAAAAAAAGGGAAAGGGGGGGGGCAGGAGAAAAAAAAGAATAAACCTCCAAATCCATTCAAGAGCAAATACATTGTAATTACAACATTAATTATCTCAGTCTCTATTTTCATCTGCAGTATTTAATTTTCAATGTGAAATAAATAAGGAAGTATTATTTCTCTAGGAAAAATTTCCAGGACTCAAGATGTATGTGTCTGAGCATTATCTTATACTGTTCATATTCTGCCAGTTTTGCCAAGAACCAATTTTAATGCAAACGAAAATTAAACTCAGTACACTGTAGATCCGCTTGGTGATGACAGAAACAACATGGCAGGCACAAGCACACAAACTACTCCTCAAGTTTAAACAACATACTTTCATCAAATATACCTTCAAAGACATTCTAAATCCAAACACAGTGATCTTTCAATAAGAAGAGTTCAAAGGTAATGTTTACTTCAACAGTTATAGTCCCCTATTCCCCGGCACCCAAGTGCTAAAGCAATACTGTTAATTTCTTTTCACACAAAATTCAAAAGCAAACATGAGCTTTCTGGTCAATGAGATTAAAATATTTATTGTATTTTGTATTCAAGCAACTACACCACTTCTTTTCTCAATGCAAAAAGGTTATTTTAAACACACTAAAATATGGGGCAACACCTGTTGCACAGCAGAGCAAAGGACAGCAGAACATCAACACGTAGGGTAGCAGCTTGGTTTTGTTTAGTTTGTTTTTAGATTACATGAATTTCACATTCAGCCAATAAAGTCCTTAATTTTTTTCATTCAAATCCTTGCTTTTCTCTCCATATTGTAAGAAAACAGTTGGACTAAGATCTAAAGAAACTAAGCAGGTACAGAGATTATATGATACATCCTTTCTCCATATGAATTTCACTTGGTTTTCTATTTTCTCTTTGATCCTTGTGGTGTATGACTTAAACTACCCATACTCACTACCACAGGAATGACTTGAACACTACTTTTTATTGCAAACATTTCTTCCATTCTCCATCATATTTAAACTTAAAAAGTATCTCCCCTCCTGTCTCAACAGTTCCTTTAGCTAAAAATCTTAAAAGTAAATCCATCTGCTTCCTCAGCCATCTCTTCATTAACTTTGGCAATTCTGTTATTCCCCAGTCATTCAAGATCACATTCCTACAACTGTCTCATTCTGGTTTTCCTTATGTTACTTCCGTCAAGGCTGTCATTCCACCTAGGAGTAACTTATCCCTTCCACATCTCCACTATCAAAACCTTCTTTCAGAATTCTTTAGCTCACATTAATCACCTCCAATAGGATGGAATTAAGGCTGATTCAAATTAAATCCGTGAAGGAAAAACTGAGGTTACAGGAAAACCACAAATTCCATAACGGGAAGGAATTTTTGTTGCTAGTTGAAGAGAATACAGAATTATTTTTGGCAGAGAGAAAGGGGACAAAAAAAGTCCTCATTATTGAACCTTCTCTACCAAATGGCATACAGTATCTTGTCATACCAATCCTTTATCACATCCTGAGTAGTTTTCCATTTCCCTTTTTTCTCAGAGATTTTTCACACGTTCCAGTTAAGAATGGTACTGAAAAAAAACCCAAACCAGCAGATGAAATACTGTGGTAACATATTGGGTCTGTGTGGCAGGTTTTGGTAGAGGGGGGGCTACAGGGGTGGTTTCTGTGAGAAGCTGCTGGAAGCTCCCCCCCAAGTCTGGCAGAGCCAATGACAGCCACTCCAGGATGGACCAACCTACTGCCCGCCAAGGCTGAGACAATCAGGAATGATAACAATGCCTCTGTGTTAACATATTTAAGAAGGGAAAAAAAAAAAGTTATTGTGCAGATGTAACTGCAGCCAGGGAAGAGAGGATTTAGAATATGTGAGAGGAACAACCCTGCAGACACCAGGTTCAGTGGAGAAGGAGGGGCAGGAGGTTCTCCAAGCACCAGGGCTGAGGTTCCCCTGCAGCCCGTGGTGCAGCTCATGGTGAGGCTGCTGTGCCCCTGCAGCCCACAGAGGTCCACAGGGATGCAGAGATCCACCTGCAAAGGAATAGTGACAGTATGCTTGCTTTTCATCAAACTGTATGTCCGCATAAGGACTCAGCTGTTTCTCAGGCTCTGGCTGAGTAACAGGCAGGGAAGGGGGAAAGGTACCATTTACTGGTGTATAGAGACAATGAAAAACTCCTGACCTGTTTTTGCTTTATCAGTCTTTAAAAACAGCATGCTTTTTCTCACCCTCTCCACCAAAAAAGTCTTATTAACTCAGAAACTGGCAATATCACCAAACAACAAATTTAACTGAGGGGAGGACAAACTGGGTGGATTGCAAGTGTGTGTTTGAAAATTTTTTAACTATTAATGTGCAAAGAACTCCAAGACACCGGTATAAAATACCCCTCTTCTCATACACTGCCATCTCAAAGTCTGCACAGGCAGACCCCTTAATCACTTTACTTTCATTCCACCAAAAGCCTAGGACTGAACTGCTTTTGTAATAAAATTTCATATGCTTTACCTGACAATTGAAACAAACAATTCTTTTTCAACCACCAGCAACTTGAAGAAACATGTTTGAATAAGAACAGGAATTTCAGATCTTAGAAAAACAAAATGTGTTTGAAGTATGGTCAGGTGTAGCCATTTGAGAACCCTTCTGCAGATCTTCGCTGTGGAAATTCTCCTAATGGACAGGACTATTGACCACCACTCCAGCATTACTCCAACAGATTCAAATTTTCCACAGCTAACTGCAAACACTGAAAATCTGAGCACAAGATGTCCTGTCTATTTTAAAACATTGGCAGAAATCTCTTCACTACTGTAAGAAAGCCACAGCTTCCAGGAAATTCAGTTTTAAAATCATGACTATGAGACTGCTGTTTTCCTCAAAAGTTTGTACATGTAACACACACAAATGCAGGCAGATGCATAATTTTTTTCCCATGCAACTTGTGTATTTGATAACCCACTTGATTATTCTTTTTTTAATAGATGTTAAACACTATTCCAGACAAGTTTTCACTGACAGTAAGAAAGAACTCAAGAGAATTACGTAACCAGGTACTTGGTCCTAAAAACATGTCCTCCTGATTTGTGCACTCACAGAGGTGCAGAAGATAAGATTACCTTCAGACATGTATTGCAAGTGCTAATAACTAGGTTATCAGGCACAGATGGGTATCACTCAAGATTCCAGAAGGTCTCTGTTCAGATGGCACAGTCTCATGTCTCTAAAACTTCCTGCTGTTACCTTGCTCTTCAGTTTTATTAGTAAATACAACTAAAGAATTACTACTTTTTGGCATACAGCTGCCTGACCTGTCTTTTTCTGTTTCTTTTTCAAACCATTCCACTGTGAAATCAGCATATTCTTATTCTGCTTACTTATTTTCTAAGCAACGTCTGCTGATTTCTAACTATAACTTATGAGCAGCCTAAGAAATGGTGCTCATACCTTCAGACTTTGTGCACTTGCATACAGTAGCTGAACCAGTGGTTGACATCTGTTCTTCCCCATACGTATAAAGCACACCATTGTAATATTTGGATTACGTTACAGAAACAGCTACTGCTATTATCACATCAAGTCAGTTAATGACAAAGCACATGGAATGAAAAAACCCACCTTTTTTTAAATTAACCTGTACTGTTAAGAAGTTATCCTTCATTCTGTATATTAATAGATTTTTTTTCCAAAAGTGGCTAAATATTTAAATTAACTGTCATATGACCAACCAGTCAATTAAAATTTATTTCCTAATTACTTTTCACCACAGGTACTTGAGCAAAGTAACAGAACTTAGTATTTTAGTTTTAACAGATTTAAATTATTACTCAAGATCCTGAAATTCCTGTACCTGCTGTAAACTCAAAATATACATACTTTAAAGACATGATAAAAGCATTCCTTTTTTACCCAGACTTGGCTATGGTAGACAGTTAATTCTTTTCAAGGGTAGTACATATCTGGTTTAGAAATAAGAAAATTAGCAGGTTTCTATTACACCACTTTAATAAACATTAAGGATATTATAAAAGGACCCTTATCTAAATCAATCTTAGATTTTGGCAAGTTAACAAGTAGCGGTTTATTATTTTGAAATACATTTTAACTGGACCTCTAGATGTATTTTAATGAAATTCTATATTAACTACAACACTTGGAAACACTTCTTCTAACATTTCATGAAACTTCTTGTAACATCATAACCTTGGAACCTCTGGAGAAGGACATTCTTGATTTTTAAACTTCGCTCAGAGAAACTTATTCCATAACTGACTACTGTGGACTGCTACAAAATTAGAAAGGAACATTTACCTGCTTGGCTTTGCCTCAAGGGAAAAACAGGGAAAGAAAAGGGAAATAAAAGGAAAGAAAATGAAAATAATCCCTGTATGAATGTTTAGTAGAAAACCACATTTTACCATTCTTATTCTAAACACTACATTTAAAAAAAAAAAAAAAAAACTAAGCAAAAAAGGAAACCTGGTATGTTTCTAATTATATAACCATGTTACAAAAATCTGGTCACAAAATACATTCCTATCAATACAGACATTTTCAGACTGTACTGCAAAGCAAGGGAAGTCCTGTTAGCAGATGCCAAAGAACCAGCAAAACGTGTGACAGCACATTGCAGAACAGAGCAGCACTGGAGTGGAACCACTGGCACTTCCTGTTTTGATCAACTGGTTCACGAGATGACACGGCCTTCTGGTTACTCCACTCCTGGAAAATGCTTTGAGCACACTGACCTGCATTTCCCATTTGTGGTTTGAGCCTGAAGTGGCTCAGCCTGTTTGTTATGGAATTAACTCCTAGCAAATAGTTTGCCACCAAGGAAATCCAATGGCAGCTACTCCAACCTTACACAATAATTGTTTCCTAACTGAACAGAGAAGATCTTAGGCAGTCTTGATGATTAATAAGAAAATCATTGCAGGAACACCACCTCATCACTGGCACCCTTCATTGTGAAACACCTGGTACATGTTCCTGGCTACCAAATGAGCAAGCTCCATCAGGTGGGAAAAGAAGGTCCTACTTCCACTGGCTTGGGAGGAGACAAAGATGACAACTTTATGTACACTACAAGCTGAAAAGTAGCAATTTGTTCCTAAACTCTCAACTAATGTTACTGGTTCAGCAGTTGTACATTAGAAGTCTTTATCACCTTCTAATTCACACCTCGCTGCAGGCAAGTCAAACTAAGGGAGTATTTTACACTTTAATGGGTGGTGGTGGGAAGTCATCCAAGTCCAGTTTTCAACATCGCAAAGAAACAAAGTAATCATACAACCAAAGCCTTTATTTTAAATAAAGTAACAACACAACGTAGGACACCAGTTGCAGAAGGGAAATAAGCATACACAGCCCTACTGATGAGGTACAATATACTAATCTGAATTTCTCCAGTTACATCGCACTAGAAATGCTTGCACAAATTCACATGTGCAATTAAAAGGCAGACCTATTTACTCTACTAAGCAAAAGGTAAGAACATTTTAAACTATCTCAAAAAAATAGAGTAGAATTAGCAAAAGTACAATAAAGGGCTGTATTCCAGAGATACCATATTAAAAAAAAATAAAATAAAAAAAAGAAACCATCTTGAGAACTGTCAGAGACACATATGACACTCTTTATTGATCCTTACCGTCGAGGAGACAACCAAGAGATTTAAGCCCAATTTCTCTCTGTAAACCAACTAGGAACTAAAAAATTATCAAGCAGAAGTTTTAGATGCAAAAAAAAAAAGACACCTTCTGTATCGTACAAATATTTAAAACTAAAACACTCACTTCCACTGCTTTTTGAGGATGTCCAAAGTCATAAACAATAAATGGGCTTAAAGATATACCTGAAAGCAGGTCAGGCTACGAAATACAGTACCGCTAATCTCTCACTCAGGGAGCATGTAAAGTGTCTGGGATGACGTACTCTGTTCACAGCTGGTATTTATAGCATTTTCCTCTTTTGGCCTTGATGATGTTATTTTTTGTCTTTGCCCCCTTTAAATATAAAAGGTATGAAAACAAGAGGCAGTACATAGGAGCAGAAATAATTAGCAAAAGGACTTGTTTTCATTTGGCTCTGATAAGCTCCCTTCTTGCCATTTCTGTACTGTTTACTCACAAGCCCATAATCCATCGTAAAAAGAGAACAACCTGTGTCAAGACAGGGAATTCCATGGTGGGAGTGGTGCTGCCATTTCATTTTTTTTGCCAGATCGGCTATTTACATACAGGAAAAACATAAAACAACCTCCCTCGCTCATCTGTTGCTAATGCCACTACTCCTCAAGAAGACAGTGGACCAGAAGGCAAAAAAATTAACTTGTGAAGGTGATTGGGTGGATGTATTTTGTGTTTCCCTTGTTAAAATAGTATTGTAGCAGAGGTTTTAACCCAACTGCATATGCTCATGCCTTGCCACTTGACACTGTAAAGGTTCTTCCCAGTCATATCAGCTAAATAATAAACTAAAATAAACTAATAATCAACTAAGGCACTAGTAATATTGATGACCAGGCAGATTGGACCAAATAAAACTTGTCCTATATCGTAACTTTTTTCCAATGTGTCTTTGTAGAACAGATGTCTCCATAGTTGGTGCTGATTTGCCTTTATTCATAACTGAAAGGTGGACAGATTAGATCAAACAGCTGTTTCAATATTAAAGACTGTCACTAGCATACAAAAATGTGGCTCAGAATGTTTTTATAAGGAAGATATGGTGCCTGCTTATCATATGGTTTTTATCCCTGAAATACTTGAAATAAAATTCTGCATGTGTTCACCTTACCTCAGAATCAGGAAACTGAATGAAACTGTATTGTACTTCAAGCTTTCTCCAAACTGTTTTCATCTGTACTTCCACTTCATTAGTTCAAAGGTGATATTATGGAAATGCATATTTTTATTGATCTGCAAAACACGAAGAGACTTTGATTAAAGGGAAATCTGAAGAAATTGTGTTGACAGTTTATGGTCTATAATGTGAACTGCACATTGCAGATACGAGTATCTGGAATTACAGAAGCCATCTGCTATTATGCGCTGCTCCCAGCCAGACAAAAACTTCTCATGCATTTCCAAAAGCTGCACAGTTGCAGTATATTTGTAAAATATTGACAAGTAAAATACATTTAAAATAACTTTATTTACATTATTAGTCACTCATACATTAAAAAAACTCCAAAACCCCCACATTTCTATACTTCAGATTAAATACATATTTGTCTTAGATGAACAGTGATGTCAGGGAGGAAGGGCGTTAAAAATCTCTGTAGAGAGTTCTCCTACAAAAACAAGCCTTTCCAGTCTCTCCCAGTAACTCCTGGATTCACACAGTCTATACCGGCCATATTTGCAACCCTCCAGATATCAGGTTTCCAGTTGTTATTTTTTCTTTTAAAAAGTCAGCGACTAGAGAGAGGACATATTGTTGGTGACACCAACAGAGAAAACAAACAATGCACAAGTCAATCTTTATTAAACACTGGAGAGTCTGTAAAGACTGCATGTTCACACCAAAAATCCACTGGTGTCACCCCATTAGTTCCAGTTCACAAGAAAGCGCAATATACTCAAAAATAATCTATAGGTTTATTGTAATTGCACACAGGCATGATTACTCCTGGGAAGAAAAAAAAGCAAGTAAAGAATTTGGACAAAACTACTACCATAGGGTGGGTTTGATTTTTTATTTGTGTCTATGAACTGGTGGACATCCAGGCATCAGGGGAAAGCACAGCACAGGCTCTTACTCGACACTCTCAAAACTGTGAGCAAGCCTGCCCTGTGCCAAGCGCGAGCGCTTTCAGGGGCACTGTGGAGAGCTAAGAGGGACCTACCAGATTTCTTTGTTTGATTCCTACCTAATGCCAACTTTTCCCATTTTATCACTGTCACAATTTTTAAATGTTTCCATCATCCAAAGTTTTCAAAATGATCCTACAAGAATTTTATCATTTAAAGAGCCTCAGTCTTGTGATTTTAACCTTGAAAATGACACAAATGCTTAGACACCACTAATCTGGCTAAACTGTTAATAAACATGTAATGAATCTTGTGGTGTAGAGATGTAATGACTTATTTTTCAATACCAAAGCCAACAGTATGGGTACAGATGGACAAACCATGGTGCCTGCACGAATTCCAGCAGAGGGAGAGTTTCAGCATCCACTCTTCTTCTCTTTTCCTTTCTAAGCAGCATAAAGACCTTTACCATTACATGAAGGTCAGAATACTTCTGTCCCCATGTCCATTTATAAGCACTGTTCCTCACACACTGAGGTTTAATAGTCTTGGTAATAAATAATAAATTTGTGTTAAATGGTAACCTGAAACCACCCTGAATATCAGATAGCACCAGTTCTTAAAGACAACTGTCTCCTCTGAGCAGACCGGCTGACACTTGGCTTATTTTTTCCACAGTAAAACTGAAAAAAGCATTCTGGCCATGAAATAGTGTTTGTAGAAATTGTTTTCCCTATTTTCAAGTAAGTAAAGAATCAGAAAAATATATCCATCTCTTCTTCTCTCTCTCTCTCTCTTCTCTAGGAAGTTGAGTTAATCTTCTGTTGGACTCCAAAACAACAAGAGACAGAAAATAAGTTGGTGTGCTTTCTGTTTTTACACCTCCAATCTCCCTGTATCCAGTACCTGATTTATACAAAGTCCACTCTGAATTATTTAAAGACACCACTTCACCAGAGTAAAGACATTTCTGAACAATGGCGCTCAGGTTTGTTTTGTTTTTAAAACCATGTCTGCCTAATATTTTTCCAAACTCCTAAATAGATGGAGTAATTGCATAAATCTGTAAGCATTCACTGCCTTTCCTGATCCCAATCCCACATATCAGACATCCAAGCTCTCTTACCAAACAAAATTATTTTGGTGAACTTCCTGATCTTCATGACTCTCTGCATGTCTACATTAGCATTTAATTCAAATCAGGACTGCACTTCTGAAGTCCATGTTCTAAAACAGCCTTATTTTCCTTGCTTTGCTTTACATCACAAAGCAGCCATCGATTACATGGACCAGATTTCTTTTGAATACAATTGGATCACAGAAGAAGCTTCAGGTGTACATTGTACACGCTCCAACCACCAACAGGAATTCAGCCCTAGAATCAGCCCAGGCCCAGGCTGAAATCAAACTCTCAGCACCTGTAGAGCATGGATGCCAGGTTCTCAGCACCTGACAGATCTGATCCTATTACACCACACCGCCTGGGAACGTGGACACAGACTCTTTCATGACCTCTGAATTTTTGTGTAAGTTCCAAACTCATCTCTCCCTTCTTTAAAAGGGAAACTACAAAACCTGTGTCAGAAGTGGGACAAAAGTTAACGATAATTATTAAATTATGTGACACCTCACTGTGTTACTATTTCTTCCACCTTTTCATGGGCATGAAATGCTACTTGAGAACATATCTAATTTATAAAAATCGATTTACTTAAATATTTATTTTTTGCAGTTACGCAAACTGCTTAATTATTAACACATAAGTTTTTCAAAATGTTTAGACAATTCTTGATGGCATCTTCCAGGTAAGTGAAATCAAGAACAAAATAAAACAAGTGAATAAATTATATGCACTAATCCCCCTTCGCTTTATCAGAACTTACTATGCTACAACAAGATGCACAAATTCAAAAGTACAAAGCCTAACAGTGCTTGTCACTAGTTACATAGTAAATCCAGATTTATCTAGAAATTTTTCTAAGTGCTAGGATAAAATCTGAGATCTTCATATACTATTAACTGAAAAATATCAGCACTCAGTCTGGGAAAAGAAAAATCTGAATTATATGAATATATAGCTACCTAGCTAACTCAGAAAAATGTGGGGTTTCTGCCATTGGCAGGTCTCAGGTAACAGCCAGAATATCAATTGAGTTGACTTAAACCTCATTCAGGGGAGGGGGGCTTGGGCTGTTAGGGATGGTTATCCTGCTAGCAGAGTGCAGGAACCAACAGCTCCAAGTAGGACAGACAGACAGCAGGAACTCATAGTGGCAAAGCTCCAGTCAGACTGACTGACTTTGAAGAGCAAATTCTCCTTAGGCTGTGGATTCCTTTTTTCAACTCATTCCCTCACCTGTCTCTGCTTTTGATGGCAAAAACTTTCCTGACACTGGACTTTCCCTGCAGTCTGTTCATCTGGTTCATTCCCACCTTGCCCCAACTGCCTCACCAGTTTTCAGCTGAATTACTTTATTCGTCTTACATTATTATCTCCTGCTCCTCAAAGGACCTTGCTGCTTGTTAAATATAGCATGTACTTAAGGAATATAAGTTTGGAATAAAGTAACATAACAGTTAAAGTAATTCAATTGCAATTAAGAACCTGATCATAAAAGGACTCATCGGTACACACACTATGGGTTAAATAGCTGACCATTCACTCTAATTTCAGTTATTTCTTTCCTGCTCTTTCACTCCTTCCAGCCATCAGCACACCCCTACTGCAGGGTGGCTGTTCAGCTAATCATACCTTTACTTCAATTTATGAACGAGAACTTGTTTTAAAGTTCAGATCATGGCCTAGGGTGATATCAGACAAACAGTTAAATGAAAAAACCCCCCAAAAACAGGGGCAATAACCTTCAGCATCTGAGATGTGGGGTAGGAGCAAAGGGGAAAAGCATGTGGTGCTCACAACATGTCTCTGTGTGCAGTGTTTGAGGCAGCTGAGGGCTCTGTTAACCAGAGATGGGAGAGGTTTCAGAAGCAGAGTTACTCCTCCTCAGGTAAACTATAGTCCTGAACAATAGGCTTTTTGTTAGAAATCAATGCACAATGGAAACACACTGCAGCCCCATATGGCAGCCTAAAGATGCTTCAGTTAGCAGCCTCATAAATGCCACTAGAAAACTCAGCCAGAGTTGATGTAACCTAGAGAGAGTCTGAAAAACAGTAAGTATATTGCTTTTACAGGACTACTACAGCTGTGAAATATAAATAGACTTGTAAAGGGAAAGCGGCCATACCAAATTTCCAAATCCTACTTCAAAGTTCATGTCCAAAGATAGGAATTTATTTAGAAAACTCCATTCAACAAATTCACATGTGAGAAAAAACCCCACAGCACACTGAGAAATGCAAACATCACACTGCCTGTGGCATATCTGGGACTTGGGCGGGGAGGGGTTGTCTGTGGAACAGGTGTATGAGCAGGAATATCTCATTAAGCAAACATCCCTTCCATATTCAATGAGACCAATAATTGAAATAAAATGAACTGGCTGAGAAAGCACGAGATTTCCAGTTTCTGGACACCAAGCTTTCCATGTAGCAAGAGGGGAAATAAGAACCTGAGATATGGTTCAAGCACATTTATCCAAACTCTGTGGCAAGCTAGTTCAAAATGGCTCAAAATCACTCATGAAAAATACACCTACATACACAACTTTCAATTTTATGCCTGCATTTCCTTGATTTTTAATAAACAATCACTAAATTATTCTTGCAAGGTATTAAAAATGCAAAGAATTATATAACAATCAAGCACTGCATGTCATACAGTTCTTCACTTCAGTATTACAGTGGTTTGGCCTTCTGGTCAAAATTCTCCAGCTAGTCCAGGACACCACTGATCTTTCCAGCACTTCCAGGTTCTTGGAAAGCCTGGATTTTATTGTCTCTATTGATTACCACATGGATCCTTGATGGCAAAAATTAATAATGAATAATTAGTGAGGAAGTTTACAGAATTTCAGAAATACTACCTTGAAATAGTTTGAAGGAAACAAGACATCAGACAGAACTAACACAGACTTAAACACCCACTAGTTAAATTCGGCACTAATCTAACCTGGCTGGTTGGTTGTGTAGGCAGGTAGAATAATGAATGAGTGCTGCTGTCACTAATGGAAAAAGCCTCTTGATTAACCTTCCATTTCCAGTCTGACAGAAAATATAGGACAAATCTGTGCAACTTCAAAAAACCCCAGCAATCTAAAACCCTACAACTGCTAGTCTTTAAATCAGGTCACTCTTTTTTTTGAGAAAAAAAAAAAATCTCTATCATAGCCATATAACTTTCCTCTCACTGACACCGAATTTTTATTTTGCAAACATTACTAGCTGGAAGTTAAATAAAATGACTAGGTCTAGCACAGCAATATAATTATTTTTTCAGAACAGAGACAGCTACTCTTCCAGGTCCTTAAACAAGTTGTCTACTCAAGAGGTATCAGAGAACTCTTCACATCATTTGGCCCTTTTCCGTAAGAAGGGTGAATCTGTGCCCTCGAACAACCTGAGCTTTCCCTTCTGAGCACACATCCTGGACAAGGTGGTATCTGAAGGACCAGCACACTGATTCATAGCTAAGCACTCGCCCTGCCTTGTTGCACATTTCTGTTTTAATCATCATCAGTTTCCTGCTGTGATATAAAACAAAATGTTCTACACGATCAAGCTTCTGAAAAATCATTGCCCCAAGGCATATCTAGAAGTATTAGAGCACAAATAAATTCCTGAGTAAGGTGGGACTGTGCAGTACCAGACAGACAGAATGCATTTTCCAGAATGACACAAGCCTGCATAAATCACAGTGCACCATACTCTCCACAGCACCTAGTGACACAAGGAATTCATTATTGGGGCAATGAGAATCCAGGCATAAGCCTCGGCAGTAGGGTCAGAAAATTCCACCAGGCTTTTACTTTGCCCTGGCAGATACAATTTCCTACAGTCGAAAGAGTCTAAGCCTCCCGATTTCTTAGAGGATATCTTGAGTATTTTATTTTGGCATGTGTAGCTACATCATCTGGAGTCATCCCCAGGACTGCACAGCCTGCTATGCTGCAAGAGCAGGCTCTGCGCTCCCGCTGAAGCTGCAGCGATCCTCCCAGTCATATTAAATGTTGTTCTTCCAGGGAGCTGAAAAATCAGCTCACTCTCCAAACTTTGGAGCTAAAAGGAATCTGACAACAGCTTACTGTTAAAAGCAAAGCAGTTATATAGCAGGCCACCCTCAAAAGAAAGCCATCAGCCTGCAGCACTGGTGACAAATCAAAGCCACCAGTTCATTCAGCTCAGAATCAGAGAGGCTGAGTCAGAATCTGGCTTGTCAAGGTCTGCCAAATAACAACCAGGCTAAAGCCTTCACTGTGCAACTCCTCCTTTCATCACATCCCACAGCTCTCCAAGCATCCAAAACAATTTCTCTAACAAATACCTTTGCTTTTCAAGGCAGATGTAAAATTCAACTGTTTTAACTCAGCTTTGGAGATACTCAACCCAAAGGTCCTCCAACCACAATCTCAGCTTCCTCTTGGGATACTGGCCACACAATTACCAGTCTCCTGCTGCATTTGACATCCCTGAAAGCGTATGGCTACTTGTGATACCACTGACTTCATAAAACTTCCTGAATTGCAGAAATTTATCAAAAAACCCAAACTTGTCTCTGTGCTGTTCAGCCATCAGGCCAATTTCAGTCACCTTTCCCCGCATGCTCCAGACCCTTGCTGGGCCACACTTGCCACCTGGCTAAGAGGTTGCCTTGCGTGGATGGGAGCAAACAATAAAATTTGATCACTTGGCACACAGACTCCGAGGCGCGCATTCTTATCATAATACTGATCCTGGGAATGTTGCCCAGACTGCAATTTCTCTCTGACAAAAGAGCCAATGAAATTTAGCTTCTGCCTGTC
The DNA here is from genome assembly GCA_013396735.1 of Grallaria varia. Classification (NCBI taxonomy): domain Eukaryota; kingdom Metazoa; phylum Chordata; class Aves; order Passeriformes; family Formicariidae; genus Grallaria; species Grallaria varia. Next base: position 385,449 of record VWZG01005480.1, on the reverse strand, counting down.
CCGCAGGACATATTAGACCACATTCTGATAGGTGATCCTCTTCTCCCTCCCCCTAAGATTCCTGCAAAAGGTCAAGTATTCCTCCAACTTGTCTTTTTTACAGAGTAATTCAAATAGTGAGAAACATTTTAAGGAACTCTTTGATTTAAAAAAAAATAAATTCTGCTACAACATTCAAATCTCATGGTCTTGTACAGTAGCAAAATGCTATAGAGCAAACAATCTTAAAACTATACTAAAGTTCTAGCACATTACCTTATACCTCTACATGTGTAGAATTAATATTTATTTTCTTTCCTTTCTAAATTTAAATGTTATATTACAAATTTTTATATGTTTTAATAGTGTGGACAGCAGGTGCCCACCAAAGCTGCTCTGCCACTGCCCTCCTCAGCTCAACCGGGAAAGGAAATAGAACAAAAGGCTCATGGGTTGAGATCAGGACAGGGAGAGACCACTCACTGATTAACATCACAGGCTCAACAGGCTCAACTGGGGAAAATCAGTTTAATATATTACCAATTAAACTGGAGTAGGATAACAAGAAACAAAATCTTGAAAACACCTTTACTCCACTCCCTTACCGCCCCCCTTCTTGGGCTCATCTTTATTCCCAAACTCTTTTCCTCCTCTTCTCCCTGCAGTGGCACAGGGAACCGATCGTGGGCAGTTCATCACACACTGTCTCTGCCACTCCTTCCTCCTCAGGGGGAGGACTTGTCACTCTTCCCCTGCTCCAGCACAGGATTCCTCCCATAGGAAAATAATTCCCCCATGTAAATCCCTCCCACCAAAACCTTGCTGTGCAAACCAAACACACCCAGCCAGGCAGAATCATATCCAACACCAGCTGCAGGTTTGCTGACTTCTGACAAGGAACGCAGGTCACAGGAATACATAGCTGGGAAGGAGAAAACTTTCCAAGGAGATCAATGCCTTCAGCAAACCACTAAGTCAGAGCCATCATCTCAACAGTTCTGAACACATGGAGGCATGACAGATTCTTTAAAAAAATCAGGAGACATCTCAGACACCACCGCCCATCATCAAATGGTTAAAGGCATTCACCATAGCAGACCTATCAGGTACGTAAGTTTTCCTCCATGAAAGTACGTGGACTACACTCCAACATTCAAAAGAGTAAAATAAAACTCCTGGGGGAGCCAACACAAGATGTGCTGGAGCTAAAAAAATTACTCATTCAGATGAGAGTGTACAAACTAACCTAGACATTTTTGGCAGTTTAAACAGACTTTAAGCTCTAAGAGTCCTTATAATTAACATTCTTCTAAAAAATTATAAAAACACTTCTTTATTAGCTCAAGTGTTCCTCCCCACAAGCAAAATAAAACATGTATGGCTCTATCATATCTTGGTCTTTCAAAACAGAACACTGAAAGCATGAATGCCTTCCCCCATCGGGTCTGACAGTCAGAATACACTTGAAGGCCAGCCATCATGCATTTTAGTTGTCAGCAATGAGAACTATTCAAAAATAGTATGGACACCTTTAGAACCAGAAGTTAGCAGCTGGCACAGACACCAAGTTGAACATTATTTTCCCCCCAGCATCATAAAAATGTACATATTCTATTAAATGGCCTGTACTGAAACCAAAATCCTATTGGCATTAAAAGCACAAAAGCACAGAATACTTGCCTCACTCAATAAAATCTGTTAAAGTTCTGTTGAAATACATAAACCTTAAAATTTGCATTTGTTTCCACTATTGTAAAATAAAATGAAAGAATCAGCCAACTAGCATTAAACCTTCAAACTAGCGGTGACTGCAAAAGCAAGAGAAGTACATTTAGAGGAAATCCATGCAATGTGCATCATATGAAGAATACAGAGAAGAGCACTTGTACTTATACACCAAACCCTAAATTCAGGCTACTATTGATATAATCCTTAGTGACAAAAATGACAACGCACACTTTATTTTTTGTAACTGATTAGTCATACTTTAATCAACACAAGAATGTACTGTAAAGTGTTTTCCTTCAGACTAATTATGACTTATCAATACTGCTTTGGGAAAAACTGACTAGGAGGACGGTCAAGTAGGAAGTAGATGGGGTGGCTTAGAGTGCTGCAAAAGATCTGTGCATCTTTGGAGATTCACATTACATCCAGTCTCCCGCTTTCTTTAAAAGTCACTAACTATATAGTACTAACTACATAGCAAAATAAAAACAAAGGCATATAAAAATATTTCAAATTATTCTAGAAAACTTCAGAATTCATTTGGTCAAAGTATACTATCTAAAATTCACGTATTTTCATAGATTCTTTTGGATAAAACTTCAGACAGGCATAATCCCATAGTCTTCTAATGCACAACGTTCCACAGGGTTATCTACAGGGATGTTCTGGTCTTCCACGATTAAGTGAAGTTACAGAAACAACTGTAGATCTTTGGCAGAGAAGATACAGAACTAAATGTTTTATCATTTTTTGTAATTCAACTGTACAACCCCCTGCCACCTTTGTATATATAAAGTGAAAGAATGCTTTATCAATCAGAAAACCATATGTATTTTTCCTGATACATAAGACCAATTTGATATTCAGGCAAATAAATGTTATCCCCAGAAAACACAAGTAATGCCTTTTTTTTTATTTTTTGCAAAAGTGGTTACACATCAGAAAGCTATAATTATGGAATCAGAACTCTTTTATTAATATGTTTGTATTAGGGACTTATTACTGCATACCTGGTGCCTGAAGTTTCTTCAAACATTGTTATTTCAGAGTAAAAGGAAAAAAATTAATTAGGGAAATTAGAATCATAGAATATCCTGAGATGGAAGGGATCCACAAAGATCATCAAAGTCCAGCTCTTAGCCCTGAACAGGACCATCCCCAGGATCACACCGTGTGCCTCAAGAGTATTGTCCAAACACTTCTCGAACTCTGACAGGCTTGGTGCTGTGAACATTTTCCTGGGGAGCCTGCTCAGTGCCCAGCCACCCTCGGGATGAAGAACCTTTTCCCAACATTCAATCCAAACCTTCCCTGCCACAATCTCAGGCCATTCCCTCAGGTGCTGTCACTGGTCACCGCAGAGAAGAGATCAGTGTCTGTCCCTCCTCTTGCCCTCACCAAGAAGTTGTAAATGCAATGAGGTCTCCCCTCAGTCTCCTCTTCTCCAGTTGAACAGACCAAGTGCCCTTTGCCATCTTCACTGCCCTCCTTTGGATTCTACGAGCTTTATATCCTTCTTGCATTGAGGTGCCCAAAACTGCACACAATATATAAGGTGAGGTTGCACCAGCAAAGAGAGGGACAATCCCATCCCTCAACCGGCAAGCAATGCTGTGCCTGATGCACAGTTAGAAGGAAAATCTCATGTAATAAAACACGCTAGATATTGCTGAAGTATCCTTTACTCATCAGGATTTTAGAAGAATGACCAAAAAAAGAATTTTTATCCTTATCATTTGCATGATGATACCGGAATTGCTCTGCCAGTCTAAACCGAAGCCACCATGGCCTCAACATCTGCCCCAGTTGAGGGAACAGGTTCGAGTAAGGCAATGCTACATCACGTAGCAAATAATACACATGGGTAATTCAGTGTGGAGACTTAAGTGACCAAAATCCTCAGCCATTTCAGCTACTAAATCAAGGAAATAATCATTCAGAGCACTAGAATGTTATACGGCCTGTAGTTTCTTTGGCCACCAAATCATGGACCCTTTCAACTCAACATAAGACTTCTAAGAACAGATTTCTGAAATATTACATCCAGAACAGACCTGAAGAGCACATATGAACACAGGGCGGAAAAACTCAACACCAAGTTCTTGGGACATGCTGTACACTTATCTAATATCTAATCCAGCCTCTTGCATTTCCTACCAATTTATATATTCAGAAGTAATGGTAAAGAATTCTACTTCACCTCCTCTCAAATTCTCTTCTCCAAATGGACAGGAGTACTGGGGCCCTCACCAAAGATTTGAAAGAAAGCTAAGCTGCCTTTTTTTCCCCCCCTAGAAAAGCCAAAATAAAAAGCATTGTGGTAAAAAGTCGTGACAGGCCACTTGCAGAGAACAATGCAGATCTTTTCTGGTTAACTGCCTGGGAACAGGTTCATTTCATATAGCAACACCACTTTCTATGAACAAATACTGGAAAACATGGGCTACATCCTGAAAAAAAAATTACTTTAAAAAGAATAGCTCAATTAAATCCATGACTTCTTCGGTCAGGGAAGGGTTTTCATCAACAAAGCTCTACAGGCACCAAAGGTGTGCCACCACCCATCTGCTTAAGCTGAGAACTCAGACACACCAGGTATTCTGCACATACCTTTACCTGCCCTGAGACACCGACATTTACTAACATATGCTAAAAAACCCAAGAGCTGCTTTCCTTCAGACACATTTTAATGCATTAATTTAGAAGTTCAGGCATCATCCTACAAGTTGCAGATGAACACGGTGTTCCCAAGATGGACCTGGCGAGTACAAGGGACCATTCTCTGCTGCACTTGTCACTTTACAGAGATAAGCACGTGGAAGAAGGGGCAAAAGAGAGAAAAGAGACAATTTATTTTTTAGCCAATTAAACACACTTGGGATTAAGACTCCTGAAATATGAGCACAGTTTTAATACACACTTTATAGTAAAAAACATTCCAAAGGAGAAGTTATCTTATTCTTTGGAGATAAAGTTAGCCTTTACTGTCTGTGCTCCACACTGGCATGAAAAGTAATATAAAAGATTTTCCATCAACCTTGAGAGACACCATTAGGGAAATTTGAGTGAGCATTTGTGACAGTTATTGTTCAATAATGTTTTTGAAAAATTCATGTTTATTTTAGTTCTGGAAAGCTTGCACTGTTGCAAGAAACTTAAGATACTTGACATTGTTGCTTTAATGTGACTTCTAACAAAAAAAAAAGAATGAAAACAGACCCAGAAAAAACCAAAACCCTCTGACTAACAGCTTTTTCTATTTACTGAAGGCACAAGAGCCAGCAGCTGACATTTGAATCTCATCTAAATTCAAACAGGAAATGCACTTTAAAGAGTTATCTATTATAGGCTGATTCACCCATGATGCAGGGGATTCTCCATCCTGAGAAGATTTCAAAAGCCACAATTAAGTGTACTTGGGCACACTGGGCTAGGCATTTATGTTGGTTTCCTTTTGCCCAGAAGTCCATGAACAGACAACAATCCTAAGTAAAATTCCTCAGACCTGAAAACAACATGCATACTGCTCAGCCCAGTCAAGCAGAGCTCCCCCATAGACAGAATCACCTGGAAAATGGTGGAGACAAAGTTCCACTGCATGGAGAATGGACCATCACATGAAAATCTTTTATCTTTCAATAACTTTCCCATTTGTGTCTAATTAATAATAATTAAACTTTAAAAAAAGACCTTTGAAAAAAGATGAAAGTAGAGCTATTTCAGATGTATAAATTATTACGTGATGTAATGTATATTTTTCAACAAAAAGCTAAAACAATTACAGATACACTTTAAACTATTAATTACCCTAAGTAATTGCTGCTCCTTTTTTTTTCTAGCAGCAAGGAAAACAACCTTTGTATGTTCCCTTAACTTAGCTATTTAATTTCCTGTTCAAATAAGTAAATAAAATTATTACCTTAGTCAAGAAAAAAATGATAAAAGGAGTTCAAATATAGAGGTAGCCTCTGTCCCTCTCTACATCGAGAATTAACTAGATTCTATTAAAACTGTCAAGAAAGTACCAGGATCAAGAGACAAACAAAAGAACCAGCAAAATGTTTATCACTGGTAGCTTCTTTGTTGGCGGTGCTAAAGCTCTACGTGAACCTCAGATGATGTAACACTTCAGGTATCTGATATCTCCCCATCACTTGGTTTCAAAAGGAATTCACTCACATCCAGGTATATGCTCAAGTGAAACTTGTATATGACTTACAAACTTCAACAGAAGCACTCCTTGGAATATTTTTGTCCTTTAAATAGGCAACAACAATGCAACTGAAGTGTCAGTCTTCAGGTAGACCTTTTCAAAATAAGGTAATTTCCACTGAACCAGAAAGCCATTGAATTTCTGTACTCCTTGAAGAAACAAATTTCAGCCCACTAATGACTTACTGGAACTCCAGCATTCCCTGTCTGACAAGAATGCAAGACACTTGCAAGTGCTGATAGATTTCAAAAAAGGAGAGTTTCCAAGAGTATTCATTGAAAAAAATAAAGAATCCCAGTTCAGGGCAGCATCTTCCTTATTGAGGTAAAGAAAGGTGAAAGGCTGTCCAAGAGCAAATTGAAAGTAAAGAACAGAAAAAGGTCAGGTTTTCCTAAAGGATTTTATAAAGTCTGGATTGGTTATTTCATTTCACCTTTCGTTTTACAGCAAGGTAAATTAAAACTCCCATATGTAGACCTTATAATGAAACAAGACTATAAAAAGAAGAGATATATACACACTGTCATGGCAATTTTCACTTGTTCAAATCTGAAACGCAATGTTGGAACAAACAATTGCAGGAAAAATGTACAGGCTATGGATTTAAAATTTTTAAGATTGTATGCCTTACAAAGTCAACGAGGAACAAGATCAGTAGTCCCTTTTTTTTTTTTGAATGTAAAAGAACATCCCTTCCTTAAAAACCACAGAATGTTTGGAAGGATGAAACGACCTTCTACTTTTTTTAAAAGCAGCTTGGAAAATGGCTAAAATTGACACAGAATCCCATAGCCATGCAGCAGTAGGCTCTGTTAATAGGAGTATCCCTCACATTGCCCCATTGAGGCACACAGCTTTCATAAACATCAACCCTACCAACTCAGCTCAGAGTCAATAATGTGTTACTATCTGGAGACTGCATTAACAGTGGAAGAACCTGCAAAAGAAAGCATATACCCCAGGTATGTCCCCGCATTTACTTCAAGTGATTTCCTCAAGTATACGTGACTGCAAGTCAGGAAACAGCTTTCAAGCATACAAGGAAGTCTGGAAAGTCTGACTTGGTTCTGCTGTCTCTACGAGAGTCACAAGATAAAACAATAAGAGTTACTAAAGTGAGCAGAAATAAATGAATATGCTTAAAGAGAAGTTCTGCTGAATAAAAGCAGTGCTCTTGTACATTCCTTCTAACGTTAGTATATTCTCAAAACTAAAATAGAACAAATATTTGAGTATATTTAAACAGAACCACACAACAACTCAGTAACAAGCTTACAGCTCTTTATATTTAAAAAGAAAACAGAACTCGAAAGATCTAAGCAATGCAACTAAATCTTGATCAAAGCAGCATGCAATCATATTCTGGCAGTCACTAGAGCAGATGCCTGCCATTAGTGTAATATAAGCATCTCCATAACCTAACTCATCCTTATTTAGAAAGAATATCTGGGGTAAGAAAAAAAGAAAAAAAAAAAAGCTTGGAATTACAGGAAACACAGGAAAGGGCAAGTTCAAGATGCTGTAATATATTTTGCTTGTGCATGTATGTCTGGAAATCAGGTGAGACCCAGAAATTCTGAAGTTCTTTCAAATCAGGATGTCTGTCTCTAATAAACCAGAATGATATGATAATTCAGTGACCTGATTAAGTGAATTTTAGACTGTCAAACTGCCAAAACCCCATGCAGATCAGACTCTGGGCCTTGACCTTTCCTAAACCAGAGAAGGGAGTGAGGAACATAGGGAGGAAACAATGATGACAGAGCACACAGATATGTATGACCCAAAACAAAAACTCCTAATAGTGTCCTTGGGCAGGACTGCTAACTCTTGCCAAGGCTTGCAAAGTGGCCTTGGGTTATTTTGTGTTTCCTGAGCTAGCTTGGGAGGGAGAGGGGGCAACTCCCCAATACACATTCTTCAAAATACAGCTCAAAATTCAAGTATTCAAGAATTCTCCCGATGAATGAAGGGTGTCTGGGTTTTCCTTGTATACAGACGCCCTCAGGGGTTAGGTTTATCTCTTTGTCAACAGACCCAAATGTTTTGCAATTTGTACAGTGACAGTATCAGTTCTACGCAGTGTCCAGCAAACTGGTTTGGCAGAGGTGGGGGTCTGCTTGGCTGGCTGTAGGGGAGTGGGTGTTTCCTTCTGCTCAATAAGCAGAGAGCTGTTCATAGGTTCTTTGTTAAAAGTTGCAAAATATTTTAAGCTATCTCAAGTGCAACATTTTTAGATACTGAAAAATAGCAGCAGTTTGGATATGTAATTCTTATCACACTACTTGTAACTTGATCCTAGAATGGACAAACTGAAAAGCAGGTTCAGAACTCTGTATCTACCTCCAGGAGGGAGAGGACACTAAAAAAAAAAAAAAG